>CAJQUW010014950.1:0-505791 GCA_907163375.1 Prostheceraeus crozeri
GTTGAAGTTGTACATAACTCGATGAAATCTCATTCGAAATAGACTTTGACTGTCTGATGTGTGTCTCAAGCAATTTCAAATGATGTATAGATAATCTCTGAGCTGAATGCTTTGCTGGGGTAGAGTGCTTTGAAAAATGCAGCTATCTGTCGTCTTGAGTGTGTTGATTTCCGGCTCTCACACGTTTCAGATGTTGAAGTTGTACATAACTCGATGAAATCTCATTCGAAATAGACTTTGACTGTCTGATGTGTGTCTCAAGTAATTTCAAATGATGTCTAGATAATCTCTGAGCTGAATGCTTTGCTGGGGTAGAGTGCTTTGAAAAATGCAGCTATCTGTCGTCTTGAGTGTGTTGATTTCCGGCTCTCACACGTTTCAGATGTTGAAGTTGTACATAACTCGATGAAATCTCATTCGAAATAGACTTTGACTGTCTGATGTGTGTCTCAAGTAATTTCAAATGATGTCTAGATAATCTCTGAGCTGAATGCTTTGCTGGGGTAGAGTGCTTTGAAAAATGCAGCTATCTGTCGTCTTGAGTGTGTTGATTTCCGGCTCTCACACGTTTCAGATGTTGAAGTTGTACATAACTCGATGAAATCTCATTCGAAATAGACTTTGACTGTCTGATGTGTGTCTCAAGTAATTTCAAATGATGTCTAGATAATCTCTGAGCTGAATGCTTTGCTGGGGTAGAGTGCTTTGAAAAATGCAGCTATCTGTCGTCTTGAGTGTGTTGATTTCCGACTCTCACACGTTTCAGATGTTGAAGTTGTACATAACTCGATGAAATCTCATTCGAAATAGACTTTGACTGTCTGATGTGTGTCTCAAGTAATTTCAAATGATGTCTAGATAATCTCTGAGCTGAATGCTTTGCTGGGGTAGAGTGCTTTGAAAAATGCAGCTATCTGTCGTCTTGAGTGTGTTGATTTCCGCTCTCACACGTTTCAGATGTTGAAGTTGTACATAACTCGATGAAATCTCATTCGAAATAGACTTTGACTGTCTGATGTGTGTCTCAAGTAATTTCAAATGATGTCTAGATAATCTCTGAGCTGAATGCTTTGCTGGGGTAGAGTGCTTTGAAAAATGCAGCTATCTGTCGTCTTGAGTGTGTTGATTTCCGGCTCTCACACGTTTCAGATGTTGAAGTTGTACATAACTCGATGAAATCTCATTCGAAATAGACTTTGACTGTCTGATGTGTGTCTCAAGTAATTTCAAATGATGTCTAGATAATCTCTGAGCTGAATGCTTTGCTGGGGTAGAGTGCTTTGAAAAATGCAGCTATCTGTCGTCTTGAGTGTGTTGATTTCCGGCTCTCACACGTTTCAGATGTTGAAGTTGTACATAACTCGATGAAATCTCATTCGAAATAGACTTTGACTGTCTGATGTGTGTCTCAAGTAATTTCAAATGATGTCTAGATAATCTCTGAGCTGAATGCTTTGCTGGGGTAGAGTGCTTTGAAAAATGCAGCTATCTGTCGTCTTGAGTGTGTTGATTTCCGGCTCTCACACGTTTCAGATGTTGAAGTTGTACATAACTCGATGAAATCTCATTCGAAATAGACTTTGACTGTCTGATGTGTGTCTCAAGTAATTTCAAATGATGTCTAGATAATCTCTGAGCTGAATGCTTTGCTGGGGTAGAGTGCTTTGAAAAATGCAGCTATCTGTCGTCTTGAGTGTGTTGATTTCCGACTCTTACACGTTTCAGATGTTGTAAATGTACTAACTCGATGAAAATCACATTCGTAATAGAACTTTGACTGCCTGATGTGGTCTCAAGTAAATTCAAAATGATGGCTAGATAATCTCTTGAGCTGAATGCTTTGCTGGGGTAGAGGACTTTGAAAAAATACCAGCTATCTAATCCGTCCCTTGAGTGTGTTAGATTTCCGGCTCTCACAGCAACGTATTCCAGATGTTGAAGTTGTACATAACTTCGATGAAATCTCATTCGAAATAGACTTTGACTGTCCTGATGTGTGTCTCCAAGGTAATTTCAAATGAGGTTCTAGATAATCTCTGAGCTGAATGCTTTGCTGGGTAGAGTACTTTGAAAAATGCAGCTATCTTATCGTCTTGAGTGGTGTTGATTTCGCTCTCACAAAACGTTTCAGATGTTGAAGTTGTACATAACTCCGATGAACCTCTCATTCGAAATAGACTTATTGACTTTGTCTTGATGTGTGTTCTCAAAGGTAAATTTCAAAATGATGTCTAGATAATCTCTGAGCTGAATTGCTTTGGCTGGGTAAGTGCTTTGACAAAATGCAGCTATCTGGATTTCTTGAGTGTGTCGATTTCCGACTCTCACACGTTTCAGATGTTTGAAGTTGTTACATAAACTCGATGAACTCTTCATTCGAAATAGACTTTGGACTGTCTGATGTGTGTTCCTCCAAGTAATTTTCAAATGATGTCTAGAATCAATCTCCTGAGCTGTAATGCTTGCTTGGCTGGGGTTAGAGTGCTTTGAAAAAATGCAGCTATCTGTTTTCTTGAGTGGTGTCGATTTCCGACTCTCACACGTTTCAAATGTTGAAGTTGTATATAACTCGATGAAATCTCAATTCGAAAATGGAACGTTTGACTGTCTGATGTGTGTCGACAAGTAATTTCAAAATGATGTCTAGATAATCTCTGAGCTGAATGCTTTGCTGGGGTAGAGTGCTTTGAAAAATGCAGCTATCTGTCGTCTTGAGTGTGTTGATTTCCGGCTCTCACACGTTTCAGATCTTGAAGATGTACATAACTCGATGAAATCTCATTCTCGAAATAGACTTTGAGTGTCTGATGTGTGTCTCAAGTAATTTCAAATGATGTCTAGATAATCTCTGAGCTGAATGCTTTGCTGGGGTAGAGTGCTTTGAAAAATGCAGCTATCTGTCGTCTTGAGTGTGTTGATTTCCGGCTCTCACACGTTTCAGATGTTGAAGTTGTACATAACTCGATGAACTCTCATTCGAAATAGACTTTGACTGTCTGATGTGTGTTGTGTCATTCATTAACGTAGTGTGTGTCTATATAGTATTTTATATATAGCTTGTGAATTCATCTGTTTCATCTATTGTCGTTATCTGTTTTGTTTTTCGTGTACTCTCAAGTAATTTCAAATGATGTCTAGATAATCTCTGAGCTGAATGCTTTGCTGGGGTAGAGTACTTTGAAAAATGCAGCTATCTATCGTCTTGAGTGTGTTGATTTCGACTCTCACACGTTTCAGATGTTGAAGTTGTACAAAACTCGATGAAATCTCATTCGAAATAGACTTTGACTGTCTGATGTGTGTCTCAAGTAATTTCAAATGATGTCTAGATAATCTCTGAGCTGAATGCTTTGCTGGGGTAGAGTGCTTTGAAAATGCAGCTATCTGTCGTCTTGAGTGTGTTGATTTCCGGCTCTCACACGCTTCAGATGTTGAAAATGTACATAACTCGATGAAATCTCATTCGAAATAGACTTTGACTGTCTGATGTGTGTCCTCAAGTAATTTCAAATGATGTCTAGATAATCTCTGAGCTGAATGCTTTGCTGGGGTAGAGTACTTTGAAAAATGCAGCTATCTATCGTCTTGAGTGTGTTGATTTCCGGCTCTCACACGTTTCAGATGTTGGAAGTTGTACATAACTCGATGAAATCTCATTCGAAATAGACTTTTGACTGTCTGATGTGTGTCTCAAGTAATTTCAAATGATGTCTAGATAATCTCTGAGCTGAATGCTTTGCTGGGGTAGAGTACTTTGAAAAATGCAGCTATCTATCGTCTTGAGTGTGTTGATTTCCGGCTCTCACACGTTTCAGATGTTGAAGTTGTACATAACTCGATGAACTCTCATTCGAAATAGACTTTGACTGTCTGATGTGTGTCTCAAGTAATTTCAAATGATGTCTAGATAATCTCTGAGCTGAATGCTTTGCTGGGGTAGAGTGCTTTGAAAAATGCAGCTATCTGTCGTCTTGACTGTGTTGATTTCCGACTCTCACACGTTTCAGATGTTGAAGTTGTACATAACTCGATGAAATCTCATTCGAAATAGACTTTGACTGTCTGATGTGTGTCTCTAGTAATTTCAAATGATGTCTAGATAATCTCTGAGCTGAATGCTTTGCTGGGGTAGAGTGCTTTGAAAAATGCAGCTATCTGTTTTCTTGAGTGTGTTGATTTCCGACTCTCACACGTTTCAAATGTTGAAGTTGTATATAACTCGATGAAATCTCATTCGAAATAGACTTTGACTGTCTGATGTGTGTCTCAAGTAATTTCAAATGATGTCTAGATAATCTCTGAGCTGAATGCTTTGCTGCGGTAGAGTGCTTTGAAAATGCAGCTATCTGTCGTCTTGAGTGTGTTGATTTCCGACTCTCACACGTTTCAGATGTTGAAAATGTACATAAATCGATGAAATCTCATTCGAAATAGACTTTGACTGTCTGATGTGTGGTCTCAAGTAATTTCAAATGATGTCTAGATAATCTCTCGAGCTGAATGCTTTGCTGGGGTAGAGTACTTTGAAAAATGCAGCTATCTATCGTCTTGAGTGTGTTGATTTCCGGCTCTCACACGTTTCAGATGTTGAAGTTGTACATAACTCGATGAACTCTCATTCGAAATAGACTTTGACTGTCTGATGTGTGTCTCAAGTAATTTCAAATGATGTCTAGATAATCTCTGAGCTGAATGCTTTGCTGGGGTAGAGTACTTTGAAAAATGCAGCTATCTATCGTCTTGAGTGTGTTGATTTCCGGCTCTCACACGTTTCAGATGTTGAAGTTGTACATAACTCGATGAAATCTCATTCGAAATAGACTTTGAATGTCTGTTGTGTGTCTCTAAGTAATTTCATATGATGTCTAGATAATCTCTGAGCTGAATGCTTTGCTGGGGTAGAGTGCTTTGAAAAATGCAGCTATCTGTCGTATTGAGTGTGTTGATTTCCGGCTCTCACAAGTTTCAGATGTTGAAGTTGTACATAACTCGATGAACTCTCATTCGAAATAGACTTTGACTGTCTGATGTCTGTCTCAAGTAATTTCAAATGATGTCTAGATAATCTCTGAGCTGAATGCTTTGCTGCGGTACAGTGCTTTGAAAAATGCAGCTATCTGTCGTCTTGAGTGTGTTGATTTCCAGCTCTCACACGTTTCAGAGATGTTGAAAATGTACATAACTCGATGAAATCTCATTCGAAATAGACTTTGACTGTCTGATGTGTGTCTCAAGTAATTTCAAATGATGTCTAGATAATCTCTGAGCTGAATGCTTTGCTGGGGTAGAGTACTTTGAAAAATGCAGCTATCTATCGTCTTGAGTGTGTTGATTTCCGGCTCTCACACGTTTCAGATGTTGAAGTTGTACATAACTCGATGAACTCTCATTCGAAATAGACTTTGACTGTCTGATGTGTGTCTCAAGTAATTTCAAATGATGTCTAGATAATCTCTGAGCTGAATGCTTTGCTGGGGTAGAGTGCTTTGAAAAATGCAGCTATCTGTTTTCTTGAGTGTGTCGATTTCCGACTCTCACACGTTTCAGATGTTGAAGTTGTACATAACTCGATGAAATCTCATTCGAAATAGACTTTGAGTGTCTGATGTGTGTCTCTAAGTAATTTCAAATAATGTCTGATAATCTCTGAGCTGAATGCTTTGCTGCGGTAGAGTACTTTGAAAAATGCAGCTATCTATCGTCTTGAGTGTGTTGATTTCCGGCTCTCACACGTTTCAGATGTTGAAGTTGTATATAACTCGATGAAATCTCATTCGAAATAGACTTTGACTGTCTGATGTGTGTCTCTAAGTAATTTCAAATGATGTCTAGATAATCTCTGAGCTGAATGCTTTGCTGCGGTACAGTGCTTTGAAAAATGCAGCTATCTGTCGTCTTGAGTGTGTTGATTTCCAGCTCTCACACGTTTCAGAGATGTTGAAAATGTACATAACTCGATGAAATCTCATTCGAAATAGACTTTGACTGTCTGATGTGTGTCTCAAGTAATTTCAAATGAGGTCTAGATAATCTCTGAGCTGAATGCTTTGCTGGGGTAGAGTACTTTGAAAAATGCAGCTATCTATCGTCTTGAGTGTGTTGATTTCCGGCTCTCACACGTTTCAGATGTTGAAGTTGTACATAACTCGATGAACTCTCATTCGAAATAGACTTTGACTGTCTGATGTGTGTCTCAAGTAATTTCAAATGATGTCTAGATAATCTCTGAGCTGAATGCTTTGCTGGGGTAGAATGCTTTGAAAAATGCAGCTATCTGTTTTGTTGAGTGTGTCGATTTCCGACTCTCACACGTTTCAGATGTTGAAGTTGTACATAACTCGATGAACTCTCATTCGAAATAGACTTTGACTGTCTGATGTGTGTCTCAAGTAATTTCAAATGATGTCTAGATAATCTCTGAGCTGAATGCTTTGCTGGGGTAGAGTGCTTTGAAAAATGCAGCTATCTGTTTTCTTGAGTGTGTCGATTTCCGACTCTCACACGTTTCAGATGTTGAAGTTGTACATAACTCGATGAAATCTCATTCGAAATAGACTTTGACTGTCTGATGTGTGTCTCAAGTAATTTCAAATGATGTCTAGATAATCTCTGAGCTGAATGCTTTGCTGGGGTAGAGTACTTTGAAAAATGCAGCTATCTATCGTCTTGAGTGTGTTGATTTCCGGCTCTCACACGTTTCAGATGTTGAAGTTGTACATAACTCGATGAAATCTCATTCGAAATAGACTTTGAGTGTCTGATGTGTGTCTCAAGTAATTTCAAATGATGTCTAGATAATCTCTGAGCTGAATGCTTTGCTGCGGTAGAGTACTTTGAAAAATGCAGCTATCTATCGTCTTGAGTGTGTTGATTTCCGGCTCTCACACGTTTCAGATGTTGAAGTTGTACATAACTCGATGAAATCTCATTCGAAATAGACTTTGACTGTCTGATGTGTGTCTCTAAGTAATTTCAAATGATGTCTAGATAATCTCTGAGCTGAATGCTTTGCTGCGGTAGAGTGCTTTGAAAAATGCAGCTATCTGTCGTCTTGAGTGTGTTGATTTCCGGCTCTCACACGTTTCAGATGTTGAAGTTGTACATAACTCGATGAAATCTCATTCGAAATAGACTTTGACTGTCTGATGTGTGTCTCAAGTAATTTCAAATGATGTCTAGATAATCTCTGAGCTGAATGCTTTGCTGGGGTAGAGTACTTTGAAAAATGCAGCTATCTATCGTCTTGAGTGTGTTGATTTCCGGCTCTCACACGTTTCAGATGTTGAAGTTGTACATAACTCGATGAAATCTCATTCGAAATAGACTTTGAGTGTCTGATGTGTGTCTCTAAGTAATTTCAAATGATGTCTAGATAATCTCTGAGCTGAATGCTTTGCTGCGGTAGAGTACTTTGAAAAATGCAGCTATCTATCGTCTTGAGTGTGTTGATTTCCGGCTCTGACACGTTTCAGATGTTGAAGTTGTACATAACTCGATGAAATCTCATTCGAAATAGACTTTGACTGTCTGATGTGTGTCTCAAGTAATTTCAAATGATGTCTAGATAATCTCTGAGCTGAATGCTTTGCTGCGGTAGAGTACTTTGAAAAATGCAGCTATCTATCGTCTTGAGTGTGTTGATTTCCGCTCTCACACGTTTCAGATGTTGAAGTTTGTACATAACTCGATGAAAATCTCATTCGAAATAGACTTTGAGTGTCTGATGTGTGTCTCTAAGTAATTTCAAATGATGTCTAGATAATCTCTCAGAGCTGAATGCTTTGCTGCGGTAGAGTACTTTGAAAAATGCAGCTATCTATCGTCTTGAGTGTGTTGATTCCGGCTCTCACACGTTTCAGATGTTGAAGTTGTACATAACTCGATGAAATCTCATTCGAAATAGACTTTTGACTGTCTGATGTGTGTCTCTAAGTAATTTCAAATGATGTCTAGATAATCTCTGAGCTGAATGCTTTGCTGCGGTACAGTGCTTTTTGAAAAATGCAGCTATCTGTCGTCTTGAGTGTGTTGATTTCCAGCTCTCACACGTTTCAGAGATGTTGAAAATGTACATAACTCGATGAAATCTCATTCGAAATAGATTTTGACTGTCTGATGTGTGTCTCAAGTAATTTCAAATGATGTCTAGATAATCTCTGAGCTGAATGCTTTGCCGGGGTAGAGTACTTTGAAAAATGCAGCTATCTATCGTCTTGAGTGTGTTGATTTCCGGCTCTCACACGTTTCAGATGTTGAAGTTGTACATAACTCGATGAAATCTCATTCGAAATAGACTTTGACTGTCTGATGTGTGTCTCAAGTAATTTCAAATGATGTCTAGATAATCTCTGAGCTGAATGCTTTGCTGCGGTAGAGTACTTTGAAAAATGCAGCTATCTATCGTCTTGAGTGTGTTGATTTCCGGCTCTCACACGTTTCAGATGTTGAAGTTGTACATAACTCGATGAAATCTCATTCGAAATAGACTTTGAGTGTCTGATGTGTGTCTCAAGTAATTTCAAATGATGTCTAGATAATCTCTGAGCTGAATGCTTTGCTGCGGTACAGTGCTTTGAAAAATGCAGCTATCTGTCGTCTTGAGTGTGTTGATTTCCAGCTCTCACACGTTTCAGATGTTGAAGTTGTACATAACTCGATGAAATCTCATTCGAAATAGACTTTGACTGTCTGATGTGTGTCTCAAGTAATTTCAAATGATGTCTAGATAATCTCTGAGCTGAATGCTTTTCTGGGGTAGAGTACTTTGAAAAATTCAGCAATCTATCGTATTGAGTGTGTTGATTTCCGGGCTCTCACACGTTTCAGATGTTGAAGTTGTACATAACTCGATGAAATCTCATTCGAAATAGACTTTGACTGTCTGATGTGTGTCTCAAGCAATTTCAAATGATGTCTAGATAATCTCTGAGCTGAATGCTTTGCTGGGGTAGAGTGCTTTGAAAAATGCAGCAATCTGTCGTCTTGAGTGTGTTGATTTCCGGCTCTCACACGTTTCAGATGTTGAAGTTGTACATAACTCGATGAAATCTCATTCGAAATAGACTTTGACTGTCTGATGTGTGTCTCTAAGTAATTTCAAATGATGTCTAGATAATCTCTGAGCTGAATGCTTTGCTGCGGTAGAGTGCTTTGAAAAATGCAGCTATCTGTCGTCTTGAGTGTGTTGATTTCCAGCTCTCACACGTTTCAGATGTTGAAGTTGTACATAACTCGATGAAATCTCATTCGAAATAGACTTTGACTGTCTGATGTGTGTCTCAAGTAATTTCAAATGATGTCTAGATAATCTCTGAGCTGAATGCTTTGCTGGGGTAGAGTGCTTTGAAAAATGCAGCCATCTGTCGTCTTGAGTGTGTTGATTTCCGGCTCTCACACGTTTCAGATGTTGAAGTTGCACATAACTCGATGAATCTCATTCGAAATAGACTTTAACTGTCTGATGTGTTTCTCTAAGTAATTTCAAATGATGTCTAGATAATCTCTGAGCTGAATGCTTTGCTGGGGTAGAGTGCTTTGAAAAATGCAGCTATCTGTCGTCTTGAGTGTGTTGATTTCCGGCTCTTACACGTTTCAGATGTTGAAGTTGTACATAACTCGATGAAATCTCATTCGAAATAGACTTTGACTGTCTGATGTGTGTCTCTAAGTAATTTCAAATGATGTCTAGATAATCTCTGAGCTGAATGCTTTGCTGGGGTAGAGTGCTTTGAAAAATGCAGCTATCTGTCGTCTTGAGTGTGTTGATTTCCAGCTCTGACACGTTTCAGAGATGTTGAAAATGTACATAACTCGATGAAATCTCATTCGAAATAGACTTTGACTGTCTGTTGTGTGTCTCAAGTAATTTCAAATGATGTCTAGATAATCTCTGAGCTGAATGCTTTGCTGGGGTAGAGTACTTGAAAAATGCAGCTATCTATCGTCTTGAGTGTGTTGATTTCCGGCTCTCACACGTTTCAGATGTTGAAGTTGTACATAACTCGATGAACTCTCATTCGAAATAGACTTTGACTGTCTGATGTGTGTCTCAAGTAATTTCAAATGATGTCTAGATAATCTCTGAGCTGAATGCTTTGCTGGGGTAGAGTGCTTTGAAAAATGCAGCTATCTGTTTTCTTGAGTGTGTCGATTTCCGACTCTCACACGTTTCAGATGTTGAAGTTGTACATAACTCGATGAACTCTCATTCGAAATAGACTTTGACTGTCTGATGTGTGTCTCAAGTAATTTCAAATGATGTCTAGATAATCTCTGAGCTGAATGCTTTGCTTGGGTAGAGTGCTTTGAAAAATGCAGCTATCTGTTTTCTTGAGTGTGTCGATTTCCGACTCTCACACGTTTCAGATGTTGAAGTTGTACATAACTCGATGAAATCTCATTCGAAATAGACTTTGACTGTCTGATGTGTGTCTCTAAGTAATTTCAAATGATGTCTAGATAATCTCTGAGCTGAATGCTTTGCTGCGGTACAGTGCTTTGAAAAATGCAGCTATCTGTCGCCTTGAGTGTGTTGATTTCCAGCTCTCACACGTTTCAGATGTTGAAAAATGTACATAACTCGATGAAATCTCATTCGAAATAGAACTTTGACTGTCTGATGTGTGTCTCAAGTAATTTCAAATGATGTCTAGATAATCTCTGAGCTGAATGCTTTGCTGGGTAGAGTGCTTGAACAATGCAGCTATCTGTTTTCTTGAGTGTGTCGATTTCCGACTCTCACACGTTTCAGATGTTGAAGTTGTACATAACTCGATGAACTCTCATTCGAAATAGACTTTGACTGTCTGATGTGTGTCTCAAGTAATTTCAAATGATGTCTAGATAATCTCTGAGCTGAATGCTTTGCTGGGGTAGAGTGCTTTGAAAAATGCAGCTATCTGTTTTCTTGAGATTGTCGATTTCCGACTCTCACACGTTTCAGATGTTGAAGTTGTACATAACTCGATGAAATCTCATTCGAAATAGACTTTGACTGTCTGATGTGTGTCTCTAAGTAATTTCAAATGATGTCTAGATAATGTCTGAGCTGAATGCTTTGCTGGGGTAGAGTGCTTTGAAAAATGCAGCTATCTGTCGTCTTGAGTGTGTTGATTTCCGGCTCCACACGTTTCAGATGTTGAAGTTGTACATAACTCGATGAAATCTCATTCGAAATAGACTTTGACTGTCTGATGTGTGTCTCAAGTAATTTCAAATGATGTCTAGATAATCTCTGAGCTGAATGCTTTGCTGCGGTAGAGTGCTTTGAAAAATGCAGCTATCTGTTTTCTTGAGTGTGTTGATTTCCGACTCTCACACGTTTTCAGATGTTGAAGTTGTACATAAACTCGATGAAATCTCATTCGAAATAGACTTTGACTGTCTGATGTGTGTCTCAAGTAATTTCAAATGATGTCTAGATAATCTCTGAGCTGAATGCTTTGCTGCGGTACAGTGCTTTGAAAAATGCAGCTATCTGTCGTCTTGAGTGTGTTGATTTCCAGCTCTCACACGTTTCAGATGTTGAAAATGTACATAACTCGATGAAATCTCATTCGAAATAGACTTTGACTGTCTGATGTGTGTCTCAAGTAATTTCAAATGATGTCTAGATAATCTCTGAGCTGAATGCTTTGCTGGGGTAGAGTTCTTTGAAAAATGCAGCTATCTCTCGTCTTGAGTGTGTTGATTTCCGGCTCTCACACGTTTCAGATGTTGAAGTTGTACATAACTCGATGAACTCTCATTCGAAATAGACTTTGACTGTCTGATGTGTGTCTCAAGTAATTTCAAATGATGTCTAGATAATCTCTGAGCTGAATGCTTTGCTGGGGTAGAGTGCTTTGAAAAATGCAGCTATCTGTTTTCTTGAGTGTGTCGATTTCCGACTCTCACACGTTTCAGATGTTGAAGTTGTACATAACTCGATGAACTCTCATTCGAAATAATAGGACTTTGACTGTCTGATGTGTGTCCTCAAGTAATTTCAAATGATGTCTAGATAATCTCTGAGCTGAATGCTTTGCTGGGGTAGAGTACTTTGAAAAATGCAGCTATCTATCGTCTTGAGTGTGTTGACTTCCGGCTCTCACACGTTTCAGATGTTGAAGTTGTACATAACTCGATGAACTCTCATTCGAAATAGACTTTGAGTGTCTGATGTGTGTCTCTAAGTAATTTCAAATGATGTCTAGATAATCTCTGAGCTGAATGCTTTGCTGCGGTAGAGTACTTTGAAAAATGCAGCTATCTGTCGTCTTGAGTGTGTTGATTTCCGACTCTCACACGTTTCAGATGTTGAAGTTGTACATAACTCGATGAAATCTCATTCGAAATAGACTTTGACTGTCCGATGTGTGTCTCTAAGTAATTTCAAATGATGTCTAGATAATCTCTGAGCTGAATGCTTTGCTGCGGTACAGTGCTTTGAAAAATGCAGCTATCTGTCGTCTTGAGTGTGTTGATTTCCAGCTCTCACACGTTTCAGAGATGTTGAAAATGTACATAACTCTTGAGTGTGTCGATTTCCGACTCTCACACGTTTCAGATGTTGAAGTTGTACATAACTCGATGAAATCTCATTCGAAATAGACTTTGACTGTCTGATGTGTGTCTCAAGTAATTTCAAATGATGTCCAGATAATCTCTGAGCTGAATGCTTTGCTGGGGTAGAGTGCTTTGAAAAATGCAGCTATCTGTTTTCTTGAGTGTGTCGATTTCCGACTCTCACACGTTTCAGATGTTGAAGTTGTACATAACTCGATGAAATCTCATTCGAAATAGACTTTGACTGTCTGATGGGTGTCTCAAGTAATTTCAAATGATGTCTAGATAATCTCTGAGCTGAATGCTTTGCTGCGGTAGAGTACTTTGAAAAATGCAGCTATCTATCGTCTTGAGTGTGTTGATTTCCGGCTCTCACACGTTTCAGATGTTGAAGTTGTACATAACTCGATGAAATCTCATTCGAAATCGACTTTGACTGTCTGATGTGTGTCTCAAGTAATTTCAAATGATGTCTAGATAATCTCTGAGCTGAATGCTTTGCTGGGGTAGAGTACTTTGAAAAATGCAGCTATCTATCGTCTTGAGTGTGTTGATTTCCGGCTCTCACACGTTTCAGATGTTGAAGTTGTACATAACTCGATGAAATCTCATTCGAAATAGACTTTGAGTGTCTGATGTGTGTCTCTAAGTAATTTCAAATGATGTCTAGATAATCTCTGAGCTGAATGCTTTGCTGCGGTAGAGTACTTTGAAAAATGCAGCTATCTATCGTCTTGAGTGTGTTGATTTCCGGCTCTCACACGTTTCAGATGTTGAAGTTTGTACATATCTCGATGAAATCTCATTCGAAATAGACTTTGACTGTCTGATGTGTGTCTCTAAGTAATTTCAAATGATGTCTAGATAATCTCTGAGCTGAATGCTTTGCTGCGGTACAGTGCTTTGAAAAATGCAGCTATCTGTCGTCTTGAGTGTGTTGATTTCCAGCTCTCACACGTTTCAGATGTTGAAGTTGTACATAACTCGATGAACTCTCATTCGAAATAGACTTTGACTGTCTGATGTGTGTCTCAAGTAATTTCAAATGATGTCTAGATAATCTCTGAGCTGAATGCTTTGCTGGGGTAGAGTACTTTGAAAAATGCAGCTATCTATCGTCTTGAGTGTGTCGATTTCCGGCTCTCACACGTTTCAGATGTTGAAGTTGTACATAACTCGATGAAATCTCATTCGAAATAGACTTTGACTGTCTGATGTGTGTCTCAAGTAATTTCAAATGATGTCTAGATAATCTCTGAGCTGAATGCTTTGCTGCGGCAGAGTACTTTGAAAAATGCAGCTATCTGTCGTCTTGAGTGTGTTGATTTCCGGCTCTCACACGTTTCAGAGATGTTGAAAATGTACATAACTCGATGAAATCTCATTCGAAATAGACTTTGACTGTCTGATGTGTGTCTCAAGTAATTTCAAATGATGTCTAGATAATCTCTGAGCTGAATGCTTTGCTGGGGTAGAGTACTTTGAAAAATGCAGCTATCTATCGTCTTGAGTGTGTTGATTTCCGGCTCTCACACGTTTCAGATGTTGAAGTTGTACATAACTCGATGAACTCTCATTCGAAATAGACTTTGACTGTCTGATGTGTGTCTCTAAGTAATTTCAAATGATGTCTAGATAATCTCTGAGCTGAATGCTTTGCTGCGGTAGAGTACTTTGAAAAATGCAGCTATCTGTCGTCTTGAGTGTGTTGATTTCCGGCTCTCACACGTTTCAGATGTTGAAGTTGTACATAACTCGATGAAATCTCATTCGAAATAGACTTTGACTGTCTGATGTGTGTCTCTAAGTAATTTCCAATGATGTCTAGATAATCTCTGAGCTGAATGCTTTGCTGCGGTACAGTGCTTTGAAAAATGCAGCTATCTGTCGTCTTGAGTGTGTTGATTTCCAGCTCTCACACGTTTCAGAGATGTTGAAAATGTACATAACTCGATGAAATCTCATTCGAAATAGACTTTGACTGTCTGATGTGTGTCTCAAGTAATTTCAAATGATGTCTAGATAATCTCTGAGCTGAATGCTTTGCTGGGGTAGAGTACTTTGAAAAATGCAGCTATCTATCGTCTTGAGTGTGTTGATTTCCGGCTCTCACACGTTTCAGATGTTGAAGTTGTACATAACTCGATGAAATCTCATTCGAAATAGACTTTGAGTGTCTGATGTGTGTCTCTAAGTAATTTCAAATGATGTCTAGATAATCTCTGAGCTGAATGCTTTGCTGGGGTAGAGTGCTTTGAAAAATGCAGCTATCTATCGTCTTGAGTGTGTTGATTTCCGGCTCTCACACGTTTCAGATGTTGAAGTTGTACATAACTCGATGAAATCTCATTCGAAATAGACTTTGACTGTCTGATGTGTGTCTAATTAATTTCAAATGATGTCTAGATAATCTCTGAGCTGAATGCTTTGCTGGGGTAGAGTGCTTTGAAAAATGCAGCTATCTGTCGTCTTGAGTGTGTTGATTTCCAGCTCTCACACGTTTCAGAGATGTTGAAAATGTACATAACTCGATGAAATCTCATTCGAAATAGACTTTGACTGTCTGATGTGTGTCTCAAGTAATTTCAAATGATGTCTAGATAATCTCTGAGCTGAATGCTTTGCTGGGGTAGAGTACTTTGAAAAATGCAGCTATCTATCGTCTTGAGTGTGTTGATTTCCGGCTCTCACACGTTTCAGATGTTGAAGTTGTACATAACTCGATGAACTCTCATTCGAAATAGACTTTGACTGTCTGATGTGTGTCTCAAGTAATTTCAAATGATGTCTAGATAATCTCTGAGCTGAATGCCTTGCTGGGGTAGAGTGCTTTGAAAAATGCAGCTATCTGTCGTCTTGAGTGTGTCGATTTCCGACTCTCACACGTTTCAGATGTTGAAGTTGTACATAACTCGATGAAATCTCATTCGAAATAGACTTTGACTGTCTGATGTGTGTCTCTAAGTAATTTCAAATGATGTCTAGATAATCTCTGAGCTGAATGCTTTGCTGCGGTACAGTGCTTTGAAAAATGCAGCTATCTGTCGTCTTGAGTGTGTTGATTTCCAGCTCTCACACGTTTCAGATGTTGAAAATGTACATAACTCGATGAAATCTCATTCGAAATAGACTTTGACTGTCTGATGTGTGTCTCAAGTAATTTCAAATGATGTCTAGATAATCTCTGAGCTGAATGCTTTGCTGGGGTAGAGTACTTTGAAAAATGCAGCTATCTGTTTTCTTGAGTGTGTCGATTTCCGACTCTCACACGTTTCAGATGTTGAAGTTGTACATAACTCGATGAACTCTCATTCGAAATAGACTTTGACTGTCTGATGTGTGTCTCAAGTAATTTCAAATGATGTCTAGATAATCTCTGAGCTGAATGCTTTGCTGGGGTAGAGTGCTTTGAAAAATGCAGCTATCTATCGTCTTGAGTGTGTTGATTTCCGGCTCTCACACGTTTCAGATGTTGAAGTTGTACATAACTCGATGAAATCTCATTCGAAATAGACTTTGACTGTCTGATGTGTGTCTCTAAGTAATTTCAAATGATGTCTAGATAATCTCTGAGCTGAATGCTTTGCTGCGGTACAGTGCTTTGAAAAATGCAGCTATCTGTCGTCTTGAGTGTGTTGATTTCCAGCTCTCACACGTTTCAGATGTTGAAAATGTACATAACTCGATGAAATCTCATTCGAAATAGACTTTGACTGTCTGATGTGTGTCTCAAGTAATTTCAAATGATGTCTAGATAATCTCTGAGCTGAATGCTTTGCTGGGGTAGAGTACTTTGAAAAATGCAGCTATCTATCGTCTTGAGTGTGTTGATTTCCGGCTCTCACACGTTTCAGATGTTGAAGTTGTACATAACTCGATGAACTCTCATTCGAAATAGACTTTGACTGTCTGATGTGTGTCTCAAGTAATTTCAAATGATGTCTAGATAATCTCTGAGCTGAATGCCTTGCTGGGGTAGAGTGCTTTGAAAAATGCAGCTATCTGTTTTCTTGAGTGTGTCGATTTCCGACTCTCACACGTTTCAGATGTTGAAGTTGTACATAACTCGATGAAATCTCATTCGAAAATAGACTTTGACTGTCTGATGTGTGTCTCTAAGTAATTTCAAATGATGTCTAGATAATCTCTGAGCTGAATGCTTTGCTGCGGTACAGTGCTTTGAAAAATGCAGCTATCTGTCGTCTTGAGTGTGTTGATTTCCAGCTCTCACACGTTTCAGATGTTGAAAATGTACATAACTCGATGAAATCTCATTCGAAATAGACTTTGACTGTCTGATGTGTGTCTCAAGTAATTTCAAATGATGTCTAGATAATCTCTGTGCTGAATGCTTTGCTGGGGTAGAGTACTTTGAAAAATGCAGCTATCTGTTTTCTTGAGTGTGTCGATTTCCGACTCTCACACGTTTCAGATGTTGAAGTTGTACATAACTCGATGAACTCTCATTCGAAATAGACTTTGACTGTCTGATGTGTGTCTCAAGTAATTTCAAATGATGTCTAGATAATCTCTGAGCTGAATGCTTTGCTGTGGTAGAGTGCTTTGAAAAATGCAGCTATCTGTTTTCTTGAGTGTGTCGATTTCCGACTCTCACACGTTTCAGATGTTGAAGTTGTACATAACTCGATGAAATCTCATTCGAAATAGACTTTGACTGTCTGATGTGTGTCTCAAGTAATTTCAAATGATGTCTAGATAATCTCTGAGCTGAATGCTTTGCTGGGGTAGAGTGCTTTGAAAAATGCAGCTATCTGTTTTCTTGAGATTGTCGATTTCCGACTCTCACACGTTTCAGATGTTGAAGTTGTACATAACTCGATGAAATCTCATTCGAAATAGACTTTGACTGTCTGATGTGTGTCTCAAGTAATTTCAAATGATGTCTAGATAATCTCTGAGCTGAATGCTTTGCTGGGTAGAGTGCTTTGAAAAATGCAGCTATCTGTTTTCTTGAGTGTGTCGATTTCCGACTCTCACACGTTTCAGATGTTGAAGTTGTACATAACTCGATGAAATCTCATTCGAAATAGACTTTGACTGTCTGATGTGTGTCTCTAAGTAATTTCAAATGATGTCTAGATAATCTCTGAGCTGAATGCTTTGCTGCGGTAGAGTGCTTTGAAAAATGCAGCTATCTGTCGTCTTGAGTGTGTCGATTTGCGACTCTCACACGTTTCAGATGTTGAAGTTGTACATAACTCGATGAAATCTCATTCGAAATAGACTTTGACTGTCTGATGTGTGTCTCTAAGTAATTTCAAATGATGTCTAGATAATCTCTGAGCTGAATGCTTTGCTGGAGTAGAGTACTTTGAAAAATGCAGCTATCTATCGTCTTGAGTGTGTTGATTTCCGGCTCTCACACGTTTCAGATGTTGAAGTTGTACATAACTCGATGAAATCTCATTCGAAATAGACTTTGACTGTCTGATGTGTGTCTCAAGTAATTTCAAATGATGTCTAGATAATCTCTGAGCTGAATGCTTTGCTGGGTAGAGTACTTCGAAAAATGCAGCTATCTATCGTCTTGAGTGTGTTGATTTCCGGCTCTCACACGTTTCAGATGTTGAAGTTGTACATAACTCGATGAAATCTCATTCGAAATAGACTTTGAGTGTCCTGATGTGTGTCTCTAAGTAATTTCAAATGATGTCTAGATAATCTCTGAGCTGAATGCCTTGCTGCGGTAGAGTACTTTGAAAAATGCAGCTATCTATCGTCTTGAGTGTGTTGATTTCCGGCTCTCACACGTTTCAGAGATGTTGAAAATGTACATAACTCGATGAAATCTCATTCGAAATAGACTTTGACTGTCTGATGTGTGTCTCAAGTAATTTCAAATGATGTCTAGATAATCTCTGAGCTGAATGCTTTGCTGGGGTAGAGTACTTTGAAAAATGCAGCTATCTATCGTCTTGAGTGTGTTGATTTCCGGCTCTCACACGTTTCAGATGTTGAAGTTGTACATAACTCGATGAAATCTCATTCGAAATAGACTTTGAGTGTCTGATGTGTGTCTCTAAGTAATTTCAAATGATGTCTAGATAATCTCTGAGCTGAATGCTTTGCTGCGGTAGAGTACTTTGAAAAATGCAGCTATCTATCGTCTTGAGTGTGTTGATTTCCGGCTCTCACACGTTTCAGATGTTGAAGTTGTACATCTCGATGAACTCTCATTCGAAATAGACTTTGACTGTCTGATGTGTGTCTCTAAGTAATTTCAAATGATGTCTAGATAATCTCTGAGCTGAATGCTTTGCTGCGGTACAGTGCTTTGAAAAATGCAGCTATCTGTCGTCTTGAGTGTGTTGATTTCCAGCTCTCACACGTTTCAGAGATGTTGAAAATGTACATAACTCGATGAAATCTCATTCGAAATAGACTTTGACTGTCTGATGTGTGTCTCAAGTAATTTCAAATGATGTCTAGATAATCTCTGAGCTGAATGCTTTGCTGGGGTAGAGTACTTTGAAAAATGCAGCTATCTATCGTCTTGAGTGTGTTGATTTCCGGCTCTCACACGTTTCAGATGTTGAAGTTGTACATAACTCGATGAACTCTCATTCGAAATAGACTTTGACTGTCTGATGTGTGTCTCAAGTAATTTCAAATGATGTCTAGATAATCTCTGAGCTGAATGCTTTGCTGTGGTAGAGTGCTTTGAAAAATGCAGCTATCTGTTTTCTTGAGTGTGTCGATTTCCGACTCTCACACGTTTCAGATGTTGAAGTTGTACATAACTCGATGAACTCTCATTCGAAATAGACTTTGACTGTCTGATGTGTGTCTCAAGTAATTTCAAATGATGTCTAGATAATCTCTGAGCTGAATGCTTTGCTGGGTAGAGTGCTTTGAAAAATGCAGCTATCTGTTTTCTTGAGTGTGTCGATTTCCGAGTCTCACACGTTTCAGATGTTGAAGTTGTACATAACTCGATGAAATCTCATTCGAAATAGACTTTGACTGTCTGATGTGTGTCTCTAAGTAATTTCAAATGATGTCTAGATAATCTCTGAGCTGAATGCTTTGCTGCGGTACAGTGCTTTGAAAAATGCAGCTATCTGTCGTCTTGAGTGTGTTGATTTCCGGCTCTCACACGTTTCAGATGTTGAAAATGTACATAACTCGATGAAATCTCATTCGAAATAGACTTTGACTGTCTGATGTGTGTCTCAAGTAATTTCAAATGATGTCTAGATAATCTCTGAGCTGAATGCTTTGCTGCGGCAGAGTACTTTGAAAAATGCAGCTATCTGTCGTCTTGAGTGTGTTGATTTCCGGCTCTCACACGTTTCAGAGATGTTGAAAATGTACATAACTCGATGAAATCTCATTCGAAATAGACTTTGACTGTCTGATGTGTGTCTCAAGTAATTTCAAATGATGTCTAGATAATCTCTGAGCTGAATGCTTTGCTGGGGTAGAGTGCTTTGAAAAATGCAGCTATCTATTTCTTGAGTGTGTCGATTTCCGGCTCTCACACGTTTCAGATGTTGAAGTTGTACATAACTCGATGAAATCTCATTCGAAATAGACTTTGACTGTCTGATGTGTGTCTCAAGTAATTTCAAATGATGTCTAGATAATCTCTGAGCTGAATGCTTTGCTGGGGTAGAGTGCTTTGAAAAATGCAGCTATCTGTTTTCTTGAGTGTGTTGATTTCCGGCTCTCACACGTTTCAGATGTTGAAGTTGTACATAACTCGATGAAATCTCATTCGAAATAGACTTTGACTGTCTGATGTGTGTCTCTAAGTAATTTCCAATGATGTCTAGATAATCTCTGAGCTGAATGCTTTGCTGCGGTAGAGTGCTTTGAAAAATGCAGCTATCTGTTTTCTTGAGTGTGTCGATTTCCGGCTCTCACACGTTTCAGATGTTGAAGTTGTACATAACTCGATGAACTCTCATTCGAAATAGACTTTGACTGTCTGATGTGTGTCTCAAGTAATTTCAAATGATGTCTAGATAATCTCTGAGCTGAATGCTTTGCTGGGGTAGAGTACTTTGAAAAATGCAGCTATCTATCGTCTTGAGTGTGTTGATTTCCGGCTCTCACACGTTTCAGATGTTGAAGTTGTACATAACTCGATGAACTCTCATTCGAAATAGACTTTGACTGTCTGATGTGTGTCTCAAGTAATTTCAAATAAATGATGTCTAGATAATCTCTGAGCTGAATGCTTTACTGGGTAGATTGCTTTGAAAAATGCAGCTATCTGTTTTCTTGAGTGTGTCGATTTTCGACTCTCACACGTTTCAGATGTTGAAGTTGTACATAACTCGATGAAATCTCATTCGAAATAGACTTTGACTGTCTGATGTGTGTCTCAAGTAATTTCAAATGATGTCTAGATAATCTCTGAGCTGAATGCTTTCCTGCGGTAGAGTGCTTTGAAAAATGCAGCTATCTGTCGTCTTGAGTGTGTTGATTTCCGGCTCTGACACGTTTCAGATGTTGAAGTTGTACATAACTCGATGAAATCTCATTCGAAATAGACTTTGACTGTCTGATGTGTGTCTCAAGTAATTTCAAATGATGTCTAGATAATCTCTGAGCTGAATGCTTTGCTGCGGTAGAGTGCTTTGAAAAATGCAGCTATCTGTCGTCTTGAGTGTGTTGATTTCCGGCTCTGACACGTTTCAGATGTTGAAGTTGTACATAACTCGATGAATTCTCATTCGAAATAGACTTTGACTGTCTGATGTGTGTCTCAAGTAATTTCAAATGATGTCTAGATAATCTCTGAGCTGAATGCTTTGCTGGGGTAGAGTGCTTTGAAAAATGCAGCTATCTGTCGTCTTGAGTGTGTTGATTTCCGGCTCTCACACGTTTCAGATGTTGAAAATGTACATAACTCGATGAAATCTCATTCGAAATAGACTTTGACTGTCTGATGTGTGTCTCTAAGTAATTTCAGATGATGTCTAGATAATCTCTGAGCTGAATGCTTTGCTGCGGTACAGTGCTTTGAAAAATGCAGCTATCTGTCGTCTTGAGTGTGTTGATTTCCGGCTCTCACACGTTTCAGAGATGTTGAAGTTGTACATAACTCGATGAAATCTCATTCGAAATAGACTTTGACTGTCTGATGTGTGTCTCAAGTAATTTCAAATGATGTCTAGATAATCTCTGAGCTGAATGCTTTGCTGGGGTAGAGTGCTTTGAAAAATGCAGCTATCTGTTTTCTTGAGTGTGTCGATTTCCGACTCTCACACGTTTCAGATGTTGAAGTTGTACATAACTCGATGAACTCTCATTCGAAATAGACTTTGACTGTCTGATGTGTGTCTCAAGTAATTTCAAATGATGTCTAGATAATCTCTGAGCTGAATGCTTTGCTGCGGTAGAGTGCTTTGAAAAATGCAGCTATCTGTTTTCTTGAGTGTGTCGATTTCCGACTCTCACACGTTTCAGATGTTGAAGTTGTACATAACTCGATGAAATCTCATTCGAAATAGACTTTGACTGTCTGATGTGTGTCTCTAAGTAATTTCAAATGATGTCTAGATAATCTCTGAGCTGAATGCTTTGCTGCGGTAGAGTGCTTTGAAAAATGCAGCTATCTGTTTTCTTGAGTGTGTCGATTTCCGGCTCTCACACGTTTCAGATGTTGAAGTTGTACATAACTCGATGAACTCTCATTCGAAATAGACTTTGACTGTCTGATGTTGTGTCTCAAGTAATTTCAAATGATGTCTAGATAATCTCTGAGCTGAATGCTTTGCTGGGGTAGAGTACTTTGAAAAATGCAGCTATCTATCGTCTTGAGTGTGTTGATTTCCGGCTCTCACACGTTTCAGATGTTGAAGTTGTACATAACTCGATGAACTCTCATTCGAAATAGACTTTGACTGTCTGATGTGTGTCTCAAGTAATTTCAAATGATGTCTAGATAATCTCTGAGCTGAATGCTTAACTGGGGTAGATTGCTTTGAAAAATGCAGCTATCTGTTTTCTTGAGTGTGTCGATTTTCGACTCTCACACGTTTCAGATGTTGAAGTTGTACATAACTCGATGAAATCTCATTCGAAATAGACTTTGACTGTCTGATGTGTGTCTCAAGTAATTTCAAATGATGTCTAGATAATCTCTGAGCTGAATGCTTTCCTGCGGTAGAGTGCTTTGAAAAATGCAGCTATCTGTCGTCTTGAGTGTGTTGATTTCCGTCTCTGACACGTTTCAGATGTTGAAGTTGTACATAACTCGATGAAATCTCATTCGAAATAGACTTTGACTGTCTGATGTGTGTCTCAAGTAATTTCAAATGATGTCTAGATAATGTCTGAGCTGAATGCTTTCCTGCGGTAGAGTGCTTTGAAAAATGCAGCTATCTGTCGTCTTGAGTGTGTTGATTTCCGGCTCTCACACGTTTCAGATGTTGAAAATGTACATAACTCGATGAAATCTCATTCGAAATAGACTTTGACTGTCTGATGTGTGTCTCAAGTAATTTCAAATGATGTCTAGATAATCTCTGAGCTGAATGCTTTGCTGCGGTACAGTGCTTTGAAAAATGCAGCCATCTGTCGTCTTGAGTGTGTTGATTTCCGGCTCTCACACGTTTCAGAGATGTTGAAGTTGTACATAACTCGATGAAATCTCATTCGAAATAGACTTTGACTGTCTGATGTGTGTCTCAAGTAATTTCAAATGATGTCTAGATAATCTCTGAGCTGAATGCTTTGCTGGGGTAGAGTGCTTTGAAAAATGCAGCTATCTGTTTTCTTGAGTGTGTCGATTTCCGACTCTCACACGTTTCAGATGTTGAAGTTGTACATAACTCGATGAACTCTCATTCGAAATAGACTTTGACTGTCTGATGTGTGTCTCAAGTAATTTCAAATGATGTCTAGATAATCTCTGAGCTGAATGCTTTGCTGGGGTAGAGTGGTTTGAAAAATGCAGCTATCTGTTTTCTTGAGTGTGTCGATTTCCGACTCTCACACGTTTCAGATCTTGAAGTTGTATATAACTCGATGAAATCTCATTCGAAATAGACTTTGACTGTCTGATGTGTGTCTCTAAGTAATTTCAAATGATGTCTAGATAATCTCTGAGCTGAATGCTTTGCTGGGGTAGAGTGCTTTGAAAAATGCAGCTATCGGTCGTCTTGAGTGTGTTGATTTCCGGCTCTCACACGTTTCAGATGTTGAAAATTTACATAACTCGATGAAATCTTATTCGAAATAGACTTTGACTGTCTGATGTGTGTCTCAAGTAATTTCAAATGATGTCTAGATAATCTCTGAGCTGAATGCTTTGCTGGGGTAGAGTACTTTGAAAAATGCAGCTATCTATCGTCTTGAGTGTGTTGATTTCCGGCTCTCACACGTTTCAGATGTTGAAGTTGTACATAACTCGATGAACTCTCATTCGAAATAGACTTTGACTGTCTGATGTGTGTCTCAAGTAATTTCAAATGATGTCTAGATAATCTCTGAGCTGAATGCTTTGCTGGGTAGAGTACTTTGAAAAATGCAGCTATCTATCGTCTTGAGTGTGTTGATTTCCGGCTCTCACACGTTTCAGATGTTGAAGTTGTACATAACTCGATGAAATCTCATTCGAAATAGACTTTGACTGTCTGATGTGTGTCTCTAAGTAATTTCAAATGATGTCTAGATAATCTCTGAGCTGAATGCTTTGCTGGGGTAGAGTACTTTGAAAAATGCAGCTATCTATCGTCTTGAGTGTGTTGATTTCCGGCTCTCACACGTTTCAGATGTTGAAGTTGTACATAACTCGATGAACTCTCATTCGAAATAGACTTTGACTGTCTGATGTGTTTCTCTAAGTAATTTCAAATGATGTCTAGATAATCTCTGAGCTGAATGCTTTGCTGGGGTACAGTGCTTTGAAAAATGCAGCTATCTGTCGTCTTGAGTGTGTTGATTTCCAGCTCTCACACGTTTCAGAGATGTTGAAAATGTACATAACTCGATGAAATCTCATTCGAAATAGACTTTGACTGTCTGATGTGTGTCTCAAGTAATTTCAATTGATGTCTAGATAATCTCTGAGCTGAATGCTTTGCTGGGGTAGAGTACTTTGAAAAATGCAGCTATCTATCGTCTTGAGTGTGTTGATTTCCGGCTCTGACACGTTTCAGATGTTGAAGTTGTACATAACTCGATGAAATCTCATTCGAAATAGACTTTGACTGTCTGATGTGTGTCTCAAATAATTTCAAATGATGTCTAGATAATCTCTGAGCTGAATGCTTTGCTGGGGTAGAGTGCTTTGAAAAATGCAGCTATCTGTTTTCTTGAGTGTGTCGATTTCCGACTCTCACACGTTTCAGATGTTAAAGTTGTACATAACTCGATGAACTCTCATTCGAAATAGACTTTGACTGTCTGATGTGTGTCTCAAGTAATTTCAAATGATGTCTAGATAATCTCTGAGCTGAATGCTTTGCTGGGGTAGAGTGCTTTGAAAAATGCAGCTATCTGTTTTCTTGAGTGTGTTGATTTCCGGCTCTCACACGTTTCAGATGTTGAAGTTGTACATAACTCGATGAACTCTCATTCGAAATAGACTTTGACTGTCTGATGTGTTTCTCTAAGTAATTTCAAATGATGTCTAGATAATCTCTGAGCTGAATGCTTTGCTGCGGTACAGTGCTTTGAAAAATGCAGCTATCTGTCGTCTTGAGTGTGTTGATTTCCAGCTCTCACACGTTTCAGACATGTTGAAAATGTACATAACTCGATGAACTCTCATTCGAAATAGACTTTGACTGTCTGATGTGTGTCTCAAGTAATTTCAAATGATGTCTAGATAATCTCTGAGCTGAATGCTTTGCTGGGGTAGAGTACTTTGAAAAATGCAGCTATCTATCGTCTTGAGTGTGTTGATTTCCGGCTCTCACACGTTTCAGATGTTGAAGTTGTACATAACTCGATGAAATCTCATTCGAAATAGACTTTGACTGTCTGATGTGTGTCTCAAATAATTTCAAATGATGTCTAGATAATCTCTGAGCTGAATGCTTTGCTGGGGTAGAGTGCTTTGAAAAATGCAGCTATCTGTTTTCTTGAGTGTGTCGATTTCCGACTCTCACACGTTTCAGATGTTAAAGTTGTACATAACTCGATGAACTCTAATTCGAAATAGACTTTGACTGTCTGATGTGTGTCTCAAGTAATTTCAAATGATGTCTAGATAATCTCTGAGCTGAATGCTTTGCTGGGGTAGAGTGCTTTGAAAAATGCAGCTATCTGTCGTCTTGAGTGTGTTGATTTCCAGCTCTCACACGTTTCAGAGATGTTGAAAATGTACATAACTCGATGAAATCTCATTCGAAATAGACTTTGACTGTCTGATGTGTGTCTCAAGTAATTTCAAATGATGTCTAGATAATCTCTGAGCTGAATGCTTTGCTGGGGTAGAGTACTTTGAAAAATGCAGCTATCTATCGTCTTGAGTGTGTTGATTTCCGGCTCTCACACGTTTCAGATGTTGAAGTTGTACATAACTCGATGAACTCTCATTCGAAATAGACTTTGACTGTCTGATGTGTGTCTCTAAGTAATTTCAAATGATGTCTAGATAATCTCTGAGCTGAATGCTTTGCTGGGGTAGAGTTCTTTGAAAAATGCAGCTATCTGTTTTCTTGAGTGTGTCGATTTCCGACTCTCACACGTTTCAGATGTTAAAGTTGTACATAACTCGATGAACTCTCATTCGAAATAGACTTTGACTGTCTGATGTGTGTCTCAAGTAAATTCAAATGATGTCTAGATAATCTCTGAGCTGAATGCTTTGCTGGGGTAGAGTGCTTTGAAAAATGCAGCTATCTGTTTTCTTGAGTGTGTCGATTTCCGACTCTCACACGTTTCAGATGTTGAAGTTGTACATAACTCGATGAAATCTCATTCGAAATAGACTTTGAGTGTCTGATGTGTGTCTCTAAGTAATTTCAAATGATGTCTAGATAATCTCTGAGCTGAATGCTTTGCTGGGGTAGAGTGCTTTGAAAAATGCAGCTATCTGTCGTCTTGAGTGTGTTGATTTCCGGCTCTCACACGTTTCAGATGTTGAAGTTGTACATAACTCGATGAACTCTCATTCGAAATAGACTTTGACTGTCTGATTTGTGTGTCTCAAGTAATTTCAAATGATGTCTAGATAATCTCTGAGCTGAATGCTTTGCTGGGGTAGAGTACTTTGAAAAATGCAGCTATCTATCGTCTTGAGTGTGTTGATTTCCGGCTCTCACACGTTTCAGATGTTGAAGTTGTACATAACTCGATGAACTCTCATTCGAAATAGACTTTGACTGTCTGATGTGTGTCTCAAGTAATTTCAAATGATGTCTAGATAATCTCTGAGCTGAATGCTTTGCTGGGGTAGAGTACTTTGAAAAATGCAGCTATCTATCGTCTTGAGTGTGTTGATTTCCGGCTCTCACACGTTTCAGATGTTGAAGTTGTACATAACTCGATGAAATCTCATTCGAAATAGACTTTGAGTGTCTGATGTGTGTCTCATGTAATTTCAAATGATGTCTAGATAATCTCTGAGCTGAATGCTTTGCTGCGGTACAGTGCTTTGAAAAATGCAGCTATCTGTCGTCTTGAGTGTGTTGATTTCCGGCTCTCACACGTTTCAGATGTTGAAGTTGTACTTAACTCGATGAACTCTCATTCGAAATAGACTTTGACTGTCTGATGTG
This sequence comes from Prostheceraeus crozeri, assembly GCA_907163375.1. Lineage (NCBI taxonomy): Eukaryota > Metazoa > Platyhelminthes > Polycladida > Euryleptidae > Prostheceraeus > Prostheceraeus crozeri. The sequence goes on from CAJQUW010014950.1 coordinate 27,249, forward strand.
TGTCTCAAGTAATTTCAAATGATGTCTAGATAATCTCTGAGCTGAATGCTTTGCTGCGGTAGAGTGCTTTGAAAAATGCAGCTATCTGTCGTCTTGAGTGTGTTGATTTCCAGCTCTCACACGTTTCAGAGATGTTGAAAATGTACATAACTCGATGAAATCTCATTCGAAATAGACTTTGACTGTCTGATGTGTGTCTCAAGTAATTTCAAATGATGTCTAGATAATCTCTGAGCTGAATGCTTTGCTGGGGTAGAGTACTTTGAAAAATGCAGCTATCTATCGTCTTGAGTGCGTTGATTTCCGGCTCTCACACGTTTCAGATGTTGAAGTTGTTCATAACTCGATGAACTCTCATTCGAAATAGACTTTGACTGTCTGATGTGTGTCTCAAGTAATTTCAAATGATGTCTAGATAATCTCTGAGCTGAATGCTTTGCTGGGGTAGAGTGCTTTGAAAAATGCAGCTATCTGTTTTCTTGAGTGTGTCGATTTCCGACTCTCACACGTTTCAGATGTTGAAGTTGTACATAACTCGATGAAATCTCATTCGAAATAGACTTTGACTGTCTGATGTGTGTCTCAAGTAATTTCAAATGATGTCTAGATAATCTCTGAGCTGAATGCTTTGCTGGGGTAGAGTGCTTTGAAAAATGCAGCTATCTGTCGTCTTGAGTGTGTTGATTTCCGGCTCTCACACGTTTCAGATGTTGAAGTTGTACATAACTCGATGAACTCTCATTCGAAATAGACTTTGACTGTCTGATTTGTGTGTCTCAAGTAATTTCAAATGATGTCTAGATAATCTCTGAGCTGAATGCTTTGCTGGGGTAGAGTGCTTTGAAAAATGCAGCTATCTATCGTCTTGAGTGTGTTGATTTCCGGCTCTCACACGTTTCAGATGTTGAAGTTGTACATAACTCGATGAACTCTCATTCGAAATAGACTTTGACTGTCTGATGTGTGTCTCAAGTAATTTCAAATGATGTCTAGATAATCTCTGAGCTGAATGCTTAACTGGGGTAGATTGCTTTGAAAAATGCAGCTATTTGTTTTCTTGAGTGTGTCGATTTCCGACTCTCACACGTTTCAGATGTTGAAGTTGTACATAACTCGATGAACTCTCATTCGAAATAGATTTTGACTGTCTGATGTGTGTCTCTAAATATTTTCTAGTTATGTCTAGATAATCTCTGAGCTGAATGCTTTGCTGGGGTAGAGTGCTTTGAAAAATGCAGCTATCTGTCGTCTTGAGTGTGTTGATTTCCGGCTCTTACACGTTTCAGATGTTGAAGTTGTACATAACTCGATGAAATCTCATTCGAAATAGACTTTGACTGTCTGATGTGTGTCTCAAGTAATTTCAAAAGATGTATAGATAATCTCTGAGCTGAATGCTTTGCTGGGGTAGAGTGCTTTGAAAAATGCAGCTATCTGTTTTCTTGAGTGTGTCGATTTCCGGCTCTCACACGTTTCAGATGTTGAAGTTGTACATAACTCGATGAACTCTCATTCGAAATAGACTTTGACTGTCTGATGTGTGTCTCAAGTAATTTCAAATGATGTCTAGATAATCTCTGAGCTGAATGCTTTGCTGGGGTAGAGTGCTTTGAAAAATGCAGCTATTTGTTTTCTTGAGTGTGTCGATTTCCGACTCTCACACGTTTCAGATGTTGAAGTTGTACATAACTCGATGAAATCTCATTCGAAATAGACTTTGACTGTCTGATTTGTGTCTCTAAGTAATTTCAAATGATGTCTAGATAATGTCTGAGCTGAATGCTTTGCTGCGGTAGAGTGCTTTGAAAAATGCAGCTATCTATCGTCTTGAGTGTGTTGATTTCCGGCTCTCACACGTTTCAGATGTTGAAGTTGTACATAACTCGATGAAATCTCATTCGAAATAGACTTTGACTGTCTGATGTCTGTCTCAAATAATTTCAAATGATGTCTAGATAATCTCTGAGCTGAATGCTTTGCTGGGGTAGAGTGCTTTGAAAAATGCAGCTATCTGTCGTCTTGAGTGTGTTGATTTCCGGCTCTCACACGTTTCAGATGTTGAAGTTGTACATAACTCGATGAACTCTCATTCGAAATAGACTTTGACTGTCTGATGTGTTTCTCAAGTAATTTCAAATGATGTCTAGATAATCTCTCAGCTGAATGCTTTGCTGGGGTAGAGTGCTTTGAAAAATGCAGCTATCTGTCGTCTTGAGTGTGTTGATTTCCGGCTCTCACACGTTTCAGATGTTGAAGTTGTACATAACTCGATGAACTCTCATTCGAAATAGATTTTGACTGTCTGATGTGTGTCTCAAATAATTTCTAGTGATGTCTAGATAATCTCTGAGCTGAATGCTTTGCTGGGGTAGAGTGCTTTGAAAAATGCAGCTATCTGTCGTCTTGAGTGTGTTGATTTCCGGCTCTCACACGTTTCAGATGTTGAAGTTGTACATAACTCGATGAAATCTCATTCGAAATAGACTTTGACTGTCTGATGTGTGTCTCAAGTAATTTCAAATGATGTCTAGATAATCTCTGAGATGAATGCTTTGCTGGGGTAGAGTGCTTTGAAAAATGCAGCTATCTGTTTTCTTGAGTGTGTCGATTTCCGACTCTCACACGTTTCAGATGTTGAAGTTGTACATAACTCGATGAACTCTCATTCGAAATAGACTTTGACTGTCTGATGTGTGTCTCAAGTAATTTCAAATGATGTCTAGATAATCTCTGAGCTGAATGCTTAGCTGGGGTAGAGTGCTTTGAAAAATGCAGCTATCTGTTTTCTTGAGTGTGTCGATTTCCGACTCTCACACGTTTCAGATGTTGAAGTTGTACATAACTCGATGAAATCTCATTCGAAATAGACTTTGACTGTCTGATTTGTGTCTCTAAGTAATTTCAAATGATGTCTAGATAATCTCTGAGCTGAATGCTTTGCTGCGGTAGAGTGCTTTGAAAAATGCAGCTATCTGTCGTCTTGAGTGTGTTGATTTCCGGCTCTCACACGTTTCAGATGTTGAAGTTGTACATAACTCGATGAAATCTCATTCGAAATAGACTTTGACTGTCTGATGTGTGTCTCAAGTAATTTCAAATGATGTCTAGATAATCTCTCAGCTGAATGCTTTGCTGGGGTAGAGTACTTTGAAAAATGCAGCTATCTATCGTCTTGAGTGTGTTGATTTCCGGCTCTCACACGTTTCAGATGTTGAAGTTGTACATAACTCGATGAACTCTCATTCGAAATAGACTTTGACTGTCTGATGTGTGTCTCAAGTAATTTCAAATGATGTCTATATAATCTCTGAGCTGAATGCTTTGCTGGGGTAGTGCTTTGAAAAATGCAGCTCTTTGTTTTCTTGAGTGTGTCGATTTCCGACTCTCACACGTTTCAGATGTTGAAGTTGTACATAACTCGATGAACTCTCATTCGAAATAGACTTTGACTGTCTGATGTGTGTCTCTAAGTAATTTCAAATGATGTCTAGATAATCTCTGAGCTGAATGCTTTGCTGCGGTAGAGTGCTTTGAAAAATGCAGCTATCTGTCGTCTTGAGTGTGTTGATTTCCGGCTCTCACACGTTTCAGATGTTGAAAATGTACATAACTCGATGAAATCTCATTCGAAATAGACTTTGACTGTCTGATGTGTGTCTCAAGTAATTTCTAGTGATGTCTAGATAATCTCTGAGCTGAATGCTTTGCTGCGGTAGAGTGGTTTGAAAAATGCAGCTATCTGTCGTATTGAGTGTGTTGATTTCCGGCTCTCACACGTTTCAGATGTTGAAGTTGTACATAACTCGATGAACTCTCATTCGAAATAGACTTTGACTGTCTGATGTGTGTCTCAAGTAATTTCAAATGATGTCTAGATAATCTCTGAGCTGAATGCTTTGCTGGGGTAGAGTGCTTTGAAAAATGCAGCTATCTGTCGTCTTGAGTGTGTTGATTTCCGGCTCTCACACGTTTCAGATGTTGAAGTTGTACATAACTCGATGAAATCTCATTCGAAATAGACTTTGACTGTCTGATGTGTGTCTCAAGTAATTTCAAATGATGTCTAGATAATCTCTGAGCTGAATGCTTTGCTGGGGTAGAGTGCTTTGAAAAATGCAGCTATCTGTCGTCTTGAGTGTGTTGATTTCCGACTCTCACACGTTTCAGAGCTGTTTTTGCTGGGATAGAGTGCTTTCATAAATTCAGCTATCTGTCGTCTTGAGTGTGTTGTTTTCCGGCTCTCACACGTTTCAGATGTTGAAGTTGTACATAACTCGATGAAATCTCATTCGAAATAGACTTTGACTGTCTGATGTGTGTCTCAAGCAATTTCAAATGATGTCTAGATAATCTCTGAGCTGAATGCTTTGCTGGGGTAGAGTACTTCGAAAAATGCAGCTATCTATCGTCTTGAGTGTGTTGATTTCCGGCTCTCACACGTTTCAGATGTTGAAGTTGTACATAACTCGATGAAATCTCATTCGAAATAGACTTTGACTGTCTGATGTGTGTCTCAAGTAATTTCAAATGATGTCTAGATAATCTCTGAGCTGAATGCTTTGCTGGGGTAGAGTACTTTGAAAAATGCAGCTATCTATCGTCTTGAGTGTGTTGATTTCCGGCTCTCACACGTTTCAGATGTTGAAGTTGTACATAACTCGATGAACTCTCATTCGAAATAGACTTTGACTGTCTGATGTGTGTCTCTAAGTAATTTCAAATGATGTCTAGATAATCTCTGAGCTGAATGCTTTGCTGCGGTAGAGTGCTTTGAAAAATGCAGCTATCTGTCGTCTTGAGTGTGTTGATTTCCGGCTCTCACACGTTTCAGATGTTGAAAATGTACATAACTCGATGAAATCTCATTCGAAATAGACTTTGACTGTCTGATGTGTGTCTCAAGTAATTTCAAATGATGTCTAGATAATCTCTGAGCTGAATGCTTTGCTGGGGTAGAGTTCTTTGAAAAATGCAGCTATTTGTTTTCTTGAGTGTGTCGATTTCCGACTCTCACACGTTTCAGATGTTGAAGTTGTACATAACTCGATGAAATCTCATTCGAAATAGACTTTGACTGTCTGATGTGTGTCTCTAAGTAATTTCAAATGATGTCTAGATAATCTCTGAGCTGAATGCTTTGCTGGGGTAGAGTGCTTTGAAAAATGCAGCTATCTATCGTCTTGAGTGTGTTGATTTCCGGCTCTCACACGTTTCAGATGTTGAAAATGTACATAACTCGATGAAACCTCATTCGAAATAGACTTTGACTGTCTGATGTGTGTCTCAAATAATTTCTAGTGATGTCTAGATAATCTCTGAGCTGAATGCTTTGCTGGGGTAGAGTGCTTTGAAAAATGCAGCTATCTGTCGTCTTGAATGTGTTGATTTCCGGCTCTCACACGTTTCAGATGTTGAAGTTGTACATAACTCGATGAAATCTCATTCGAAATAGACTTTGACTGTCTGATGTGTGTCTCAAGTAATTTCAAATGATGTCTAGATAATCTCTGAGCTGAATGCTTTGCTGGGGTAGAGTGCTTTGAAAAATGCAGCTATCTGTTTTCTTGAGTGTGTTGATTTCCGACTCTCACACGTTTCAGATGTTGAAGTTGTACATAACTCGATGAAATCTCATTCGAAATAGACTTTGACTGTCTGATGTGTGTCTCAAGTAATTTCAAATGATGTCTAGATAATCTCTGAGCTGAATGCTTTGCTGGGGTAGAGTGCTTTGAAAAATGCAGCTATCTGTTTTCTTGAGTGTGTTGATTTCCGACTCTCACACGTTTCAGATGTTGAAGTTGTACATAACTCGATGAAATCTCATTCGAAATAGACTTTGACTGTCTGATGTGTGTCTCTAAGTAATTTTAAATGATGTCTAGATAATCTCTGAGCTGAATGCTTTGCTGGGGTAGAGTGCTTTGAAAAATGCAGCTATCTATCGTCTTGAGTGTGTTGATTTCCGGCTCTCACACGTTTCAGATGTTGAAGTTGTACATAACTCGATGAAATCTCATTCGAAATAGACTTTGACTGTCTGATGTGTGTCTCAAGTAATTTCAAATGATGTCTAGATAATCTGAGCTGAATGCTTTGCTGGGGTAGAGTGCTTTGAAAAATGCAGCTATCTGTCGTCTTGAGTGTGTTGATTTCCGGCTCTCACACGTTTCAGATGTTGAAGTTGTACATAACTCGATGAAATCTCATTCGAAATAGACTTTGACTGTCTGATGTGTGTCTCAAGTAATTTCAAATGATGTCTAGATAATCTCTGAGCTGAATGCTTTGCTGGGGTAGAGTACTTTGAAAAATGCAGCTATCTATCGTCTTGAGTGTGTTGATTTCCGGCTCTCACACGTTTCAGATGTTGAAGTTGTACATAACTCGATGAACTCTCATTCGAAATAGACTTTGACTGTCTGATGTGTGTCTCAAGTAATTTCAAATGATGTCTATATAATCTCTGAGCTGAATGCTTTGCTGGGTAGTGCTTTGAAAAATGCAGCTCTATGTTGTCTTGAGTGTGTCGATTTCCGACTCTCACACGTTTCAGATGTTGAAGTTGTACATAACTCGATGAACTCTCATTCGAAATAGACTTTGACTGTCTGATGTGTGTCTCTAAGTAATTTCAAATGATGTCTAGATAATCTCTGAGCTGAATGCTTTGCTGCGGTAGAGTGCTTTGAAAAATGCAGCTATCTGTCGTCTTGAGTGTGTTGATTTCCGGCTCTCACACGTTTCAGATGTTGAAAATGTACATAACTCGATGAAATCTCATTCGAAATAGACTTTGACTGTCTGATGTGTGTCTCAAGTAATTTCTAGTGATGTCTAGATAATCTCTGAGCTGAATGCTTTGCTGCGGTAGAGTGGTTTGAAAAATGCAGCTATTTGTTTTCTTGAGTGTGTCGATTTCCGACTCTCACACGTTTCAGATGTTGAAGTTGTACATAACTCGATGAAATCTCATTCGAAATAGACTTTGACTGTCTGATTTGTGTCTCTAAGTAATTTCAAATGATGTCTAGATAATGTCTGAGCTGAATGCTTTGCTGCGGTAGAGTGCTTTGAAAAATGCAGCTATCTATCGTCTTGAGTGTGTTGATTTCCGGCTCTCACACGTTTCAGATGTTGAAGTTGTACATAACTCGATGAAATCTCATTCGAAATAGACTTTGACTGTCTGATGTCTGTCTCAAATAATTTCAAATGATGTCTAGATAATCTCTGAGCTGAATGCTTTGCTGGGGTAGAGTGCTTTGAAAAATGGAGCTATCTGTCGTCTTGAGTGTGTTGATTTCCGGCTCTCACACGTTTCAGATGTTGAAGTTGTACATAACTCGATGAACTCTCATTCGAAATAGACTTTGACTGTCTGATGTGTTTCTCAAGTAATTTCAAATGATGTCTAGATAATCTCTCAGCTGAATGCTTTGCTGGGGTAGAGTGCTTTGAAAAATGCAGCTATCTGTCGTCTTGAGTGTGTTGATTTCCGGCTCTCACACGTTTCAGATGTTGAAGTTGTACATAACTCGATGAACTCTCATTCGAAATAGATTTTGACTGTCTGATGTGTGTCTCAAATAATTTCTAGTGATGTCTAGATAATCTCTGAGCTGAATGCTTTGCTGGGGTAGAGTGCTTTGAAAAATGCAGCTATCTGTCGTCTTGAGTGTGTTGATTTCCGGCTCTCACACGTTTCAGATGTTGAAGTTGTACATAACTCGATGAAATCTCATTCGAAATAGACTTTGACTGTCTGATGTGTGTCTCAAGTAATTTCAAATGATGTCTAGATAATCTCTGAGATGAATGCTTTGCTGGGGTAGAGTGCTTTGAAAAATGCAGCTATCTGTTTTCTTGAGTGTGTCGATTTCCGACTCTCACACGTTTCAGATGTTGAAGTTGTACATAACTCGATGAACTCTCATTCGAAATAGACTTTGACTGTCTGATGTGTGTCTCAAGTAATTTCAAATGATGTCTAGATAATCTCTGAGCTGAATGCTTATCTGGGGTAGAGTGCTTTGAAAAATGCAGCTATCTGTTTTCTTGAGTGTGTCGATTTCCGACTCTCACACGTTTCAGATGTTGAAGTTGTACATAACTCGATGAAATCTCATTCGAAATAGACTTTGACTGTCTGATTTGTGTCTCTAAGTAATTTCAAATGATGTCTAGATAATCTCTGAGCTGAATGCTTTGCTGCGGTAGAGTGCTTTGAAAAATGCAGCTATCTGTCGTCTTGAGTGTGTTGATTTCCGGCTCTCACACGTTTCAGATGTTGAAGTTGTACATAACTCGATGAAATCTCATTCGAAATAGACTTTGACTGTCTGATGTGTGTCTGAAGTAATTTCAAATGATGTCTAGATAATCTCTCAGCTGAATGCTTTGCTGGGGTAGAGTACTTTGAAAAATGCAGCTATCTATCGTCTTGAGTGTGTTGATTTCCGGCTCTCACACGTTTCAGATGTTGAAGTTGTACATAACTCGATGAACTCTCATTCGAAATAGACTTTGACTGTCTGATGTGTGTCTCAAGTAATTTCAAATGATGTCTATATAATCTCTGAGCTGAATGCTTTGCTGGGGTAGTGCTTTGAAAAATGCAGCTCTTTGTTTTCTTGAGTGTGTCGATTTCCGACTCTCACACGTTTCAGATGTTGAAGTTGTACATAACTCGATGAACTCTCATTCGAAATAGACTTTGACTGTCTGATGTGTGTCTCTAAGTAATTTCAAATGATGTCTAGATAATCTCTGAGCTGAATGCTTTGCTGCGGTAGAGTGCTTTGAAAAATGCAGCTATCTGTCGTCTTGAGTGTGTTGATTTCCGGCTCTCACACGTTTCAGATGTTGAAAATGTACATAACTCGATGAAATCTCATTCGAAATAGACTTTGACTGTCTGATGTGTGTCTCAAGTAATTTCTAGTGATGTCTAGATAATCTCTGAGCTGAATGCTTTGCTGCGGTAGAGTGGTTTGAAAAATGCAGCTATCTGTCGTATTGAGTGTGTTGATTTCCGGCTCTCACACGTTTCAGATGTTGAAGTTGTACATAACTCGATGAACTCTCATTCGAAATAGACTTTGACTGTCTGATGTGTGTCTCAAGTAATTTCAAATGATGTCTAGATAATCTCTGAGCTGAATGCTTTGCTGGGGTAGAGTGCTTTGAAAAATGCAGCTATCTGTCGTCTTGAGTGTGTTGATTTCCGGCTCTCACACGTTTCAGATGTTGAAGTTGTACATAACTCGATGAAATCTCATTCGAAATAGACTTTGACTGTCTGATGTGTGTCTCAAGTAATTTCAAATGATGTCTAGATAATCTCTGAGCTGAATGCTTTGCTGGGGTAGAGTGCTTTGAAAAATGCAGCTATCTGTCGTCTTGAGTGTGTTGATTTCCGACTCTCACACGTTTCAGAGCTGTTTTGCTGGGATAGAGTGCTTTCATAAATTCAGCTATCTGTCGTCTTGAGTGTGTTGTTTTCCGGCTCTCACACGTTTCAGATGTTGAAGTTGTACATAACTCGATGAAATCTCATTCGAAATAGACTTTGACTGTCTGATGTGTGTCTCAAGCAATTTCAAATGATGTCTAGATAATCTCTGAGCTGAATGCTTTGCTGGGGTAGAGTACTTCGAAAAATGCAGCTATCTATCGTCTTGAGTGTGTTGATTTCCGGCTCTCACACGTTTCAGATGTTGAAGTTGTACATAACTCGATGAAATCTCATTCGAAATAGACTTTGACTGTCTGATGTGTGTCTCAAGTAATTTCAAATGATGTCTAGATAATCTCTGAGCTGAATGCTTTGCTGGGGTAGAGTACTTTGAAAAATGCAGCTATCTATCGTCTTGAGTGTGTTGATTTCCGGCTCTCACACGTTTCAGATGTTGAAGTTGTACATAACTCGATGAACTCTCATTCGAAATAGACTTTGACTGTCTGATGTGTGTCTCTAAGTAATTTCAAATGATGTCTAGATAATCTCTGAGCTGAATGCTTTGCTGCGGTAGAGTGCTTTGAAAAATGCAGCTATCTGTCGTCTTGAGTGTGTTGATTTCCGGCTCTCACACGTTTCAGATGTTGAAAATGTACATAACTCGATGAAATCTCATTCGAAATAGACTTTGACTGTCTGATGTGTGTCTCAAGTAATTTCAAATGATGTCTAGATAATCTCTGAGCTGAATGCTTTGCTGGGGTAGAGTTCTTTGAAAAATGCAGCTATTTGTTTTCTTGAGTGTGTCGATTTCCGACTCTCACACGTTTCAGATGTTGAAGTTGTACATAACTCGATGAAATCTCATTCGAAATAGACTTTGACTGTCTGATGTGTGTCTCTAAGTAATTTCAAATGATGTCTAGATAATCTCTGAGCTGAATGCTTTGCTGGGGTAGAGTGCTTTGAAAAATGCAGCTATCTATCGTCTTGAGTGTGTTGATTTCCGGCTCTCACACGTTTCAGATGTTGAAAATGTACATAACTCGATGAAACCTCATTCGAAATAGACTTTGACTGTCTGATGTGTGTCTCAAATAATTTCTAGTGATGTCTAGATAATCTCTGAGCTGAATGCTTTGCTGGGGTAGAGTGCTTTGAAAAATGCAGCTATCTGTCGTCTTGAATGTGTTGATTTCCGGCTCTCACACGTTTCAGATGTTGAAGTTGTACATAACTCGATGAAATCTCATTCGAAATAGACTTTGACTGTCTGATGTGTGTCTCAAGTAATTTCAAATGATGTCTAGATAATCTCTGAGCTGAATGCTTTGCTGGGGTAGAGTGCTTTGAAAAATGCAGCTATCTGTTTTCTTGAGTGTGTTGATTTCCGACTCTCACACGTTTCAGATGTTGAAGTTGTACATAACTCGATGAAATCTCATTCGAAATAGACTTTGACTGTCTGATGTGTGTCTCAAGTAATTTCAAATGATGTCTAGATAATCTCTGAGCTGAATGCTTTGCTGGGGTAGAGTGCTTTGAAAAATGCAGCTATCTGTTTTCTTGAGTGTGTTGATTTCCGACTCTCACACGTTTCAGATGTTGAAGTTGTACATAACTCGATGAAATCTCATTCGAAATAGACTTTGACTGTCTGATTTGTGTGTCTAAGTAATTTCAAATGATGTCTAGATAATCTCTGAGCTGAATGCTTTGCTGGGGTAGACTACTTTGAAAAATGCAGCTATCTATCGTCTTGAGTGTGTTGATTTCCGGCTCTCACACGTTTCAGATGTTGAAGTTGTACATAACTCGATGAAATCTCATTCGAAATAGACTTTGACTGTCTGATGTGTGTCTCAAGTAATTTCAAATGATGTCTAGATAATCTGAGCTGAATGCTTTGCTGGGGTAGAGTGCTTTGAAAAATGCAGCTATCTGTTTTCTTGAGTGTGTTGATTTCCGGCTCTCACACGTTTCAGATGTTGAAGTTGTACATAACTCGATGAAATCTCATTCGAAATAGACTTTGACTGTCTGATGTGTGTCTCAAGTAATTTCAAATGATGTCTAGATAATCTCTGAGCTGAATGCTTTGCTGGGGTAGAGTACTTTGAAAAATGCAGCTATCTATCGTCTTGAGTGTGTCGATTTCCGGCTCTCACACGTTTCAGATGTTGAAGTTGTACATAACTCGATGAACTCTCATTCGAAATAGACTTTGACTGTCTGATGTGTGTCTCAAGTAATTTCAAATGATGTCTATATAATCTCTGAGCTGAATGCTTTGCTGGGGTAGTGCTTTGAAAAATGCAGCTCTTTGTTTTCTTGAGTGTGTCGATTTCCGACTCTCACACGTTTCAGATGTTGAAGTTGTACATAACTCGATGAACTCTCATTCGAAATAGACTTTGACTGTCTGATGTGTGTCTCTAAGTAATTTCAAATGATGTCTAGATAATCTCTGAGCTGAATGCTTTGCTGCGGTAGAGTGCTTTGAAAAATGCAGCTATCTGTCGTCTTGAGTGTGTTGATTTCCGGCTCTCACACGTTTCAGATGTTGAAAATGTACATAACTCGATGAAATCTCATTCGAAATAGACTTTGACTGTCTGATGTGTGTCTCAAGTAATTTCTAGTGATGTCTAGATAATCTCTGAGCTGAATGCTTTGCTGCGGTAGAGTGGTTTGAAAAATGCAGCTATCTGTCGTATTGAGTGTGTTGATTTCCGGCTCTCACACGTTTCAGATGTTGAAGTTGTACATAACTCGATGAATTCTCATTCGAAATAGACTTTGACTGTCTGATGTGTGTCTCAAGTAATTTCAAATGATGTCTAGATAATCTCTGAGCTGAATGCTTTGCTGGGGTAGAGTGCTTTGAAAAATGCAGCTATCTATCGTCTTGAGTGTGTTGATTTCCGGCTCTCACACGTTTCAGATGTTGAAAATGTACATAACTCGATGAAACCTCATTCGAAATAGACTTTGACTGTCTGATGTGTGTCTCAAATAATTTCTAGTGATGTCTAGATAATCTCTGAGCTGAATGCTTTGCTGGGGTAGAGTGCTTTGAAAAATGCAGCTATCTGTCGTCTTGAATGTGTTGATTTCCGGCTCTCACACGTTTCAGATGTTGAAGTTGTACATAACTCGATGAAATCTCATTCGAAATAGACTTTGACTGTCTGATGTGTGTCTCAAGTAATTTCAAATGATGTCTAGATAATCTCTGAGCTGAATGCTTTGCTGGGGTAGAGTGCTTTGAAAAATGCAGCTATCTGTTTTCTTGAGTGTGTTGATTTCCGACTCTCACACGTTTCAGATGTTGAAGTTGTACATAACTCGATGAAATCTCATTCGAAATAGACTTTGACTGTCTGATGTGTGTCTCAAGTAATTTCAAATGATGTCTAGATAATCTCTGAGCTGAATGCTTTGCTGGGGTAGAGTGCTTTGAAAAATGCAGCTATCTGTTTTCTTGAGTGTGTTGATTTCCGACTCTCACACGTTTCAGATGTTGAAGTTGTACATAACTCGATGAAATCTCATTCGAAATAGACTTTGACTGTCTGATTTGTGTGTCTAAGTAATTTCAAATGATGTCTAGATAATCTCTGAGCTGAATGCTTTGCTGGGGTAGACTACTTTGAAAAATGCAGCTATCTATCGTCTTGAGTGTGTTGATTTCCGGCTCTCACACGTTTCAGATGTTGAAGTTGTACATAACTCGATGAAATCTCATTCGAAATAGACTTTGACTGTCTGATGTGTGTCTCAAGTAATTTCAAATGATGTCTAGATAATCTGAGCTGAATGCTTTGCTGGGGTAGAGTGCTTTGAAAAATGCAGCTATCTGTTTTCTTGAGTGTGTTGATTTCCGGCTCTCACACGTTTCAGATGTTGAAGTTGTACATAACTCGATGAAATCTCATTCGAAATAGACTTTGACTGTCTGATGTGTGTCTCAAGTAATTTCAAATGATGTCTAGATAATCTCTGAGCTGAATGCTTTGCTGGGGTAGAGTACTTTGAAAAATGCAGCTATCTATCGTCTTGAGTGTGTCGATTTCCGGCTCTCACACGTTTCAGATGTTGAAGTTGTACATAACTCGATGAACTCTCATTCGAAATAGACTTTGACTGTCTGATGTGTGTCTCAAGTAATTTCAAATGATGTCTATATAATCTCTGAGCTGAATGCTTTGCTGGGGTAGTGCTTTGAAAAATGCAGCTCTTTGTTTTCTTGAGTGTGTCGATTTCCGACTCTCACACGTTTCAGATGTTGAAGTTGTACATAACTCGATGAACTCTCATTCGAAATAGACTTTGACTGTCTGATGTGTGTCTCTAAGTAATTTCAAATGATGTCTAGATAATCTCTGAGCTGAATGCTTTGCTGCGGTAGAGTGCTTTGAAAAATGCAGCTATCTGTCGTCTTGAGTGTGTTGATTTCCGGCTCTCACACGTTTCAGATGTTGAAAATGTACATAACTCGATGAAATCTCATTCGAAATAGACTTTGACTGTCTGATGTGTGTCTCAAGTAATTTCTAGTGATGTCTAGATAATCTCTGAGCTGAATGCTTTGCTGCGGTAGAGTGGTTTGAAAAATGCAGCTATCTGTCGTATTGAGTGTGTTGATTTCCGGCTCTCACACGTTTCAGATGTTGAAGTTGTACATAACTCGATGAAATCTCATTCGAAATAGACTTTGACTGTCTGATGTGTGTCTCAAGTAATTTCAAATGATGTCTAGATAATCTCTGAGCTGAATGCTTTGCTGGGGTAGAGTGCTTTGAAAAATGCAGCTATCTGTCGTCTTGAGTGTGTTGATTTCCGGCTCTCACACGTTTCAGATGTTGAAGTTGTACATAACTCGATGAAATCTCATTCGAAATAGACTTTGACTGTCTGATGTGTGTCTCAAGTAATTTCAAATGATGTCTAGATAATCTCTGAGCTGAATGCTTTGCTGGGGTAGAGTGCTTTGAAAAATGCAGCTATCTGTCGTCTTGAGTGTGTTGATTTCCGACTCTCACACGTTTCAGAGCTGTTTTGCTGGGATAGAGTGCTTTCATAAATTCAGCTATCTGTCGTCTTGAGTGTGTTGTTTTCCGGCTCTCACACGTTTCAGATGTTGAAGTTGTACATAACTCGATGAAATCTCATTCGAAATAGACTTTGACTGTCTGATGTGTGTCTCAAGCAATTTCAAATGATGTCTAGATAATCTCTGAGCTGAATGCTTTGCTGGGGTAGAGTACTTCGAAAAATGCAGCTATCTATCGTCTTGAGTTTGTTGATTTCCGGCTCTCACACGTTTCAGATGTTGAAGTTGTACATAACTCGATGAACTCTCATTCGAAATAGACTTTGACTGTCTGATGTGTGTCTCTAAGTAATTTCAAATGATGTCTAGATAATCTCTGAGCTGAATGCTTTGCTGCGGTAGAGTGCTTTGAAAAATGCAGCTATCTGTCGTCTTGAGTGTGTTGATTTCCGGCTCTCACACGTTTCAGATGTTGAAAATGTACATAACTCGATGAAATCTCATTCGAAATAGACTTTGACTGTCTGATGTGTGTCTCAAGTAATTTCAAATGATGTCTAGATAATCTCTGAGCTGAATGCTTTGCTGGGGTAGAGTTCTTTGAAAAATGCAGCTATTTGTTTTCTTGAGTGTGTCGATTTCCGACTCTCACACGTTTCAGATGTTGAAGTTGTACATAACTCGATGAAATCTCATTCGAAATAGACTTTGACTGTCTGATGTGTGTCTCTAAGTAATTTCAAATGATGTCTAGATAATCTCTGAGCTGAATGCTTTGCTGGGGTAGAGTGCTTTGAAAAATGCAGCTATCTATCGTCTTGAGTGTGTTGATTTCCGGCTCTCACACGTTTCAGATGTTGAAAATGTACATAACTCGATGAAACCTCATTCGAAATAGACTTTGACTGTCTGATGTGTGTCTCAAATAATTTCTAGTGATGTCTAGATAATCTCTGAGCTGAATGCTTTGCTGGGGTAGAGTGCTTTGAAAAATGCAGCTATCTGTCGTCTTGAATGTGTTGATTTCCGGCTCTCACACGTTTCAGATGTTGAAGTTGTACATAACTCGATGAAATCTCATTCGAAATAGACTTTGACTGTCTGATGTGTGTCTCAAGTAATTTCAAATGATGTCTAGATAATCTCTGAGCTGAATGCTTTGCTGGGGTAGAGTGCTTTGAAAAATGCAGCTATCTGTTTTCTTGAGTGTGTTGATTTCCGACTCTCACACGTTTCAGATGTTGAAGTTGTACATAACTCGATGAAATCTCATTCGAAATAGACTTTGACTGTCTGATGTGTGTCTCAAGTAATTTCAAATGATGTCTAGATAATCTCTGAGCTGAATGCTTTGCTGGGGTAGAGTGCTTTGAAAAATGCAGCTATCTGTTTTCTTGAGTGTGTTGATTTCCGACTCTCACACGTTTCAGATGTTGAAGTTGTACATAACTCGATGAAATCTCATTCGAAATAGACTTTGACTGTCTGATTTGTGTGTCTAAGTAATTTCAAATGATGTCTAGATAATCTCTGAGCTGAATGCTTTGCTGGGGTAGACTACTTTGAAAAATGCAGCTATCTATCGTCTTGAGTGTGTTGATTTCCGGCTCTCACACGTTTCAGATGTTGAAGTTGTACATAACTCGATGAAATCTCATTCGAAATAGACTTTGACTGTCTGATGTGTGTCTCAAGTAATTTCAAATGATGTCTAGATAATCTCTGAGCTGAATGCTTTGCTGGGGTAGAGTTCTTTGAAAAATGCAGCTATCTGTTTTCTTGAGTGTGTTGATTTCCGACTCTCACACGTTTCAGATGTTGAAGTTGTACATAACTCGATGAAATCTCATTCGAAATAGACTTTGACTGTCTGATTTGTGTGTCTAAGTAATTTCAAATGATGTCTAGATAATCTCTGAGCTGAATGCTTTGCTGGGGTAGAGTACTTTGAAAAATGCAGCTATCTATCGTCTTGAGTGTGTTGATTTCCGGCTCTCACACGTTTCAGATGTTGAAAATGTACATAACTCGATGAAATCTCATTCGAAATAGACTTTGACTGTCTGATGTGTGTCTCTAAGTAATTTCAAATGATGTCTAGATAATCTCTGAGCTGAATGCTTTGCTGGGGTAGAGTGCTTTGAAAAATGCAGCTATCTGTCGTCTTGAGTGTGTCGATTTCCGACTCTCACACGTTTCAGAGCTGTTTTGCTGGGATAGAGTGCTTTCATAAATTCAGCTATTCGTCGTCTTGAGTGTGTTGATTTCCGGCTCTCACACGTTTCAGATGTTGAAGTTTTACATAACTCGATGAAATCTCATTCGAAATAGACTTTGACTGTCTGATGTGTGTCTCTAAGTAATTTCAAATGATGTCTAGATAATCTCTGAGCTGAATGCTTTGCTGGGGTAGAGTGCTTTTTAAAATGCAGCTATCTGTCGTCTTGAGTGTGTTGATTTCCGGCTCACACACGTTTCAGATGTTGAAGTTGTACATAACTCGATGAAATCTCATTCGAAATAGACTTTGGCTGTCTCAAGTATTGTCAAATGATGTCCAGAATATCCCTGAGCTGAATATTTTGTTGATGTGGCATAGTGAATGAATTCCAGTAGCTTCTCCTCTTTTTGCTGGTGCTGTTTTCCCGGTTTTCGTTTTTGTTTTTTGTTGAAGTTGTCTACAGCTCGATGAAATCATTTCAGGTACATGCTTGTGTTTATTTGCCTCAATGTCTCGGATTCGTTGATCAGAGCTGAGTCGACTGCCTGCATTTCTCCTGGATTGACCTTATTTCCATTTGAATTTGATTTTATGCTGAAATGCTCCATAATAATTGAAATCAGCTTGTGCGTCCAGGAAATCCACACCTTACTCTATGATCTGATATGAGAGTCGATTTAATTATTATTGATGTCGATTTCCTGTTTTTCATCCGATCATGATAGGAATTTCAAATAGCTCTCTTTTGAATTCTACAGTTGCGACTGAGCTCATGGTTGCTGACATTAATCAAATAATTATTGTCAACGTTATGAACGTCCGTATTAATATTTTTAGAGCATTTTTTGTGGTTGTAGATTTCCGGTGGGTTGTCGACTTCCTGTTTCTAGAATTGTGTGTGGAATTGTTTCATGAGCATGAAACAGCGAACATTAGGACTGACCATGAGCATGAAAGGTTAGAATCAAAGTTTGCTTTTCATGTACATGACAAATGAAACCGTGTCTCATTTCTAAACGAATCGTGCATTGATCATAGAATCAACATTGAAACCTGCATCAAGTGATTTTCTGTGCGAATGCAGACGATGTAAAAATGACACACGGATTGACATTTAACATTGCTTGCAATAGTCAACATGCTGCCATTCAAAACGTTTATCATAAAACCTATCAGTGAAACAGATGTTCCCCTCCTGTGCAGTCAAAGAATCATAAGTGCTCTCTGACGCCTGTTTGTCGCGCTGCCCCTCAGCAGATAGAGTAGAACACAAAGATGTACGCGTTCTCTCTGGCACCCGTCTGTCACATTAAACAGAGATCTATCGCATCTGTCCCACGAGCAAGGATGCAGGAACGCATCATCATCTCAGACCTCCCACCTAGCTGATTCCCACACAGCTCATTGCTATCGCGCCGGAAGGGAGATTATCGTGGGCGACTGAAAGAATTCTCACGTTGACAATTCGTTGCTGTACACTCTGCGCGCGCGCAAGTCACCATTTGCTGTTGAAGCATGGTCACTGTCGATTTGTTCAATTCTTCAATGCCTTGCTAGCCATTTACAAAAATGTGTGAGAAATAAAAGGGAGACGTTCACACTCATTCATCAAATACAAGTCGTTTGATGCAATGTCGTTCGATATCGCTTTCTTTGACATGAGCCGAACCCTTGAGCTCCGCTGTGGATGCAGAGTGACGATGGGGAAAGTCTTTCTCCTGGCTGCTTTGCAGGCAGAGAAAGGCGAAGCAATTCGCTGCCCCGTCCACCTCATTCCACATGAGCTTGTGGAAGACCCTTTATTTAGGGACATGGCGCTAGAATATCTGGCGTTGCTGAGAATTCAGCGTCCGGAATACTTGGAGTAATCGAAGTATTCCATCGGTCCTTCCGAGGGCCCGGTCACTAATTCGTTGGAGGCCACCCTATTAACAAAGAAAAGTTACAGACTGTGCCACACAAACACTAGATTCAAGGATCTCTATCTTTCTTAGAAAATGAAGAAGCTCTTATTAAATTCATCTGATGAGAACTTAACTTCATGACAAGTGTTAAACTTGTCCAACACACATCTTCAAAGGTCTAACTGCCATGAAATCATCATGTTTTAAGTTTTAAAGCCCCTATGAAAAGTAGCAAGGATCTTTTACATGGTGTGAAATATAAACGTGTGTAGAGAGAGGTTTTGACCTGAAGTCATGAATTTATTTCTTCACTTCCCCTCAAATGGAAATAGTGAGGGTGGTGGAAGAATCATCAGAGCAACATGTTCTATAGTAATGCAGGCAATGACAGTCACGGTTGGACTTAGAGATTTAGCGTTTTATATAACATACATCAATGATAACTGTTGTTGTAGAGTGTATACATGCATTTACTAACTTAGCCATTGGTGAATGACATAGCTAAATTGCGAAAGTCCATCATCTAATGGGTAGGGTTACCTACCGTTGGATTTAGGGACTTAGGGATTTGGATAACACAAATGAACGATCTCTTTTAGTATAGAATACGTGATGCACATGTTCGCTTTATAAAATGACTTTAAGGGCAAGACTTAATTTTCATAGTGAAAAGACAGATTTCATATCATTGATGAGAGATAGTTACATGCTCATTATGTTATACACTTTACATTTGATGTGGTCAGCTGAAAGGTGATTGATGCATGTTCAATAGAAGAGTTGTATGTAACTTAGTGATTAGAATCATAAGTGTGTAAAGAGTTGATGAGGAAAATATATAATAGTCAACGCACGAAAGTTTCTTGTTATCCAAGCTAGGAATATATGAACATCATTCATCAGTCAGTGTTGTATTTTATAAGTCGTATGCTGACAGAGACATAAGTTTACTAAATTATACAGCAAAACTATTAAATCCATAGGATAGGTGTCCCTGTGTTGAGATTTAAGGATTTAGCGTTTTAAAAGTGTAAGTTACATAGATAATTCACTAATTCCATAGCATAGTCAAGCCTATGACAAGACTTGGCGTTTTAAATTATCCATGTTAGTAATATCTGTTCGTGTAGAATGTGACTAAATGCGTATAGTTAGATAATGTATCATCAATTTCATTCACTTGGTTAGATGATGAAGAAAGTGTGAGATAGAAGTGAAAGCGATCTCATAAAGTTTAGAACACATAGTAGTAACATTGTAGGAATAAGTAAAGTGAAAGTTATGACGCATGAAATGAGTGATACAAGACTAGCTCACATTGAAATGAATTGTTAGTGTAACAAAAAGCTGTGTGGCTTTCAATAACATATCATGTACATACTGTGTCGCTTTCTTGTCGTTTCAATAGAGTGGATTGACTTAGTAATAAAGTTACAACCATTTTACTGTTTGTAAAGTTAGAAATAAAGTTGATGATTGTAAAGTTAGAAATAAAGTTATAACCATGTTGCTGTTTGTAAAGTTAGAAACAAAGTTGATGATTGTAAAGTTAGAAATAAAGTTATAACCATGTTGCTGTTTGTAAGACAGGTGAAATATAAATGAAGTCAGATTCACTTCACTGTTTGTAAAGTTAGGAATTTTGTCAGAATCATTTCAGTGTTAGTAAGATAGGTAAAGTATAAAATAGTGTCACAAGCATTTCACTGTTTGTAACGTTAGAAATAAAGTTGACGTTTGTGAAGTTTGAAATCATGTCAGAATCCTTTCATTGTTTGTAAAGTTAGAGATAATAGGTTTAATAAGTACGTTAGAGAGTTGACTGTACTGAGATCTAAGGATTAGGTCACATTAGAATTCAAGTGATTGAATGTTATCTTAATGAAGATAGAAATGTGTTTGTGGCTGCATGTGGTGCAAGTTTGGCTTCCCTTCATTCCAATCATCATTTATCCTTCCCCTCTTCATTCCATATCCGAAGATATGTGGTGGGCTTGGGACCGCTTTAGCTGCATTAAAAGGAAGTTCTTATAAGAAAGAACTCATGATGCATTCACGAGGAAATGTGGTGAAACAGTGTGCTGTATGTGTGCATGATGATTTTATGAACTAAAGAACGCCCATCACTCACTCCATCACTGAAGGAAGACATGAACGAGTTGAGATGACAGTCATTCGTATGCATGTGTAAAACTCTTACTTCATCATCCGATATCACAATGATATCTTCACTTTCCATGTTATCACTTTCCGAGTCCTCTCTTTCGACCGTCTCGCTCTCGCTCGCTACCATCTCGGCCTCACTCCCCACCGTCTCGGTGTCACTTACCACCGTCTCGGTCTCACTCAGAGATTCCTGCGGATCCATCATTGGGGATTCGGGTGGAGGTATAACGTTCGATTCATCGAACAAGGAATAGTATTTCATAAACTGAAATGCTATATCCTCACACTCATCGGAGAGAAAAGTTTCGCCCATATAAGTAATCCTATATGGGGTAACTTGTGCAGTCGGCTTCTCGGACATGATTATGATAGTAAAATGTAAGACACTCTGCTTTATATGAGAATGATACAGCTTTTCAAATGTCTGGTTCGTGCAATCATATTGCCATAAACTTATGGTTGGGGGAAGAAAAGGGAAGTCATATTTTCATTGACTGCCATCCTCAACCACTCAACAAACTTAGATGCATTTATCGCGTGAATCTCCCTTCCGGCGCGATAGCAATGAGCTGTGTGGGAATCAGCTAGGTGGGAGGTCTGAGATGATGATGCGTTCCTGCATCCTTGCTCGTGGGACAGATGCGATAGATCTCTGTTTAATGTGACAGACGGGTGCCAGAGAGAACGCGTACATCTTTGTGTTCTACTCTATCTGCTGAGGGGCAGCGCGACAAACAGGCGTCAGAGAGCACTTATGATTCTTTGACTGCACAGGAGGGGAACATCTGTTTCACTGATAGGTTTTATGATAAACGTTTTGAATGGCAGCATGTTGACTATTGCAAGCAATGTTAAATGTCAATCCGTGTGTCATTTTTACATCGTCTGCATTCGCACAGAAAATCACTTGATGCAGGTTTCAATGTTGATTCTATGATCAATGCACGATTCGTTTAGAAATGAGACACGGTTTCATTTGTCATGTACATGAAAAGCAAACTTTGATTCTAACCTTTCATGCTCATGGTCAGTCCTAATGTTCGCTGTTTCATGCTCATGAAACAATTCCACTGACACAGACTTGATCATTCAATGACATGCTTTGCTGCTTCCTACTGATGAGTTTTCTACACAGACGTGTTCATTTTGTGAGTTCAATGGTCGAGTCGTTGAACTAAGACTTACGCACGCATTCAATTTGATAAAGGCAAACAGCACATTTAGTAAAGCTGGTACGCTAACGAGTGTGACTGCAGAAACATTTTGTAAAATTTTTTCAACGTTCGCTAAGTTTTACAACAACCTGTCAAAGACTTCTTACAAAACTTATTTCAACATTTGCGTTTAGACTTTTAAGAGAACATGTGCTTCACGTATTCTGCACGAATGGTTAACGCATGTGATATAAAACCCTAAATCCTACCGTAGAGGAGCCTAGCCTTGGATTATGAACTTTTACGACCCACGCGATTCAATGTCATGGAACTAGCTCTCACACACTCAACGTTTGTGACAACATCGGGTTTTATAAAACATTCAACGCTGACTATAAGACCTTGTGTGAAGCAATCTACACAGTGCAATAAAACTTTCTAGCGCTGTGGTGAACACTGTTTTCATATACCATTCTAGACTCTCAGTCTCACTGCAGTAGAAAACTGCTTTTAGTAAACCTGATGGAGCTAATCTAACAGTCATGAAGTTTGAATTTTCTAATAGGGAACATTTGCCAACTGTCTCCAATAAATCTTTCTAGCACTGTGAAAGTAAGTTACAAGACAATCTACACTGTGCAGTAAAACCTTTTCGATAAAACTTTCTAGTGCTGTGATCCGTTCGGTCAGTCATAAAACTTCAATGATCAAACTTTGTTTTCACAGACGTGCGTCGCGGTAAAAACTATTTGACTACACTAACGCTTGCATTTCATGACATTTGTGTTTCGTAAAACTTCGATGATCAAACTTTACTTTTACAAACGGGTGTCGCGGTAAGCTATTTGACTAAACTTTGCTTTTGCAAACCATGATACACTTTCTGACTAGACTTACGAATAAAACTTCAATGATCAAAGTTTCTTTCACAAACATGCGTCGCGGTAAAATTATTTGACTACACTAACGCTCACATTTTATGCCGTGTGTGTTTCATAAAACGCCATGATCAAACTTCATTTTCACAAACGTGCGTCGCGGTAAAACTTTTGTACAACATGATGCACTTTCTGACGACACTGACAAGAGCTTGTTCACTAGCGAAGAGAGAAGTCTGTGATGTGTTGCGTGTGGCGCATGAATGTCCTCCCGTTTCATCCCTTCATCATTTCGTCTCCGTGATAGAGACAGTTCTTAAAAGAACTGATGGTTCATTCTCCCATGGTTGGCCAACTGTCGGGAGACAAGTGCAATGGAGATTTTATGAGGTAACCTGTGGCAGATAGCTAAATGTCGCCCTGGCGGTCAGAGTACAACGTTGAGACGAAAGGTAACCACTGGGAAACATGACACAGAGAAGTTTCACAAGGATTACCATTGCCCACGTCTCGTGCAGTACTCATCGCTACGGACTTCACCACTGTCTCGAAAGAACGCCCACCCACAGGAAGTATGACACCGAAAATCTCCGTGACTTGCACCGTCCATGACTTGATCGCCAGACATGAAAACCAGTGGAGTTGGTAATAGGTTGGCAGACTTTGATCAGCTTGATAGCAAGCCGTAGAGAGGGATAGCAACTTCACCAGCGTTTTGCAATGGAGATGTTTAGAGGCCACCCATGGGGGGGCGGTTTTTCACCGAAACTTCACCGACCCAACTTTTGACGACAAACACGATGGGATGGGTCTCGGAGCTCAATTCCAACATTTTAAAATTTTTTTTCACGAAAAAATCCTAAGTGTCGAGACCCAAAGCGACGAACATTTTCGAAAAAATTTTTTGGGCGTATTTCAACCTGAAACCTTGATAGAAGTCTGTTTCACATGATTCTCAACAACTTTGGTCTTTTCAACCAACTTGGTCGGTTGAGTCGTCGGGGAGAGGGGGCGGTGTCTTCCTCGCGGACCCATTCCTCCCAACACGTGTGGCGAACTCCCACACCTTCCCAGGGGGGCTTTGCACATTTTGTACTTGCGCCTGGCATGGGGTTACTACTGTTGTAGTCAAAGTAAAAGCAATTAAATAGACAATTAAAATGTGTGGTGCCAAATAGTCACCACAATTCTGTTAAATACTGGTTGAATATGTGACAGTGAATTCATAGTCTTGGGAGCAAGGGCTGGTTCAACGCGGTATTGAAATATTATCAATTTAAAATTTTTGAGTGATGAATATGTTTAAAATGTTTTCATCAAAATATTACTGAATTCCAGTTATTGTATTACACATTACTGTATGAAGTTATTGATTATTATTGACTTCTAGCGAGGTGATGATAATCCAGTCAACCAGTGGCTGTGACTGAACACTCCTCCCCCAAACTAAGTAGATACCGGTAGTACATGATTGTCATAACAGAGAACCCATATATTGTGACACAAATTACATGATGACTTCATGGCACAATCCACATACTGAGGACTGGTTCAAAATACATTCACTTTGACAATAAGTAGGAAATATAAAATAGATATTCAACAAATAGAAGCAGACATAATTATAATAATGTATTGCATGCAAACACAATTCAAAAAATATTAAGAATGCAACATAAGTACTTCACAATAGACTCAGTATCATACCTGCGACTGCCGATCAATATCATTTGCCACAAAATATCCAGGATTACAAAACATTCGGAAGCTCTGACATATCAGTCGTTATGAAAATTAAACGACTTACTTTTATAACCAGCTAAATGACAAATGAGGTCCATTTGGTCAGCCGTCTAATGTAGCTAACTTGAGCCCTATTTCTTAATCAGGGGATGGGACCATTTGGATTCATGCAGTCCCATCTAAAAAAAAGCAAGCATCCACCTACTATTCGTCTCAAACATGCTGTATAAACCGAGTGCAGTGGCGCTGCTTTCTGAATTATTTTGAGTCATGACCGCAGAATGTGCGCATTAAAATTCGTTTCAGTGGTTGAGAAAATAAGGTTTCATTATAATACTATATATATAAGGTCTTGAAACCTCATGTGTTGGTTCATTTTATAGTATATTATAATATCATGTTTTTCAATTTCATTAACTCATGATTTATTATGACACTTAAAAAATTGCAGAAATCTTACTAATTTCCAATTTACAATGTTACCCTCTATCAATAGGCCTACTTAGTTTCCTTGCCTGATACTACCTGAAACCTTGATGCTGTAAACCTAGTACGCACTACATCTACCGGATGAAAAAGGAGTAAAACATAAGCTGTTTTTGAATTCCTACCCAGTCTAAAACAGACGTGTCACATTCTCCAATATCTATTCCCGAATGAAACCCGGGTCAGAGTGAGAAAAAGAAATGGAACCCTCAATTGAAGCACAGTATAAAAATGATCACGCTGAAAATGATGCGACGCTTGAACTTTCCTACTGAATTTCAGAAAAATATTCATTGTTTTTAAATCAAAAACTTTAGCACCGGTAGGTCTAGAAAAAATGTTAAATTTTTTTTCAATCTCAAGCACATTATTTCAAAAAGGAGACCATGAAGGTGTACGCTTACAGCTAAAATACAATTTAACTCACACTTCATGGAATAATAACTTGGTTTGTAGCATGAGTGATCGTCTTACCTTCTTTTACGTGGCCTCCGCTCTATTCCTTACCAGCACGTAAACTTGTGAGAATCGGCAGAAATTGAGTCACACAGGTATTCGATTCACACTTCTATCATATTTCGTTTAATTCGAAGAAGCTTCACGAAATCATAGTTTTCCAATGTAAAGAATCAGCATGAAAAGTCGTTGGCACATCCAGTGAAAGCTTTACAATTCACAGCCCTTCTGTTCGACTGAGGAGCGCATATCGAAACGAGCGCAGCAGTATGGCCAGACAGTAGGGTCACGCATTGTTAAAAGAAACGCAAAGTAAGTCAATGCGCGCCAAAGACGGCGAGGACACGCGCACACTATGCGTGAGTCACTCTGTAAAGCAATGATCCTACGTGTAAGGCAAGATTGATGTTGTATGACGTTACTCGATCGTAAAAAGTCCTCGACTGAAGGCAGCAAGGAAGAAACAAACGCTCATATTCATGTAGAGCTGCAATTATTAATGAAGTATGGGGAATATGGGTGCTGCTATTGTGCTTGTCTGTGAAATCAAACTGCATGTTCATCGACTTCAATGTGATGTGAAGATATTACCACAGACACTGCTCCTTCGCTACTGCAAGTTACACTGTTCAAGTTCAATTCCATTGTTCACGTATTTGTCTTGGAGATTCGGTTCCGTTTTGACACCAGCTGCTGGATAGTGATAAAAAGTTGTGATTTTTCAATCATTTGACGTAAACATTGTTATCATGTAGCTAAACAGATGAGTTCAGAACACCGCTTACTGCACTGTTTAATGCTAACAATTACATAAGTATGCAGAAATATTTGTGTTATGTTACATCGACAAATTAATTTATAAATATCTGCAAAATGTTTCAGATATGAACATTTAGGTGATTATGATAATATTTGTCAAATAATAGTCAAAGATGCATCAAAAATTATTAAAAAATATCAAATATGCAGTATTTGATTGTTTTATAAAACAATTATCTAATATTTGTAAAATTTATCACCATCAGTCATATATTAGATAAATTATCTCGGTTTTTTTCAACCCGGGAATACTGTAAGAATTGAAAAGAATAATCTTTATTTTATCAATGCGAATTCATCATCAATGTTTAACCGAGATTTATGCATGAATCATCAATGCAAGTTTTTGAGATATTATAATTGCGTATTTTTGGTTCAATAATGATAATCGATGTATTTTGACAATGCATATATGCTTTCCAATCATTAAACATGCTTACCAACAATGATTTTCAATTTTGAATTTTCCATGGATTTATTGGAATCATCGATCATGGATTCTGTGTCCATGGCTGGGCTACTAGGGTATTGTCAATCCTACCTTTCTTTTCTTCCAAGGCCGGTCTATTGTTTTGAAGCACACAATTGCCAAAATTATTCAGCAATAATGCTCCAGTAGAAAATCTACAATTTGACTGCTACATCAACTCAATACAGGCTATTTTCTTATTTCAGTTCTGTTTCTATGTCATTTTATCGTTGCACATAGGGCCTATAGCAAGTAAAGAAACATAAATGAATAATAATAGTTTTCAAAGAATCATAATTGGGTTCTCCATCTTTTCAAAATACTGCATATATAGATGATGCTGAGAGACAATTGTTAATAAAAATCAATAGAAAAAAATTAGATCGCACAGCTGTTTTCCTTGTGCGAGCAATGAAGTATGAAATGAATATCCTTCTTGTCGAAGTTAAAATTCATGTCAGATAGATTTATACTGCCACGAAACTTCACCATCGGGTGTCATGAAGAAATCTCGAAATTCCTCTCGTGTTGTTTTTGCAGAATCCGCAATATTGTTGCTACAGCTTCTTTCAATTGGCAGCATGTTTGCTTCAGGCATTCCCATCATGCGCCAAGAATCGTCTTTAATTGAACCATTTTCAAAGTTCTCCGTGTCAAATGAATCTTTAGGAGCATACCTCTTCGCCGATTCTTTCAAGTTGTGCAATAAGTCGTTGTTCAAGTCGTCATAAGATAGTTGTGCAGTACACAAGAATCCAGTACAATCATATTCAACCATATTCGCCGTTCACACTTTGTTTTCTTCGTCAAGATGTATGCAGTAACTGCTGCAGCTGTTCGCTTTCTCGATGACATCATGAAGAATAAGTGTCGACTAAAAGTGTCAAGTGTAAACGCTCCTGCAATCTCCAGCAATTTTCTGACTCATCATAGATCGATTAAGTGTCAGTAGCAATTTTTCCTCGAGTGTCAGCAATTTTTTAGTGTCAAGTGTAAACGGCCTCTGCCATCTGATTGCAGGTGGCAGCAATAAAGTGTTACGTGTAAACGCGCCTTAAGATCTTATACAAGAAGTAAGCAATGTACAAAAATTGGATCACATCGCCTCCATATCCAAAATTATCATCGCTCTCTTAGACTTCGAGAAACTAATGTCTGAAAATCATTGTAGCCAGACCTACACAGTAAAAATTCCACGCTCCTTCCTGCGCAATAACCTTATTGACTTAGTTGTCTATTCAATCACTTCATCAAGTCCTTTTCGTGAAAGACCATCTATTATCAAAGGATATGAAGCCACATCAAATTTTTGTCACCCCATGATTCAGGGATGCGGAGTCCTGAATTTTGAT
The DNA here is from genome assembly GCA_907163375.1 of Prostheceraeus crozeri. Classification (NCBI taxonomy): domain Eukaryota; kingdom Metazoa; phylum Platyhelminthes; order Polycladida; family Euryleptidae; genus Prostheceraeus; species Prostheceraeus crozeri. Next base: position 55,413 of record CAJQUW010014950.1, read on the forward strand.
AGGACTCCGACTCCGGATGGCAAGTATATAAAGCCTCGCTTTTTGAAAAATTAACTGGTCGCCTACATCATAGATCATTGCATCTAGGCCTACTATGCCATTTCTAGTGACTGAGTTAATGTGACAGCTGACAAATCAAGATTAGACATTTCTAATCAAATCAATGTTTCGTTATTTGGCATACACTGCATTAATATCCTATTTAGACATGGGAATGATTTTGATTAATTTCTTCATGTAGCCGGTTACAACGTCAGCTGAGATGAAATTTTCAATTGAAGTGCCGGACTGCCGGCTGCACTCGCAGAAATATATCGGTCTGTTTCAACAAACAGTTGGTTTAGGGTTATGCATAATGATACTGCGTATAAATGCCTTACCTTTCCGACCGCAATTTGTCCGACAAGGATTCGAGCACAAGTCAGGTAGAAAGAGGCAAGAGCTGCAGTTGTTTTATCAACATCTGTTTTTCCGATGAGCAGTGAGCAACTTTATAATAGTTGATGTGTGCTAAAATGTATTATAAAGGCAACAATTGTGTAAGAGGCATTACTGGCTTAGATATCTAGCCAGATCGGCTTTTGAAGAATAGTCGAAGGCAAGTCATCCAACTACATTCGTTATTGAGTTAGCAAACATGTTTCAGTCGATGTGATCATCAACAGTAAACTTATGAACATATAGGCTCAAACTTTAGACTCAAATTCTAGGTACAGCTAATACAGCACTTTATAGAAATATTGAAGGAACTAGCTGTTTTCTAGCAACCATAAACATCACAATTTTAAAGAAAAACAGTGCTATTTTTCATTTAAATTGTGATCTTTATGGTTGAAAATATCTAAATATGTTCCTAAATAGCTACACTGTAAATCGCTCAATACCAATCACGTACGAAGGATGCATACCAAAATATTTTTTTGGTATATTTCTGTATTCTCTTGGTATATATTTGTATGCTTTCGCATGTGATTTCAAGTGTGGTATGCTTTACATACTAAAGCCATACCAGCACAATGTTAAAAGAAAGCATCAATCATGTCCAAAGTATGTTGATTTAAGGCTTTCTGTCAATAAAGATCACACTAATGCTACTACTGCTTTGTAAGTAGTGAGATAATGACATTTTATAGTCAAACTAACAATACTGAATTCGATTTTAATACATGTAAGTCCGAGGCATTTCATAAATAATCAATAAGTATTTGACCATCAACAATTATGCATTATGTAATTTTGGAACTAAGCATATTATCAATCCAAAATAAAGACACATTATAATTCATGAACGCAAAAATAGTTATGTTTGAGATATATAAGTCAACATGGTTGCTGAAAAGTTATCGTTATATTGAAATGATGTTTATCAATTTAGTTCAAGGAAATGAGCTAATTATGAGTCTTGTGAATGCTATAAGACAAGTTGCAAAGATGACATGCGGCTTTAATTCCACAACAAATCTAATCTAGTAAAATACCACACTTTCACAAAGAAATATTCACGGGGCTGGTATTACTGGAAAAAAGTTATTTGTAAGTAGTATGTAGTATAACATATTTTTTGCCATATGACATAAAGCTATTCATACGAAAGACATACGAAACACGTACCAATTTGCATCGGGTCTCGTATATAAAACATACCAAGAATTCGTATTTCAACGTAAAACAGCCAATCACAGTTAGCATAGTTCGCATCGTTTACATACCAATCACATACGAAAGTAAATGGCCATTCGTATGAAAAACATACCAGATTTCTTTATATATACCAGACTCTCGTATCAAATGTTGGTTTCAAATTGTATGTAAACTTGGTATGTGTTTGTATGTAATTTTCGTATCCAGCGATTTACAGTGTATGAGCATGACTGCAGATAAACATTAAAAAATATGCAAAAGTTTAATTTTTCTACCTGAAGATAGTTAGCGGATGTTAATTGAAATTAATTGCAAAAAATAACGGGAACGAAATTAAACTCAACATCTTTCAACATTGGATTTTTCCAATTCAATTCAAAAGATGACAAATGGCCAATTAAGAAAATTTAATTAAAACTCTAATCCAAGTTACACGCACAAGTCGTAATCGGGAATAGAGGGTTGGTATCCTTATGAATTAGTTATTTTGTGTGACTTCATTTTACCGGTAGGCCTAAGCTCACCAGACATTGTTGTGTTACAGTTTATGTTATAACGGGATTACATTTTGCTTTGATTTCGCTGAATTATTCAAACAACATCTATGAATTTTTGAAAGCCATTTTAAACAAAGTCAGTCAAACTAGGCGATGGTTTTTTTAGTAGATATACGCCATGAGATTTATCTAGTTTTATAATCTCATCTCGCATTTTACACTTTGTTTAGTCCAATTCATTATGAACCATATACAACTTTTCGTCAAGTAATGGTGTTTATAATTTTCAGGACCAATAGGAGAAAGTCTTCATCTTTTTTGACCAATTAGATTAAATTAGTTGTGTAAATTTATCAGTGCAGTGTGGCCATGTTTTGCATTGTGTATATTGTTCACGTTTCTACAGCACTTTGGCGATATGAGCTTTTCCCATTTTTACAACAGATATATCGTTTTCAGTCAAGTATTCAGTCTGCAATTTTGTTTTATTTTTGAATATTTCTTGCAATATAATGAAATAAATATAATGTATAATAGAAATATAATGACTAGCGTTGTCAGTGAAACTGCATAGATATGCTAAAGCTATGCTAAGATTTGATTAAAGTAATAGATAGATTAAATATACTGAAAAGTAAATAATGGCGATGAAAGTAATACATGTAGTAAGTACTTACATGAGCTGACAAATATAGCGTCTTTAAAATTGAAGTAAATTCTGAAGCAGAAAAAGGGATAATATCATCGATCTGTAGGAAAAATGTGTACTTTTTGTGCTGCGCAATTTTTTCTGGCTGCGCAAAAAAATTAAATTTGAGTCTGATGCTCCTGAAAATGATGATTCCGTCTAAGCGTATGTTTTCTACGTAGGCCTACCTCCTCTTCATCTCTGCAGAGTGAATGAAGCTATAGCCTATGCTCTGCTGCAAACAGACGAAATGATTCTTTCTATGAAGTATTAATGAAATTCACATTTAATTAAAATTACCATTCTCATAAACGGTCAACATATCATTACGCACTGGTAAATGTCTCTGTTCAATTTGTTTATAAAAGACTTATGAAAGACAAACTGCCTATTTAAGTAGATGTATCTTTTAGCCTCAATGATTTGAATCTGACAGCTCGTGGACAGTAGGAGTCAAACTAAAGGATTCATGACAACGTGGCTATCGATAGGCGCTCTACTCAATGTTGTAGGCGCACTATAAGTGAAGTCATTTCAATGTGACGTAAAGGGTCTTCTCAAAGTCATTCATTCAGCAGAAAAGTTCATTTTGTAATGTAGGCTAACTGTCACGACTATTTCGCCTCACACGTAATACGTATGACCGAAGGTTAAAATCTAAGAATAATAACATTGACATCCGTTTATTTTCACCAAGCGAAAAATGCCCCTCTGCAGAATTTATGGGCTATTTGCTTTGATTTATTTCATGAGGCATTGTCTTCTTCATTGTAGGTCGATGAAAGACAGCCGTACATTTTGAACAGAATTTATTCGCAAACATGCTTCAGTAGCGTCGATATACTTTTGAGATCGACTCGTCGGCAATAATTGCACAAACGAATCCACAAGCGCCTAAAAGGAATAGAGCTATCCGAGATTTCAATGTGCGAACATGTATCCTACCGAAGAAAGAAAATTTCAAAATAATGTTAAAACGTGATATAAGAAAATTGCTGAATCGGTACATCAAATCTTTCATCAACAAGAATCAACTACTGAAAAACAACTTCCAATCAGAATCACTTCTTTTATTGATTTTTCAATGATTGTAAATTTGTTTTAAAATCGACCCTTTATTTTCTTTTATCTCTATGCAGTGATGATGGCAGCCATCGACGCTAATGAAACATGTATTCGAATAAATTCTGTTAAAAAAATAGGCAAGTTATAAAATGAATTTCGAGGAGTTAAGTGAACTGAAAAAATTACTGCCATATGTAGGACTATTCTAAGCTGGTAAGTTGGGTAGCGGTGTGGCGGTTAATAAAGCAGTGAAACTGATAGGACGGATTATAAAATGCTGACACTAATTTAGCCAGACAGATATTTACTCTTGTATCTACAGACCTAAAATTCCAGTTATGCAAATTATGATTTATAAATTAGAATTTAATAGGCCTACTGCTTTTTGTTAAAAAAAGTAGTGCTATGCGAGAACATTAATGTTCGAGAATTTGAAAAGACGAGAATCCAATTGATAAGTAATGTTCCAAAGACTCGGTCTATTACCGCTTATTAACACCTTGTTGCATTCAATGATGGCGCCAAGCATATCATTTCAAATAACATAACTTGAACTCATGTCTATCGTACATTCGGACACATTTCTATGATTTCCAAAAGACAGTGAACCGATTGATTAGATGTTGATAAATGAAAACACCAAAATAAGCTGAAGTGGCATCAGCTTATTCAACTCCAGTCGAGATCAGATCAAATCCATCACATAAGATGGCAACGTTTCGGAAGTATGAGAGGGAGATTGTGAAATCCAAATGAAGACCGGAATGGAATAGGCACTCAAATCAAAGCACAGGTTAGTTTGTATAGAACAGTGGAGATAAAATATCAATCATAAAAGATTGACGTTAATATTTCACACAGCTCCGTCGCGTGAAGGTTGATAGTGATATCGATATCTATATCGATAGCTGATTACACGATGAAAAAAGCGCCGCCCGCGGGTACACTGGTTATTCAAAGTTCGACTCGCACACCACTATGGCAATCATTACGTTGGTGCTGCAGCTGAACTAGGTCCAGAATGACAGTGTTTTCACAATGGTCACATTTTCTGGATTTGATCTCTTCGTCGTTGGTGAAACATGTTGCAACTGGTAACTAACTTCAAAATTTAGAAAATGACATGTCGCATCATTCTGTTCTGCAGGAGGAAATAAAGTACATGCAGTGTTTTCTGTCAGCACTTGAAGTCGATTATTTTTCATATAAGCTTGGTCATTTTTCAAAAAGTTTCATGTACTGAAAATCGAGTTGTAAAGAATAAAGTTTATTTTCAGAAAAAATATTTTCATAGTTCATTTTATAGCCTAATACAACACTTCATGAAAAACAATTGGACCGACCACGATTCAACCCTTCCGGTCAGACCAAGTTTAACCTACCAAGCTGAAAGTAAAATCTTCGCTCGCATTCAGTTCATTTAACCATTTTGGCATTTTGACTTCATTACATATTTTTACTTTCCACAATTCCGGTACTTTACATTGACATATTCATTGTTTCGTATCAATACAGACAAATGATGATGCTTGATGGAAGGCAGAATTGAATGCTTTACCTTTTTCAATGCACAGACGCCGCTTCCTATAAACCCCAGCGATTCTAATTCCTACCTGCTTATTTTTATGAGACACTGAAAAATTAATCTTGCAGATAAAGCTGCTTGATACTCCAAATTTGCGTCTTTCAAGTTGCTCAATAAACTTTAAATTTCCGGTACACCAGCTGGAAGCTCTACGTTGCATCCAAAACGGTGAAATCAATCGGAATCGCTCAATTCCAAAAGCCGACTGAACTGATTTCCCATCAGGAGAGTGAAATACATTTGGATTACTGCTGATCAATCAGGAATCATTTCAACAAATTGAAGATCATTAAGGCAGATTTTCTGTTCAAGATCTCTTGACCACTCAATCATAAATAGAATGCTGAACTTTGGCACTGAGCGACCGCTTGAAGAAAGGTAAAAAATAAAATGAATCAAGACTCAGAAAGCAGATGAATTCCATACAAACCAGCACATAGGACGCGCTTACAGTTGGAACCGGCTGGGTTTTCATAACATTTTTGAATTTCATTGAAAAGAAAATGCATCCGAAATGGAGGCCCATCGCTATCGCAACCCCTACTTCTTCCGAGTCCACAGCGTGGTCTAGCGGAGTAGCCTATCAAACTTCCGAATGGACTGAACAAGTCTTTATATGGCTCTGGGCAACACAGGAAAGGGAGAATTTTCAATTTTCTAATAAATGCGGTGTCACACACAGGAACAGCGAACATCACTGTACAGTATGTAACATGAACAACATGCAATGGCTCTAATTTCTCAATTTTGAAGTGCAAACCCTATTCAGGACAGTGTCTTTACTCTTTATCATGATTATTGACTAGGCTACATTGCATATTACAATTACACTGAATGCATTTATAATTTTTTTCATCTCTACAATCAAATGACACGACACCAGAATACCACGCCTGGACTTTTATCTAGGAATGTTTAGATTTCTCTTTATAGCTAAAAAAAGCATTTCAATTGCTAGCAGAAAAAAGTTGCATCCGTTCAAGATTGAGTTTCCTTAAAATTTCGAAAATCAAGGTTTTTCAGGAGTCGAGCCTACACGAATCAATTACATTATCTGTCTGAATCACGATTGAGTATTTGTGACATTTCTAATCATCAGTAGAATTTGATATGGGCTAGTAGAAAGTAAGCACACGGTAGATTTCATCTCTACAAGAAAATTAAAATTCGAAAATATTGACCATTTTCACTTTAATGACAATTTGACCGCGAAAATATTTCGTGTGTTTTCTATTTATTTTTTAATCGAGCCGTGCTCTTTTAGCTCGCTCGATTAGCTCAAAACGAGAAAACTCTTGGGCGTGTGTCAACGACTGGAAGTCTCCCGTTTAGGTGCCGTTCAAGAAGTAATCGCTTCGATGTGCATGTGTCTGCTCAAATCCTTTACTTGACAGTCGGATTTCTATGCATCAAACAATGTAGAATGCAAATAATATGGCAGTCTAAAATAATTGACAACAGTTCTTCATCAAATTTCAAGCCGCATGAAGAGTGAATAAAATTAAGTTTTTAAGTTGCAGACCATCAATCAATGCTCATGAATTTAGAAAAGTGATATGAATATCGCATTTTGTTCAATGATTGACATGCATGAAAAGGACAAAAATTGCACAGGCATTTAATATGGAGTGACAAATTCAAATTTCGTTAATGAACTCGATTATATTCGTTGATATAATGTCTCTTCCACACACGCTTTCGCTTTTCTAGCTTTAGACAACTCGATTAGTGTGTTGTGTGTATCTTCATGCGACATTTCTCCAAAGAATAAAACGTCCCCTCAAATGATGTCAGATGTCAGTACATAGTTTTAAGCTCTTTTAATTCCAGTTTCTTAGTCTCTAGAGCACTAGCGATAGAAAGCCTGGAAATGCCAACATTCAAATTGTTGAGACAACGCCTTGCAATATCAAAAATCTTTCAAACTCTATTATAAGCTAAAAATTTCATCAATGCATTTTTATGAAAAAGCTTATTGAACAAATTTTGAAAGTTGCAATGACAAATGTTTTGGTAAACATCTTATTTTTTTCTTCTCCATGAGTGTAGCTTTTCAATTTCATTAAATTTCATTTGAAACGCTCGACGACTTCAATAAGCATTCAAAAAGGTTCAGTTTGAATAAACTACGCAAAACTCACAAAGGTCTCTAACACTTCATTGATTAAAAAGTAATGGCAGTGGGCGGGAGGACCATATCCAAGAAAGTTTCAAAACCTAAGTATTCTCTCATTCTCTCCCGAAGTATCTGACACAATAATTACTAATTAGATAAAGTAGATACAGGCTTCAAAGTTGCCAAGTCCGGTTACATCTTTTTTGTAGTCCTAATTTAACGAAGCATAAAACGCAATCTGAAAATAAATACATGGATAATCTTAAGTTGAATGGTTATTCTAGTACTAACTATATAGAAAATCAGAGATAAAATCAAATAAAAATAAAAGTTATGAAATCGATAGTAAAAGTAAATGCACACTTAAATTGCACTTTATTAGTGATAGCTTGACTCGCAAATCTAATTGTGTCATTCGAAAATACAAACTAGGTGTACGCTTTGTCAGTTTCGGAAGCAAAAAGTTGACACACGCTCTGAAAAAAAGATACTCGGTAAATAAACATGAAAATGTTGTTTGCCATAACCTTCCACAAAAATATAAGTGTGGTATCTCCTGTGTCGTATGTCAATTTACGTGCAAGATATGTAATTCTAAATACATAGGAAAAACGTTGTTATCCTTTTATAACAGATATAATGAACATAAGAACAGCATCAAGAACAAAAATAATATCAGCCCGTTGTCAGAGCACAGTAAAATTTGCTGCAGTATGGATAATACAGTAGACGATTTTAGCATTGATTTGCTGAGGTGCTTGCGTGATCCTGATAGAAACAAGTTTGGTGGAATCTCGTCTCATTGATTTTCATAAACCATTGAACAGACGTCACCAGATAACTGGAGGTTCAACAGTTCAACCATTCACATATCGTAGGATCTCATTTTATAGTTAACTCATTGAGAAAGGGTCAGGACGCGAAACGTTGGCAACTTTGAAGCTTGTATCTACTGTACTTTATCTAATTTGTAATTATTGTGTCACATACTTCGGGAGAGAATACTTTGGTTTTGAAAACTTCATTGATTGCCTGGTAGTTGTGAAGCGGTCATTTGGATGAAGAACGTCAAAAGTCATGCTGAATGGGTCAAGTCTGATTAGAGAAATTGGGATTTGCTTCAATCCTTATGATAATCTAAAGAGAATGACAACTATTAAGTCAATAAAAGACACCAACTACCTTCACTCCCCGACCGCACTCGCCTGACCCAGGAATCGAACCGAAGTCTGCGGTAGAGACGGGCTAGCACCTTCTTCACTAAGCCACCCTGACGGTCAATCTTTATGATAAGTTGTTTGTATGGTTGATTCATGCAACTCAAACTTTCTTTTAAATTCCAATATTCTGTTAATTAAGAGACTACGTAGCTGATTCAATAAAGGCCCATCACTTTGAAAATCTCATCTAGTTATCTACACTTCACATATCATTGGGTGCACCTCCTTCCAGAAGTTCAACGAGAAAATCTAAATGTTATCCTCGCATCACTTGTATAAAACCGAATTTTACGTGAAAATATATTTGATTTAAAATTTCCTATCTTCCTGGGCCTGATCAAGATCTATGTACCATGTTCAATATGGTAAGCAGCTGTATATCATCATATCATCAATTGAAGACAGAAGCTACGTCTTAGATTATGAATGTTTTTCGCTTTTTTCAGAAATTTTGAAATGATGACAGTAGATGAGATTCACTTAAAACTGATAGATGCTGGCTTTAACAAGATAATTCTAGCTTCTATAAGTGTATTTATGGTGCTTAGGATTCGATAGTCACTAATTGCACATTTATGCAATAATGCTCAGATTCACTTAAAATTATAGCTCAGCAACTGATTGAATCAACAATGCGTGCGATTATACCGAAGGGTTGCATTTTGCTTTTTCTAATAGCTGAATTGTCAGAGGGAAAAAAGTGACAGTTTAATTTAAACAATTTTTGAAAGCTGTTTTAAAAACCACACTTTTGAACAAGAGTTTTATACTCTGTTATATGCGTTATGGTTGCAAAATCTTGTTTTTAAATACCCCGGTATGTTTCAAACCGTGTTTTCAAAAATGATCTTTATAACGGTAATTTTAGGCACGTTTTAAATACATTATGTCCTAAACGACAAATTTGAGATCCCATTGTATGAAAGGTAGGTACATGCAGTGGAGGCACCTTGATGTGATTTACTGATCGAACAGACTTGAATGAATTATCCTGCTCTCTATACGTTTGGCTACCAGAGAAGAAGAGAAGAATGTGAAGATTTTCAGGAAATTGAGTCACTGCAGCAAATTTACTGCTACAAGATCATATAAGAATAACATGCTTTTCGCAAGATAATTGAGTTACAGGTTTTTAATATGCACAAGTGCCGTGCAGGTGCTCTATTTCAAAGCATTAAAATTCAAAACAAGTTGCCGTACACATCAAAAAATAACTCAATTGAAAAGGAATGCTGTAAAACAAGCAAAAGCTAGAAAGCAAAGAAGTATGATACTTTTTGTTTTAAGACATTTTAACCACTTGCTTAATAAAAATCTTTGTTTGGGCCTACACCAAGATAAAATATGAATTAGAGTAGGCTGATTATAATGTGACATTTGTTACATGAAAAATGAAAACTGTGCCTCATAATGAGCATTAAGGAAACGCGTATTAGGAACTTAAGGAAACGCACATTTAGGAAATTGAGTTACCATCGATCGTTTGAAGGCGGTGGACGCCGATTAAGACACGTTTGATTTTTCACTTTTTTTCTAACTCACTTTTGATAACACAATGATCTCCCGACGACTGGTCAACTATGTAAAAATCAATGTTTTCTTCCAATCAATTATTTCCCATGCCTACAATGTCACTGTTGTTCGACAGTGATTGCATCTCGTTGCTTCTTCTGATTTGCTAATTTGTTTTTCTTTTAATTTAATTCTGATTTACAAAGTTGCTTTCTAGTAATTGAAATGTATCTTTTGAGAAAGGATGTCTTGTTTTTATTTTAATCAGATCATGTGACATTATATCATCCTTCAAACGTGCCGTGAAAGAAAATATGAATTTTGACCTTTTCAAGTGCGAGTGGATGTAAACATGACGGTCAATATGTTTGCTCGCCGGTCGTTCTTCCCCATTTCTTGCGGCAAACTTAATGCGATAAGAGGTTGTCTGAAAGAAATTGTCGTTTCAGCATCATCCCTACAGGCACAGCTGTATCATCCTTCAATTGAGGTCGGCTGTCATGGTGAAGAAGGAAAACTGGGCGATAGGGGACGCGGTTCCGTGAATGATAGTAGAAGGGAGTTTGTCTGGGACGTCGTTCCAGTCAATCATTTGAAGCCATAACACCAAAGAAATGTCAATATCTGAAATAAATGTGGAAATCAAGCCTTCTGATGTGCAATCTGCCTTGCAATTCAAAGTACTTCATCAAAGTCGTCACGTAATAGCCAAATCTCTTTGAAGATTTGAAATTCTCACTCTTGTATCCTGTGACCTCGTTCCATCAACTCGCTCCACCATTGCGGAAAACACTGGGGCGACCGCACATAAACAGTTATACTAAGAAATCTCTAACAGTATCACTCACCTACTGAAATTCGCTTGTCACTAACAACTCACTACCTTATCTAACACTGTTTCTACGCAGTCGCCCCTGGAAAATGTGAGGAGCTGATTTTTCATTTCTTTAACCGAATTTGAAGTGATTGTTCTCAAGCAATGATAATAAATCATTCCAGCATTCATTCATAATATGATCAAATTCTACTTTGAATAATTAATTGAAGTATACCTGATAATGACTGATGATGTTCTCCAATCCAGGAGTTACTAATCGATTAATTGCAATTCATTTGAGCATAGACTTTACTAGCATAGACATGACTTTATTTCAATTGCAGCTGAAAAAGTTTAATTGAAATTGCTCTTTGTCAATGAACTATAAACATTAAAGTTTTAGCATCAATCAATTGTCAATCAGTTGTTATTGTTGTACTTTTTACTTTTATGAACATGCAATTCAATTCGATGCTATACATACATATGCATGTATAACTGAGCAATGAGTGCATCAAATACATGTATTTTTTGTAATTGAACTTAAATGTCAATGCCTTCATAGGCATAAATTCATGCAAAATAGGTGTCATCGCTCTAGAACAATTAAAACGATCAGTTTGTCTATTGCGTAAAACACATGTCAAAATATGTTTCCGGAAGAAAAGAAAATTGTATTCGACAGACCTATTTCTATAGCATAACACATGCTTTCTAATTTACATTTCGCTCAGCTCGTCTCTATAATATATTCCAACATCATTCTTAATCAACAATAGTTAGCAATAATTCTGTTACACATGAGATCATCCGATCTCAATTATAAGGAATAGCAATTACTATTACAATTACGATGTCGCCAATTATATTAATTACTACATATTAATCATTAATAAGGTATTGATATGTGATATATCATCAGGGGCGCACACAGGATTCATTTTTTTGGGGGGAGAACGGAATATCGACCATTCATTTATTTTATCTGCATGTTTTATATGTTAGTACTATATTATATATTATTATAGCATTATTTATTACATGATATAATATATACAGGGTGGGCCGTAAAGGACCGATGAATTCTCTGTAGTAAAAGAAAATATGCTTAGACGGTGCTTATGTGTACCGTAATTTAGCTTCCTTCCATTGACTATTTGAATGAATAGTACCTGATGTGTTTCATGACACATGCGTGCAGATTAATTAGGTGATTTTTATTAGGTGATATGAATCATATATATTATTTATGTATTTTTGTTTTTTTTGTTTGACTCTCGACACTTATGGTCGACGATACATACCTAGTCTCAGAGATTTACCAAGTCTCTGGGAGACAGGTGCATTCGGAAGATATGCGCACTTCCGAGAATCGCTGCTTTCTGTAACTTGTGAATTACATGCTACCTGGCAGTCTGTGCAGGTAGTCCTTCAAATTTGGAGTTTTTGCTCCAAGCGCGCCGATTGCAATTTGTACAACTTCAGCTTTCACTTTCCATGCTCTTTGCACTTCGATCTTAAGGTCTTGGTATTTTTGAATCTTTTCATTTTCTTTGTTCTCAATGTTTCCATATTCTGCATTTGAAATGTCTATTAACTTTATTTCCTTCTTTCTTTGTCTATCATTGTGATGTCCAGCCGGTTTGCATTTATTCTTCTGTCCGTCCGAGTTCCGAAATCCGAAATCCCAGACAATCTTGACTTTCTCATATTCAGTGTCCTTCTCTGGTTTGTGCTTTCAGTATTCTTTTTTCGTCTTTACATTGTAGTCGTGGCATATACTTTGATGCACTATGCTTGCAACATCCCTATGTCGGGTTGTATACTCAGTTGGAGCCAACTGGCTGCATGCTGTTACGATGTGGGTTACAGTCTCATCCACAGAATATCTGTGGTCTCGTCCTTCTCGTAGCACCATCTGCATTTTGCATCTGATGTCGTCTTCATTATGTATTTCTTTTGTGCCTTGTTGTCAGCGCATGATCTTGGGTGGCTATGATCAGTGCTTCGGTCTCTCTCTGCTTTTAGCGCGACTTGGGTCATCCAGCCATACATATTCTTGTCTGTTGTGATGTCTTTCATTGACCGTGTAATGCTTTTTGTTGCCATCTGTCTTTTCTGTCGTGAAATACCTTGACTTTCCATGATTTGATATTTTCTTGGAAGTTTTCGCCGACTCCACATTATACCTTGCTGCCGCGATCAGGGGATCATCGATCCTGCTGCAGATATATTGTGAAAGGTTGCGTTTCTCTCCATTGATGAGATAATCGATTTTTATCATGCTGCATCCTGGAATCCGTCTTGGCAGATACAATCTATCGACGTTGGTGCTGGAGTGAAGCGCCGTGTGCACTGTCATCATCTTTCGTTTTCTACCATCAATGTGGTATATCCGATGTGTTCCAGTTCATTATTCCACCAGTGTATCGCACTACTGGTGTCGCATGTGTTGATGGCTCGGATTTTATTGTATCCGCATAATTTTGATTTCATTATTTTCCATACTCTTTTGAAGTACCTGCTTCTTTAACTGTTCTTCCTTGTTTGTTTGATGTTGGAGAATCCCCAAGTATTTGTACCCTTCTTCTTTCGCATAATCTATCGTTCCAATGTCCAAAGATGAGTCAGTTTTTCACCCGTCCTCCTTGTGTAACCCATGCTGTTTAATGAGTGCCACGCAGAATATTATAGGTGATAAACAGTTGCGCACCCAGAGGTTCCTCCAAGAGGCCACAAATGATATTCATTCGTAACTATGGCCTATTATGCAATAGTAAATTGTTGCTAACTTACTTTACTGAAGTGAATTGAAATAATTTGATTTATCCTATACCGACTTACCTGATATCTGATATATTTATTCTATACTTATATTATCTTCCGCAGTCAAATATTATGCAAAAAATTAAAAACCAATTATGCCAAACTTTTTTAAATTTTTTTTAGTTCTGAACAAGTCTAAAAAACCTACGACTATTTCCTGAGGGGGGCATGGCCCGATGGCCCCTCCTAAATACGCTACTTTACTGATAAAGAATCTCCTTGGAAGATCCTGATTGAATGGAAATTTCTCCGATGGGATTCTTTTCATGAATTAATGTTGTTTGCCAAATGCTTCATCGATTGTTAAATTAGTTCTTGTAGCTGGTTGTTCACTTTGCACATTGAAGTAGTAAGTAAATCTACACCACTGGACCGCGCAAGATGGCCGCCGTCGACCGACCGACCTCCCCCCCTCCTGTCAGACGAGGGCGTCGGCCCTAGTCCGCCGCCGGGTTGCTTCGCGTCCGACTCCCCACCCCTCTGGACCGACGGCGTAGCGAGAGGTGGTTCGTGGTGCGCTCTCCAGGTTGGCGTGGTGTGCCGGCCAGGTTGGAAGGGTGGAATTTCGGTGCGAGACCCCTCCCATCGTGTTTCTCGTCAAAAGTTGGGGTAACAAAATTTTTCCACCCCCCCCCGGCAGCAATCTTCTAATTTTGGTTCTAGTGGATGGATTTTGTCTTATAGATACTCATTTGAAAAAGGAGAAAAAACTGCTCAATGACATTTTTGTTGCGAGTCAATCGGATCAGCCGTTCAAAAGTTAGAGCTGTTACAAGATTTTAGGTCAGACCTCAGATTTGACGAAAAAATCCTAAGTGTCAGAGTGACTTTGTATGGACAAAATTTTGAAAATTTTTCCAAAGTGTCGCATTTCGACCTGGGACCTTTACCAAAACATTTTTCATCAAATTTCTCCGAACGGTAGGGGGGGAGGGGGGTCAGTGAAAAGTGATGAAAAAAGTTTTGGTAATGGTCCCAGATTGAAATTCGGAAGTTTAAAATTTTCAAAATTTTCACCACACCGGAGCTCCCACACTTAGGAATTTTTTCACTTGTGGCATGTTACATGGCCATGTGCTGACCCACCCACTTCCCGTGGTCACGTGAGAATCGTTCAGGTGTCATGATGAGACGAATCGTTTGCAACAAATCGCATGTCGCTACGATAAATACTTTCGGAGATAGAGCCATTTTAAGTTTTCTTCTGAGCATATATAAACCCCCGGCAACGTAAGTCTGATCACTTCATCGAAAGACGAGGTAAGCGACGGTCGTCGCTCTGAGCTCCCGATATCGGGTGTTTCAAAGGACTCTATCTTTTGAAGTAGGCAGGCTATCTTCCTAATTCAAAGTTTGTGTGATAGAGTTTGATAGTGTCTTTACTACTGATAAAATTTTTTAAAAGTAGTATGAGTAGTAAAATGCAGAATTTTTTAAAAATTCTTAATTTTCAGTTTTTTCAAAGTTTTAACATGTAGTCTAAGGTTTTCAAGTATGCTGAGTTCAAATCTGCTATCAGATTTGAAATTTAACTAAAGCTAAGGCAGCTTTGAGGGGTTAGATCCCAGCTACTGATCACTACCTTTGACTCGGCGTTGCTGTTACCACTTCGGGGCAGTGACAATGATGTCTTCAGCTGTAAATAGCGGGTATCGGGGAAGATCTCTCACTTCCCTAGTGATCAGTACAAGGCCTTCGGGCTGTCGACGGGATCGAGTGCCACTCACTACATTCAAATCTATCATTCCTCACTAAGTGTTGACATTATGTTGAATGTTGACTGAGTTGAATGTTGAATGTTGAATAAGTGTTGAATGATGACATTATGTTTTAGGCCGTATGCTACATTCAAATCTGCTATCAGATTTGAAATTTAACTAAGTCTAAGGCAGCTTTGAGGGGTTAGATCCCAGCTACTGATCACTACCTTTGGCTCGGCGTTGCTGTTACCACTTCGGGGCAGTGACAATGATGTCTTCAGCTGTAAATAGCGGGTATCGGGGAAGATCTCTCACTTCCCTAGTGATCAGTACAAGGCCTTCGGGCTGTCGACGGGATCGAGTGCCACTCACTACACTCAAATCTATCATTCCTCACTAAGTGTTATGCTTTAGGCTGTATACTACATGATTCAAAACTTATACAAATTTCATTACTTTACAGTTAACCATGCTAAACAACGATAAAAACAAGAAGTTTCATATCAAAATGTGTGTGTGCGGTCGAATCAACCGCCGAGACGGTCTCAAGGACCACATAAAGAAGGCAGGGGCCGACCACATGGTTATCCTGAGTAGGGTTGCCTGTGTGAAGTGTAGGGTGCTGTTGGTTGTTGGGGAGGAGGCCGAGTTCTATCTGAGGCATGGTGAGTGTACAGGAGGGTTGGTGACCGATTTGAGATTTGTGGAGTTGATGAATGCTGAGAAGGAGCGAATGTTGGGGAAAGAGAAAGAGGCCAAGAATGTTGTTGAGAATGCTAGTGGGAATGTTGTTGAGAATGCTAGTGGGAATGTTGTTGAGAATGCTAGTGGGAATGCTGTGGAGAATGCTGTGGAGAATGCTGTGGCCGGTTTGAAGGCTGAGAAGTGACGGAAGAGAGTGTTTGAGAGTGATGATGAGGATGATGTGGATTTGTATAGGGAGCGAGTGAGGAAGCGTGTGATGAAGTTGAGCTCTTCTTCGTCGGAGGTATCAAATATTGTCATTACCGACCCCCCGCAGAGCTCATCTTCCCCAATAGTGAAAGGTGGTGGGTTACGGAAGCAGTCGGCGCGGTGGGATGAGGATATGGAGAAGAAGCATGTGTCGCAGCAAGCGGCACATGCTTTGTTGGTTGATCGATATGAAAGTTTGAAGAAGGTGAATGAGAGAACGTTGGTCGAGTTGAGTGAGCTGAAAATGAAGGAGGTGAAATGTAAGGAGGTGGCGGATGAGAATATCCGTATGAGGCGTGTTGTGAAAGAGTTGAAGGAGAATGTGCGAGTGTTGGAAGACGAGAATGATGAGCGAGAGAAGAGGACGAGTGCTGCAGAGAGGAGAATGGGAGAGGCAGAGTCGAAGTATGAGGAGTTGATGAAGGAGATGACTGTATTGAGAGCGAGGAATGCTGAGTTGGAGAGGAGTGTGAGTAGGCAGGGTGATGAGAGAGAGTCGTTTGCGAAGTTGGAGCGCATGAGGAATGAATGGAATCGCTTGAATGAGGACAGAATGTTTGAGTTCCACATCCCTATTCGGGATAACCATCTGGACGGTCGAGTCCTCGTCAATCAAAATCTGGACGAGAGCATCATCTGTTATAATAGCCATCCAAGTAAAAAATACCTCTACGCCACTCTATGTATGCGCGGGCATCTACATAAATTTTCAGTGAGGAAGCCCGCGAGACTGCCTAAGGATGGCTAACTTGGTAAGTGAAAAGCAAATAAGATAGTATATCCTATTCTAATACATATCATTTTCATTGCAGATCTTTTCCCTGCCTTCACCACCCCATCACTTCACTCCCGAGAACGAACCAACGGCTCTCATAAGGGCCACCATGGGGCAAGACATGATAGAACCTCCACGCGGTTTGCCCTGGGCAGTCTTCAGACTGGCGAATACTATCATTAAGTTGAATCTGCCATCAGTCAACTTGAACGTTGCGTCGCGTTAGAGGGGTATATAAACCACTACCTCTCATTTCATTTCATTTCAATCATGCAGACGCCGAACACTCAAGTCAGCTCTCCTCGCGGACCGCAGTTAAGACCGCGAAATTTATTTAATGAATTTGCTAGAATAGAGGAGCAAGACAGAGTCCACAACAATCTTGCTCAGATTGGCAATGCGATGACAGCAAGTGTTACCAATCCAATGGAATGGCGCTACATTCCACCCTCCACTCACATGCCAACTACCATGGAAGTCGACACTGCTACCATGGAGAGAGTCAAAGACTCTCTCAGCAGAATCGGTATGGTGTAAGATGGCTGATGACGACCCCCGAGAACGAACCACCGGCCCTGATAAGGGCCACCATGGGACAAGATTTAATAGAACCTCCTCGCGGTTTGCCCTGGGCAGTCTTCAGACTGGCGAATGCTATCATTAAGTTGAATCTGCTATCAGTCAACTTGAACGTTATGCAGTCGATTGCTATCCCTGAAGCATTCTGATTCGCTGCTGAGCAATTTATTGTTGAAAACCCTATATAAGCCAGAAGATTGTAGCACTTCTCATTCAATTTTAAGTCACGATGGAAGCAGCATCTCCTACCAACACCATTCCTGACTTCATCATCCTCGACGAGTGGGATGAAGAGGATGAGAAGGAGTGCGAGAAGAAGGGGAAGATCAAGAAGATCATTTGGACGGATGAGGTGTGGACTCCTAATACCACCCGCATCCGAAAGGTGCCAGATGCACCACCACGGCTTAGGCGGTACAGGGTTTATGACAATCTAACTGTCATACCTATTGACTTTTCAAATCAATAGTCAACTTGTCGCCGAGAACAAACCACCGGCCCTCATAAGGGCCACCATGGGGCAAGACATGATAGAACCTCCACGCGGTTTGCCCTGGGCAGTCTTCGGACTGGCGAATACTATCATTAAGTTGAATCTGCTATCAGTCAACTTGAACGTTGCAAATGAAGTTCGGTGTAATACTTCCATTCGACGGGCGTTCCTGTAAAGGGCGGCGGTGAAACCCGTAGCTATGTATACCGCAAGGGACATTCGGCAATGGTCAATCTTGTTAAACCTCTCTGCATCATGTTTGCAAGTTGATTGCCTCTGTCTCAACGTAGTATGCATTCGCGCCAGGGTGACATTTAGCCAACTGTCGAAGGTTGCCTTATAAACTTTCCATTGCATACGTTATGAGAACCATGAGTTTTACCTTTCTCTATCAATGAGACGAATTGATGAATGGAATGAAATGGGAGGACACTCACGCGCCACACGCAACATAACACACTTCTCTCTTCCGTAGTCTAACAAGCTCTTTACACATGGATTGCAGTCGATTGTTATCCCAGAATCATGTTAGCTATCTTAATTTTATTTAACACTATTTCATCTACCATCATCGCCAATATGAAGTGTTATAAGAATTACAAGTTAAACTAACCGTGCTACTATTTCCAAATGAAAAAGTATACATGGTTAAATCATCCACTGAAGCCCCATTCAAGTAAGTCAGTATGAAAGCAAAGATAATACGAAATAAAAATTTATTATGGCATGTATTTCAAAAGGTCTTCATCGTCAATATCGTCCCAGAGTCTGACTTCACATAGATCACAAAAACAGTTCACTTGCTTCAATCGTTCTTCTACCGCGAGCCTCACTTTGTCGATGTACTCCCACTCCGCCATAGTTCGTGGCTGGGAGTTAGGGGTGTACCATTCCCATAATTGATGGAGGAATTTGGTGCTGGTGATCTCCATCACATCATCAGTATCGTACTGCAGATACTTCCACCTCACGCCTGTTAAGTCGGGACACTCCTTCTCACATACACTCTCCTCTTCGTCGTCCGCTGGTAATGACAACTTTCTAATGTTGTCGAGTCGGTATACTTTCTCCACCTTCCCCTTCGTTGGAGCGTTTGGTGCAACGAGCGCCTTTGGCGATGAGCATGGAGAAGAGAACTCCAATTTTGTGTTCGGTGTTGTCGGAGGGCTTGTCATGTTGACTGTGAATAATAACTTTGAAATGTTTTCTAATTCTTAAGTATAAACAAGCAACCAATCAGAATGAACAGCCAATGAATGATGAATATGAAAGTATATATGCAAAGTGACATTCGTGTCATTTCACTCTGTCTTTGAGACGTGTAAGTGAACTGTTCTCTAGTAAATTCCAAATTTGAGACGTATTATTTAAGTGAAGTCTCTATCTTGTTGAAGAATCAACCTTAAACATAATTTCCTTGAAATGGTAAGTTGAGGATTTCCTCTCTCATCTCCCTCCAACGTGTGGCTAATGGCATCTACTTCATCACCAAAGCCCTCCCTTCTCGAGGAAAGTTTAGAGTTGTTGAGTGAAGGTAGGTTGTAACAATACACTGAGACTTAAACAGATATGATAACATGATTTCTCTTTCAGGTGATGTTAGTTCCATCTCAGGACTCTCGCGACAAGGCAACGAGTGGGAATGTGCTGACTGCGGACATATTTTTACAAGGAAGCACAGTCTCCTTCGACACATCAAACAACGTGTGTGTCAACGCAAAGCGGCATCAATCTCCGGAGGTGAAGTTGATTCTGACGATGACATCTCCTTTCCTTGCGATTTGTTCCCTCTTTCTTTCGATAGCCCCTTTCAGCGATCTTCGCACAGACTTCAACACACGCATGCAAATGATCACTACACCAACGGTACCTCTACCATCTCCCTCATTAACGTTTCCCATAGTCATTTAGTACGCGACTACTGCATGGAGTCCAATACTCAAATAGTAGATTTTCCTGAGTGGCTCCTTCAAAATTCTAACATTATCGAAGCGCTCTTCAACAATTTAGACAATTTTAGAATGAAGGCGCTCATCTACCTCAAACTAAAATATATTAAAATAGATTTTCAAACGGGTCAAGTGACGGACAGAATGCAGTTTCATGTTCCATCCTCTTCCGCAACCGAAGTTGTAGACTGCGAGTCTTGGCTAAATTTCCATATTCAATGTTTAAAATCAAATGTAGATAAATTCAATCAACGCGACAGCGCTCTCATTTTTGATGGTGTGAACTCAGCCATATTCAAAATTTCCCTATTAGAAAGTCATGCAGCTCGAGGCACATTTAAACTATCAAAAACGTTGTATAATAAGAAAGCTGTCATCAATGTCGATTGTAAATCACAGTGTTTCAAATATGCAGTCCCATCCATTCTCCACTATAATGATGTCAACGCGCATCGAGATCGCACCTATAGCTATAGACAGTGGGAGGATGAACTAGACTTTGAAGGTTGTGATAGTAACAACATGAAAATCAAAGATGTAGAAACGTTCGAGAAACATAATCAGATTAAAATTGTAGTTCACGTGTGGGAGAAGGGGTTGAAGGGTGCCCGCTATAATTCACGTTCAACTTGTTATGAACGTGTAGTCAACCTCTTATTAGTAAAACAAAATGATAGCGAGGAATGGCACTACTGTGGTATTCCCAAAATCTCTCGCTTGTATACACACTTGGGACACTCTAAAAGTGGTGAACATTTTGTATGCGACCGCTGCATCCGCTCCTTTTGGAGTAAACATTAATTTCTAAGTCATTATGAATGGTGCAAGCGGGGTAAATTACAAATGGAACGCATGCCCAAAGACAAAATCTTTTCACATAGAGAGAATGGCGATGAACTAAGTCCTCTTCGTGTCATTTACGCAGACATAGAATGCTACATTGATGATATCATCCACAAACCAGCAGCCATATCCTGCTATGAAGTATGGCATGACCATTTCCAAAATAGAAAAAATAAAATGCACGTCTGGCAAGGTGAGGATTGTATTTACCAATTCCTACAATTCCTCGAACAGGCTGTAAAATTTCAACAAAAGTATGATGGTGAACTCTATCGCAGATCATTGCATATGACAGCAGATGATTAAGCAAAATTTGATAGTTGCAACGTTTGCCTCAAATGTAGTAAAAGATTTGATGATGATAAGATTAAGAAAGTGCGCGACCATGATCACATCACTGGCAAATTTAGAAACGCACTCTGTTCAAAATGCGATTTTTCACTTAGGATGAAACGGCGTACATTACCCGTCATTTTCCATAATTTCAAGGGCTACGACAGCCATATGATAATAAAGGGAGGTTTAGGTCAAATGAAAGAGTGGAAGTTTGATGTAATAGCACAAACGAGAGAGAAGTTTATGGCAATGACAGCAAAAGTGCCTGTCGATAAAACTAAAGAAAATAAGACGGTCTATTTTGATATAAAATTTTTAGATTCCTACCAATTTATGACTGCATCACTGGCCTCTCTCGTACAAAATCTAAAGTCTCTTCCACTAACACAAAATCTTAAGAAACAATATCCAAATCTAACCGATGAAGTCATCACACGGAAAGGAGTCTTTCCATATGCATATTTTGATGCGATTAATAAACTCGGCGAGACTTCTCTTCCATCCATAGATAAATTTAAAAATGATTTGACCGGCGCAGAATGTAAGACCGAAGATTATGATCATGCACAAGATGCATGGATAAAATTTGATTGCCATACATTTGGCGAATATATGATTGCCTATCTTAAGTTAGATGTATTTTTGCTGGCTGATGTATTTCAGGAGTTTCGACGAGTGGCATTAGAAGAAGATAAGTTAGATCCTGTCCACTTTGTCAGTCTACCAGCCATGTCCTTTAAATCAGCCTTTAAAATGACTGGTGAGACCATTCATCTCTTACAAGACCCCGAGATGTATAACATATTTGAGCGCGGAATACGCGGTGGTCTCACATTTGTAAATAAACATCATATAAAATCTGAAACAGTAGGTGATGATCATATCCACCTAAAGTACTATGACCAAAATAATTTATATGGCAGTTCACTGTCTAAACCACTACCTCACTCCGAGTTTAGTTGGTTAAATCAAGATGAGCTTGAGTATTACTCCAACCCTTCTAACATACTGAAGATTCCAGATGAAGGTGATTGGGGATATTATTTTGAAGTGGATTTGATTTATCCAAATAGCATTAAAAATAAAACTGCTGATTTCCCACTCGCACCTGAATCTGGTGAAGTGACTGAAGATATGTTTTCACCATTCATGTCACAATTTCATGATAACTTAAGAGAGTGTGGACAGCCAAGGTATAAACCATGCCGCAAACTTTTACTCACCCAATATGATAAGAAAAATTATCTCGTGCACTTCTGCATACTAAAATTCTATTTAGAAATGGGCATGCTTCTAAAGTCAGTTCACCGCATCATCAAATTTAGACAGAAAGCCTTCCTCAAGCCATATATTGATAGCAACAGCCAGAAACGTGCACTAGCCCAAAATAATTTTGAAAAGGATTTTTATAAGTATGAGAATAATAGTCTATTTGGTAAGACGATGGAGGATGTTAGAAAACGCATGAACTACAAACTGGTCATTGATGATCAAAAATATCACAAATTGACATCATCACCTCTATTCATCGATAGAGACATTATCGATGAGGACCTTGTAGGTGTTAAAATGATAAAATCTGAAGTTGAGTTGTGCAAGCCCATCTATATTGGCCAAGCTGTACTAGATTACTCTAAGCTTGAAATGTACCAACTCTTTTATAAAATACTAAAACCATGTCCTCTCGTAAAAGAGGTTCGTTTGTTGGGTGGTGATACAGATAGTTTCTTCTTAGGTATTACCACTCAAAAAGATTTAAATTTTAATGAAGTACCTAAGTCATTAGAAAAATATTTCGACACATCTAACTACAATCCCACTCATCCACTCTATTCCATACAGAATAAAGCCAAACTTGGTTGTTTTAAGGATGAAACAGCAGGAAAGGAAATAGATGAAATGATTCTCCTCCGTCCTAAAATGTATTCCATGAAATTAAAAGAATGTGCAGATAGTATTAAGCGTGCTAAAGGTATATCAAAATCCATTGTTCACAAAATGAAACATCGGTCCTATAAGAAGGCCTATAAAAATAAAACTATAACGTTTGTCAATATGACAATCTTAAAATCTCAAGTTCATACTGTGAAAACGCACACGTTCAAGAAACGAGCGCTTTCATCATGGGAGGATAAGAGGTGTTGGATAGGACATAACACATCTCTTCCACATGGACATCCTGACACAAACATACCTCCACCCAAAAGAATAAAACTCACGCTACCACATTCAGGAGACGTCTTAGCATAATCAACTTTAACTCAGTATTTTGATGTTGCTTTTTGTAGATATACATGGTTGTTTTATGTATCGCATGAGATCGTTTCTTCCTTGTGAATATATGCCTACAGTCAGCTCATTCCCCCTATATCTGTGAAAAGACTTTTTCATACACATATTTTTATTTCAATAATCATATCCCAATGACTTCACTTTGTTTTCCAAAACATTAAAGTCACGAGGGATTTAGTATCTTTCACATGGATGCACTCATGTAGACGATTTGTAATTTTGATAGAAATAGAGGGTATAGTTTGTTTGATAACAGGATGGTAGAAAATAGGTTGAAACATCTTCTCGACTATTCCATATGAAGCGTCTTTATCATGAATGAAATCGCGTAAAATGTATTCTTTTTTCTCACCAACAGAAATAGGTAGAATCAAATCACTTTGAATGTAAAGGTGTTGTTCATGTTTATCAAGTGTCATTGGTGTTTCTATACCAATCGTATGCGCAGCAGTAAACATATTTTGTAGCATTGAAAAACCAAAGAGTTTTTTCAAATTTTTACTCAATTGACATTGAATGTCATCACCCAGTTTCAGAACAACGCGTTGATTTTCAATTGAAAACGAAATGTGGTGTGTCTTTACATCATATTTACTTTTCATCACATGCTTCAACTTCTGTTGTATATAAGGATTTACTACATGAATGAAGCTTTCAACTGTATGATATAGACGCGGCATTATATTGATAGCAACTTTAGATTCTTGATAAGACTGGTAAATTTTCTTGATGCGATCACCATAGATGTCCACCCACCATTCATCATTAACTGAATCAGCTTTAGTGTGATATTCATGAGAAGCATACACCACACCGCTTCCAATAATAGGTGTATAATGTCTTACAAAATGACGCAAGGTTGGAGAGAAATAAACTGTAAGTTTGTCATTATATTTCTGAATGACCAACTTATTTTTGTCCGCCATAATTTTCTCTCCATACTTCTTACCCACAGTCTCATTCCATCGTTTTACTAACTCAATAATTGATAAAGGTTGAGCACCACGCTTTTTCAAAATGATGCGTTCTTCGCATTCTACAACATCTTCATCAAATTTCTTAAATGTATAATGAAATTTGTTGATTCGATTTGAATAAACTT
Source organism: Prostheceraeus crozeri (assembly GCA_907163375.1). NCBI lineage: Eukaryota > Metazoa > Platyhelminthes > Polycladida > Euryleptidae > Prostheceraeus > Prostheceraeus crozeri. The sequence continues at coordinate 80,403 of CAJQUW010014950.1, forward strand.
TTTTAACATTTGCAGTAGCAATTGACATTAGATGTAGTCCATGGCCAAAACTGAGATGTGGATAGAATTCATTATCCAACCTCAGTGTAAGACCTTTAGTAAAAGAATGAAAGCGAAGGAACTGTCTCCTACTCCAATGATAGATAGTAAACTCATACACTTTCTGATCCTTATTCTTCATGATGGAAGTATTACCACTATTGAACGCCTTAATAATTTTCTCATTCCCAAATGGTTCATAACAATCTGATTTTATCTGAATCCATTCATAGTTCCACTTTCCATCTGATGTTAAATTGTATGGGAACTGGAATGCATTATTCATCGTTATTCCATCATGGGTGCGAGGAGTCAATATCATTTCTTCCAAATCATTCACATTCTGAATATTGCTATCATAGCAAATGCTGGAAACACCTACTTCCCATTCACCTTCTAGATGTAGTGAGCGATTTAATTCTACTCGATAGTCTGATGGTTTATTATTAGGAAATTTATTCATAGAAGCATTACTGGGCAAGTAGATTAGAAACGAGTCCTTATTTTCACTTTCCATACTAATCACATTGGAAAAATATATTAGCATACTTTTGCATTAACTCTTCATTCGGAAATGGAGTGTGATACTTGTTACAGCATCTTTATGAAAATGAATCAACGCACCAGCATCGTCATAAATGACAATATCAATTTGTGGGATGTAGTTTTATTTCAGCTTTGTATAATGCACTTTCTTGAAAGTATGCTCAGATAAAATACTGCAGCTTTTTGGCTGGTATGGTATCATTGCTAGCAATGGAGCTTCAACATCTCCCACACGTACATCTTCACCAATATTGGAATATATCTGAAAATAGTTAATACGACGCGATAGCGACATGTCTGCGCTAGCTTTGGTTACAGTACCACTTTTAAAGATATTTTGATCAAAACCCAAAATGTCCATTAGAGTTTTATCCATAATTAGTTCAATACCTTTTCCACTTATAGTGAGAGACAAAGTACCTTCTTTTTCAGAAAATGAAATATGTTGCTCATTAATCACTTCATTTAAATAATCTACAACCAATTTAACTGAAGTAATAATGCGAGGCATCAACACTCTTGTTTCATGTAAGATACCACCTAAAGGCTCTACACACTTTCTGTATAAAGATGCGGTCCATTCTGTATCAAATTGATTTGACCTTTCACATGGCAAATGTTGCATATCAAATTTTCCATGAACAGCTGCAGAACGATGTCGTAAGAACTGATGAAAATCTTTTGAACAAACTAATACTAGATCATCATCATTTAATTTACTTATTGCAATATGATTAGATGATTTGATATAAGTCAATGTTGCCACTTGTTTACCATCAACTCGAAGGAGATAATTAAATTTCTTCAATAATGTTTCAGGAGTCATGTTTGTCTTTCTTGGCTTAATCACAATCTTCTTCACCAACGTCTTCTCATTTCTTGGAATAAGATCTACATAATAAGCTTCCTCTCGATATATTAACTGTTTATGACCACTTGGGTGGTAATTAACGTTATAATTATCATAGCTTGTTAAGGCGCTAGCGAGGTAACCTAAATCATTTCTTAAACTTGGACTTAAACCAACAATCCAATCTTTCTCAACTACATGATGTACATAATTATGATCATCATTGTGCGGAGTAAATTGGACAATATGTTTACACGCTTTATTCAAGAAATCATATATAAACTTTTTACATGATAAGAGATCTTTCTTTGACCACTGTGGAATGTATACTCGGCATCCCTTTTCACATTGATAAGCAGCTGTGCGTCTCATATTAATAGTCATCACCTCATGATCAAAAGTATAGACACAGTTGCTATAAACAAGTTGAGTGACACCCACTTCCCACTTTCCATTTAGCTGTTGTGCATGATCAATGGGAGTAGAAAAGAGTGCGGCTCGATTACTAGTAAATCTCTTTGCGGCCGCATTGCTAAGCAAAATATGATAAAACGACATTTTTATATTGCTGATCTGCGGCTTTGCATAACATCATGAAGACTTGGATTTTGGACTCTCTACAATATATCAGAGTTGATCGTGATGGAAACGTACATTTCAAAAATTCTCATGGTCATACATCAAGAGGTATTACATTAACATGGCGACAATTTGTCAACCTCAATGATATCATGAGGGATTTGGAATATTTTGAAACATTAAGATTCATCTCCTTGGGTGATCAAGTTTGGCTTCAACGTTGCAACAATGAAATTCAAATCTGCCATTCTCATTCCGCAAACTGTTTCTCATTTCGCAAATACAATTGGGAGAAGTATGGAAGATACATACATCGCTCCATCATGACATTTATTCGTCGTGAGTTCATCGCCCTACTATGCAAATCTTAGTCAGACATGACTACCACGCACCATGAGTTGGAAATTAGATTCCCTACAACGTATTGAAACGGATCATGATCGAAACGTCTATTTCAAATATTCAACTGGAAATGTGAGAAGAGAGTTTGCTTTATCTTATCGTCATTTTCAATCTCTACATCATATCATGAAGGATTTGAAATACTTCTATATGAAAAGACATTCACGTATTGGAAATCGCATATGGTTGCGCGTCAACAAACGGCGAATTCAACTCTATCATTCCCAACTCCATACTAACTTCACATTTCATCAAGGTAGTTGGGAAAAGTATAAAAGGAAGGTACATCGCTCAATTTACTCATTTTTTCATCATGAAGCGCCATCGCTACACCATCGTCAACATTCTCCGTCGCTTCAGACTCTACACCAAAATCGATCTCACAACATTACAACAACACCTTCCAAACAGCAAGTATTACCCGGGCCGACCTCAAATGTTAGTGGTGAAGATGAACAATTCACGGAATCTTCAACTCTTCCCAAATGGGACTGTACAGATTCTCGGCGCCCTTTCTCATTCATCGGCGCAGTCAATGCGCTTAGAGCTACAGAGACTACTACGTCGGATATGGAAGAGGGAGAGGTGTGTGATGTCGAATCTGACTGTGGACAATATGGTGATCTCTACTCAATTGAGTGAAAGTGTATCATTTTTGAAGATTCGTACCAGCAGTTACAATTTGTGCTATGAACCCGAATTTTTTCCTGCAGCTCTCATTAGTTGTTGGTTACCTGTGCATGTTGCAATCTTTCATAATAGTAAAGTGATCATTACTGGACTAAAATCTCATGTGCAAGCAAATGCGATCCTAGACTATCTCATCGAGTATGTACGTACCCAGCGGATTGTAAAACAAAAAACATTTTTTCCAACATGATGTTTTTATTTCAAATCATGATAGAACTTACAAATCATTTTTTCATTAGAGGATGGATTACATGAAAAGTCTTGAATAACAGATACAAATCGAGATACATGTAAACGTTTTAAGATGAAGTACAGTACAAAAGCACCACACGTTGATGAAAGTGGATGTTGTAGTATGCGTTCATTTCGCTGATATTGACGCGTATGTTTTCTCAACCACTGCTGTGTTGGTATATTTGGAGGTTGAGCAAGAGAGTCAAATAGTTCACCACGTCGGTCTTCTCCAATAAAGATCGCTTTCCAATGCTCACCGCCTAAATTCTGCGAATGAGTGTTTAGCACAATAAAGATGGGATAGTGATTTACTGCAGGTGGTAAGGTATCGAGCGAATAGACATTATCGAAAGCTTTCAACGTCGCTTCGTCTGCATTACGCTGCACTTTAGTCTTAATATCGTCAGCAGTCAATCAACTCATTAACGATTATACTGAAGAATCACGTCACGATACTTTGTAATTTCAATGTTTGAATCGAAGACTGCATAAATTAATACATTGATCGTCTCAGGTAGTGTTCTTTTGAACGTCAAATCCAAACGAATATTATGAGGCACGTTCGCTTGACGATAGGGTGCACTAATATCGCTGTCAGCAGTCAAATCAAATGCATAAATAGTATATCCACTCTTAAACTCTTTCATAGTGAGTCCGTTGGTGTCATCCGTATTGTAAAAGCCAAAGACATCCATAAAATCAACATAACTGCGCATAAATTGATCCGCAGCAAAATCTGGTTTGTAGGGTGGACCAGGATGACTCACACCATTTACACGTAAAGCAATTTCACTTAACTGATTGTGTTTAAAATTGAAAGGATTCTTCTTTATATTACCATTAAATGCATCATTTTCAACCATTGCCACCATGAGGAGCTTCGGTGCTTCCGATGGAAAGAGGCCATCTTTCATGAAACTCTTTTGATCTTTCGGAATTGTAAAGGTGAGAAGCTTTGTATGCTGAACGGGGTAAATGGCATTTTGGCGGTTAAGACCTTCAGCATGTCCTCTAATGACACTTGGATTCGGTACTACTCGACGAATGTAAAGTGCAATATCTTCCACATGAATTCTAAAATTGTCAACTTTACCAAATGCATTCAGCGCAAATTCAGGCTTATTCAATGTCAGCTTGAGTCGCATGCTGGTATTACAGAGTAAAAACTTTGACTGTCTAAAGAAGTCTAAATTCAGCGGACCATATAGCTGACATACTTTACTATCTTTAATCATAGCAGATCGCTTTACAAAGCCACTGTTTGTTTCAACATCAAATTTTCCTGCTTCATCTCTGTACCATCCCATGGCTTCCATATGACTTTTTTGTGCTGCTGGATGAAACTGTGATACATGATTGAAATATGATTTATAGGGATAATCGCTTTGACCACCTTCCACCTGCTACTCTCCAATCGTTAGAGAAACATCGCGAAGTAATGTAGTCAATGGTAAATTGTTCAGTCCAACTTTATGTGTATCGTCAATAGCAGTTCCATCTGCTTGCTGAATTCTAAACCTCAAAGCAACCATCGCATAACTCAAATCTATGTAGTCATCACTACCACCAGGAATAACAAATTCAATGGGGCCAGCATTCTCAGCTGTTCGAGGATGATAATCTACAATACTTGAACTAAGAATATCTGTCTGTATGGCTTGTTGATCAAACAAACAAAAACCGGAAGTTTTACACTCCATGATTAGAAGTTATGGCAGCGTCGTCGTTTAGCGCCTGATGAATGATTAGAGCCTCTGCGACGTTTGCGTGAATGCCTTTGACTGAAGATCGCACCTTACCAGCTCCGCGATGTTTCCTTCTTCCTTTATTCATTCGTTTAGGCGATTTCTTTCCTTGAGTAACACCAGCAAAGGTCTGCTTCAATGTTTTTAAACCGCGTTCCTTCCCACGATTCAACAAACTGCTCTTAAAACTTCTACCTCTGGAAAGATCACTAGCAACATCACCAGCAAAGCCAACGGCATTACTTAAAACATTTCGTTTTAAAGATCTACCGACATTGGATATGAGAGGTGCTACAACAGATTTCAGTGCACCAAGTATGCTACCTCCACGTTGGCGGCGAGCGCCGATGTAAATTTGTCCTCCACCACTTACATAGGAGGGTCGTGAATAAAATGAGGCAGTTGGATTCATAGCTCAAACCCTAAACATTGTTAGTTACAACTTTGCATGAATCACTGTCGATCACTTAGATGAAAGATGTCGGCACGACGCATCCAAGAGTTCATACTTGAAGGATAACCAGTCCATTTAACAAGACACCATTCTTCGCCTTGTCGTTTTTTACATCGAATGATTTTCTCTACCAAATATGTTTCACTTTCAGTGACTACCTCAATCTCATCGCGGTAAAAGCTACCCTCAATTTCTTCATTATCGTAATCTTTCAACTTGTAGGTGGTGGGAGAGTCTTTTTGATTAATCCTTGATACTGTAAATACCTCCTCTGTCCAATTCGGAAGGTACCCTTTAGCAAAAACACTTTTCACTTTTGAGATACGAACTTTATCACCAATTTTCACATCACTTTTCACATGAGTGCGTTTACGTTGGAATGATTCGCGCACTTTATCCACATTGTCAGCATTTACATCTACTGGTCTGAGTCCAATAGAACGATGGATAGAGTGATTGTAGGCATGGAGTGTATCTTGTAGAACCTTTGTCCAATTTTGTGTCAAGTTGGCAGTAAAATGTCGCCACAAGTGATTTTTAATGTGCGATTAAAACGTTCAACGAGTGCAGCTTTATAAGCACTCTTTACACTAAACAACTCAATGTCATGCCTCTCAAATAATCTTGTCACATGCTGATTTTCAAACTCTTTTCCTTGATCACTCTGAATTCTTTTTGGAATGCGACCTTCTCGAAAAATTGTTTGGAATGCTTTTGCTACTCCTTTCCCTTCTTTAGTTTTTAAAGGTTGAGCCCACGCATAACGCGAGAAAATATCAATGACGGTTAAAATAAAATTATTGCCCGAGTTATGTTTTGAAATGGAGGCAACATCACACAAATCTGCTTGCCACTGTTCATCGATGTCATGAACAATATAATGGCGGGTGCGGTACTTCTTTTTCGCTTGTTTGTGGAGTGTATAGGTAGCCTGACCCTTTAACCATCGTTTCACTTGTGATTGTGGAAGACCACTCGCTTTTGATAATTTCTTGATAGATGCAAATCCTGCCGGATGTTTTACATCATAATAGATTGACTTCAAACGTTCAGTCGATGACGACTGACTCTTTTTCCTCCTTCTCATCTTTTTGTTTTCTTGCCTTTCTACATTTACAACAACTGCAGCATTTAGCTTTAGCGGTTTTGCGATCGTGTTCACATTGCTTAGGGGTTTCATTGTGAGAGCTGGCGCAGCAAGTGCAAGTGACAGCGACATTCACCTCTGGCGGCTCATTACATGGCAAGCAACACATCTGCTTCATATTAATAGTCTGAGAACATGTATTTCTTGGGAGGAGCTGTTTTACGTTTTCCTTTTACTAGTTTTAGTGGTTGCGTAGATCTACGTCGAATTCTTCCTCTTGTTTGCTTAGTGAGTGTGGGAGGGAATGTAGCAGGTGACGTCTTAAACCAATTTGTTATCATTTTCATCGTCTGAAGCATTGGAGCAGTAGCCACAGTTGAATCAAGTTCTTTCAATGTCTCATTATTCAAAGCAAATTTTGGCACATTATGCTTTTTCAATAGTTTAAGAAAGTATGTCCAACCAGGTGGAACATAGCCCTGACGGCGCTTTCTACGTGTCGCATACTGAATCAAGTCTTCATAACGTGAAGCATCAATCACTTTATTTTCATCTGTAATGATTTCTCCTCTATCATTTACATTGAGGTGAGGTTCAATACTGTTGAAAAGAGATATGGCATGTGCACGAGATGCTAAAGGTGTAGCAGTCGACACAGAGTCACGCATCTTATTCTTCAAATTTTCAATTGTTCAACAGTTTCCGATTGTAATAATACAGCACGATGTGGATCTTTGATGTGAACATTTTGCTGATAATCTAATTCTTTCCTATACATTTGATTTGCAAGAGGTTGCTTTACTTGCTGCATGGCAGTCAATTGTACATATTCATCCTGAGGAATAACAATCATGCGAGAATAAGATCTCATAGTTTGTAGATAATCATGGGAGTTTTCAAAATATCACTTCGAAATCTAAATTCTTCCGGACACTCTTGCGTAAAGTCAATGAATAAGTAACCGTGTGGTTTTTCAGTAGCTGCTTGAAAAATTTCAATTAAGGCTTTTGATCCTCTTGGTGCAACTTGTCGCGCTAAAATTTCAAATTGACTTTTATCTCGCGGATTCTTGAAAATAGCGTAATAGTGTGTATTCAGGTTTCGTGTACGAGCTTCTTTTCCATCAGGAAACAAATTTTGTGTGATATAGATGATAAAGCACCTTTTATGATGTGCTGCGCGAGTGAACATATCTGTAACATCTTTGGAATTCTTACTTTCTTTTAATAGATCATCCAATACAACAACATCATTAGACTGAAGTTTATCCATTGGAATAATTCCTTCATGTCGAATAAAGTTGCGACTTTGCAATTCCTGAAACAGCGACGGTTGATGAATACCATGACACCAAATCACTCGATTGATAGGTTCCCTAAACAACTCCCTTCTTTTATCCAATAAATTCAGCGTGAAAACAGTTTTACCTGCATGAGATGGACCTGATACAGTCAGAACTTTATCACATTGAAGTCTGAAATCCATTTTAATACTTTGAGATTCAACATTTGCATAATTAACGTCTAGAGCCAAAGATATTACCCAATAGGTTGCCCACGGCAGGAGCTAGCATCGGAAGTATTGCTGAAAGGAAACCGCCCTTTTGTGTTAGAGTTTTCCTCTTTCTTTGAAGGGTGACTTTAGGATTGGAGATGAAACGCAATTTCGTAGCATATCGCTTAAGTAACTTTCGTTGTTTTGGTGCTAATTTCTTCGTCCTCAACTTTCCCACATGAGAACTAATTTCATGAATGAATTTATCGTTGGCATGTCGTATAGCATCGTATCGCTGATTTGCTTTCATTCGTCGGAGAGCTTGAATGGCTGAAGAAAACTTTGAAGACTTTTGACTCTTACGTTTCGTCATTTTACGTTTCGCCATTTTCCGTGTTAGTCTTTGCTAAAACCTATCTTTACCACATTTGCATAGGTACTAACTATTATGGCATAAGTGACACTCGAAATGAGCAATATCACAGTGGTTACATTTGCAAAGTTGAATGCAATTACGTATGAAACTGCGTTGACAAAAAGCATGCTTACATCTCTTGAAGATGCGCTTTTCATTTCCATCCTTTCGCTTACATACATCGCAACACATAGTTTCACCGTTACTGATGTCTATAGCAAGTCTTTTTGAAGATATGAATTTGCTAGCCTTTTCTAAATAATAGACTCATGTACAGAAGGAATATACTTCGAGAGTGAGCAGGCATAGCTCGAAAACCAGTTGTGCTACAATCAAGTACCACTGCATTTTCTATTTTTCATTATGGAAAGTTGAATGTGAATATCTGAAATCGCTTCAATCACTAGACTGCTACCATGATGGTTAAATGCGTTTAAGTTCGTTCAGTTATCATATGTCTTTTAAAAAATTCTTCGGGGTGATCTACCGCTTCCATTGAATAAGAAGCAAAATGGAAAGAGCGACTTTCCACCTCTTCCTTTCCAAAATGACTAAACTTAATTTTCGCAACTAATCGCGCCATGACAATGCTATCAGAGAATGTATTCATTAACTCTAGAAATAGAGTGCTAGCATCATCAACCACTGCTTCGATGTCGGTCTCATCTTTATGAAAATTTATCACATAATCTTGAACAGCTCCTTTTAAACTTTGCCTATGAAAATGTAATGTTCCGCAGTCGTTTGAGAAAGACATGATCGCCCTTTATCTAACCCATCCATTGCATGAAAACAACAACTCTTCTCATAGTAACATTTATTGAATAACTGTAACAAGCATGCATTATAAATCAATGGTTTGAAAGAGATAAAATAGATACAGCTGGTAACTATCATACAGCGAGCAATGATAACCATACAGGACTTTGGCAGTGTTGAGGTAAGGAGGAAAGAAGCATTGGTTATGAACGTAGCTACTACAACGAACAGACAAAATAGGAACACACAAATCCTTAAAACGTTTCGTGACTTCATGATAATGTTGATTCACTCTACTATCCCAAGGTGGGAGCAAAATATCATCAATGATTAGATTGGGAAATACTTTCCTCTCCTTACCAGGATTATTACAAAAGATGCGTATAACATTGAAAGCAGCTAACCATCGTTTAAAGTCAATAAGAAGAGCAGTCTCACAAGAAAAGCCGTAGTCTTGCAAATATTTCAGATTAAGTCCATGAATGTGTTTTCTCGCCCATTGATCAACATTGGCATCGCAGTTGGCATGTTGATGATAGACACTAACAATCTGATATGTCCAATTGTTCATAGCAATAGCACTGAGCTCCTGTACAGGTTCACCCTCACAATCCATAAAAATGATGATAGAAGCCTAAAACGGAAATTACACATCTAAGGAAACGTTCTATAACATATTACAAAATGAAGAATTACATCGATGCTTTTCACGACAAAATACACAAATGATATGATGGCAACGAAGAAGTAAAATGTATCTAATAAGACCACGTCTACGACACTCAAAGCACATAAGCGAATTGTCATAGGGTAGAGTTAGGAAAGGACTAGTAATTCTCCATCTTTGATTTGCGTTTTGATGCAGCATTCTTGTCCGACTTGCGCTTCGTACCACTGCTGTTAAGGATTTGATCAATTATGTCATCCACGTTGGGTGGTTTTGGAATATATAGGATGGATTCCATATGCATGGAGAGAGAGGCTATTTTATTATCCTTGTGACGACCATGATATAGCCCCATTCACTTTGAAAAGGATATCCCAAGTACCTTCTCCGAGCTTGTCGCATGTGATGGATGTTGAATGATCTCCCTCCTTCTTATAGTAAGTGCACCAATGTGATACCGGTAGGCAAATTTGATTACCATCCCAAATCTTTCTATAGGGAATATCCTTGTCATCTCTCGCCTTCCACTCTTGAGCAAGAGGAGTAGGAATGTCCATATTTAATGTCACGTACTCCTCAATAATATCAAGTTGGTGGCGAATGTACGGACTCACGGGGATCAGTATGTAGTCACCATACTGATTGTGCATTATCTTGACATCCGTGGAAGGGAGCATTCCCGTTCGGAGTACTACGCCATGATCGTCATAACGCAAGACTTGTTTAAATTTACGCTGTAGCGGTGTAGGATTATGTACCTTGGTTGTTTCTTCCACTGGCCTCAGTTGTAGATGATCTGATCGTAGCGAACCTTGTAACTTTTGACCGCCATTTTGTCCTACTAGTGCAGCAGATGGAGTAGATGCCTGAAAATGAAAAAAGATTGTATTAAGTTTACGTTCAAGGGAGGAGAGGGAGGAAAGTAGCGACTTACCATTTTAGTTGGATAATAGAATAGGGAACTAGAGAGAGAGAAAATGTGCGTCCGTCACTCGTGCGATTCAACGATGGAATGATTCTCACTGTGGAAGGCTCGCTATTTATGTGGAAATGCTTGATTCTCATTGGATGATGATCCTCATTGGACAATAACATCAAGCTGATTCCAAATCTGCCCTCTGTTTATTTACCAATCCGAGCCTTCGTTCGCCCGCTGGAGCTGTTTCTTGTGAAATTCTAACTCTGTCGTTTTTCGCCAATCTCCCAAATCTTAAATGGCGTCTCACATCTAAACGAAGACAGATATCGACAAGACGTTTCTTTCACTGAATTTGTCTCACTCTTAGCTTTCAAACGAGCTATTGCACGACTTTCTACGATCGCTAGAACCGAAATTGGAAGATCGGTGCCGGGGGGGAGGTCAGTGAAATTTGATGAAAAATGTTTTGGTAAAGGTCCAAAATCGAAATGGGACACTTTGGAAAATTTTTCAAAATTTTGTCCACACAAAGTCACTCTGACACTTAGGATTTTTTTCAGGTGAGGTCCGACGTGAAATCTTGTAACAGCTCTAACTTTTGAACGGCTGATCCGATTGACTCGCAGCAAAAATGTCATTGAGCAGTTTTTTCTCCTCTGTCAAATGAGTATCTATAAGACAAAATCCATCCACTAGAACCAAAATTAGAAGATTGCTGCCGGGGGGGTGGAAAAATTTTGTTAACCCAACTTTTGACGAGAAACACGATGGGAGGGGTCTCGCACCGAAATTCCACCCTTCCAACCTGGCCGGCACACCACGCCAACCTGGAGAGCGCACCACGAACCACCTCTCGCTACGCCGTCGGTCCAGAGGGGAAGTCGGAGTCGAAGCAACCCGGCGGCGGACTAGGGCCGACGCCCTCGTCTGACAGGAGGGGGGAGGTCGGTCGGTCGACGGCGGCCATCTTGCGCGGTCCAGTGGTGTAGATTTACTTACTACTCATTGACATGGTTTTGAGGATCCATGAATGGGGTATTGAGTCAAATGCTTTCTTGATCCAGGGCATTGATAAGGTCCCTCTGAACCGCTTACTTTCACTTGCTTTGTCAATTACTGATTGATCTTTTGCGCCTTTGCATCTTGTTGCGGCTCCATTTTTCTCATGAGCAAGTATGACTGTATCTGTCACATGCCTCGACATTGTGTCTGCATGCATTCCAGACATCACTTTCCAAATCATAGGTAAGCACGTGATTGGTCGGTAATTGTCGGGTGCATGTCCTTTGCTACGGTCTTTAATAATTAGCAAAGTTCTTCATTTTACTAGCCAACCAGGGATTGTGTGTGGTCTTAGCACCAAGCTCTTGAACTGATCCGGCAGCCTTTCATGTACTGCACTAATCTTCTTTAACCACCCCACCTGCATTATACCCAGTGGCGTCGTCTCCGTGCCTGCGAGGCCTTCGCCGCATACCCAAAAATAATTATTTACATTCATAAAACAAGGGTTCAAATGGTTTTAATTTTTTGTTTTTGAGAGCATCTTTACGCTTACACCTTTACGCACACTTTACAGTTTCAAGTCACTACTCTCAAATACGTTCCGAGCTCCAGCGCTCAGCTGTTAACTGCAGGGATCTTCAAGCAATCACACAATGCGTTGGGGATGTGTTCACAGTAAATCACAGAGATTTGTGTGTTTGTGTGATATGTGGAGCGTGTGCGCTTAGCTCGATCGTCTTCTCCCGATAGAAACGAAGAAGCAAATATATTGCAGCAATGCAAGAAAAGATCTATTTATAAATTCTTAGATTCAGATAGAGGGAGTCGCAAATTTTCCCTATTCGTGACTTCGCCAAATTTTGGAGAAGATGATGACGCGTTGAATCGTTGTGTCTGCGTTCACCAATGGCTGAATGTCGGATCGGAAGGTTAGAAGCCGTAGAAAGGAGATAGTTATGAAGGTTGCATAATTTGATGTGTGATTCAGTCAAAGATAATGATTCAAGGCATATTTGTGATATTACGTTTATGGCGGCGATTTCAACAGTGGTTATTTTCTACACCGGACAGTCGTCTGAGGGATTATGCAGAAAACTCTAGCCACCACACACGAAGTTCATGGTATTGAAATAAAAACTAAACCACTCTCAAGGGATAGAATATGAGGAGGAGCACAAAAAACATTTTAGCAGCCTTAAATTTGAAACATGTAAGTGATTGACAAGCTATAATAATCACAACAGAGACTTGCGTTGACGAGAGCTTCCTCGAGAGTGAATGTTCTCTATAGTAATCTCACCAAGGTGATCGAGCGTCATGTGAGAAATCAACATCACATTTTCATTGTCATTTGACGTTTAAAATCTTAGGAAGACAAGAGTCGCGTTGATGAACACTCAGCTTAGGATTGCATGCTTATGAGGCAATTCAGAAAAAGAGGCAGTCACAGTGAATCACAATTCACATGCAGAATAATCAACATTAGGCAGTCTAAGGACTTCAGTGTACCTTTCATTTAAATATCAGTATCTATTTCTCACATTTCATTCTGTAGTCATGGATATCAGCATGATTTGAATGTTCATGTACTTGTACAAGTGTTTGAAAATTCACTGAAATTAAGATAGTGTCAAATTAATTATTTTATGCAGTTCATGCTGTCTGCTGCAGAAATATAGGAATCCACTTTGGAGCGAAGGCCTATGGTCTGGGAGCACGCGACGCCATTGATTATACCATATCTGGACCTGGTGCTTTTCAACTTGCCACCTTGCTTATCTTGTGTGATACGTCACCTTCGGTAATGGTTATGTTTGGCTGTGCATTCAACGTTCTGGATTCATTTTTCAAGTCTTTCAGCCACTTTGTGGAGGAGTCATCAGACCGAGCGAAGATTGTTCCAGATTCTGTCTCAGTGGTCTTTATCTGCTGGTCATTGTTGCGACTCTCTCTCTCTCTCTTGTGAGGTTGTTTTCCCTTGTTTTTGAAGCTCTTCTTCTATTTTCATTTGATATAATTGGTATGTATTTTGTCGTTATATGTCTTCTAACTCTACAGTTATTATTCTTTGCAGCTTCAATCTGGCTATAATATCCTTTCTTGTACTATCAATTTGCTTCTTTAATTTTCTTTTCCATGGCGGTTCAAAGTTCTGAATATTTTCTGTTGGGAATTCTGTTGGGTGCAATTCTTTCTTTAATTGCTTTGATAGAAGCATATTTCATTGCATTTGTTTCCGTCAAATCATTTGTTGCAATTGTCTTTAATGCCACATTGATGTGTTGGGTTGCTTGACTCAGTTCTTCGGTATCTTTCATTCTCTTAATCGGTGTGAGGATATTGTGGTCTCTTAACGGAATCTGCACACAACGTCTCTTAACGGTATTTGTTCAGGTGTCAAATGTGTCACATAATCTTCATTGTTTGGAGGATGGTCAAGATCGCCATTGACAGAGCTGACGCCATTTGCGTTGGCTGCTTGCAGTTCTTCTTCATTTGATTGAATTGATAATTCATTTCTCTGGCACATGTATTCTATTGTTTGCATGGCCAATGTTCATTCGTAAACATAGCACATAGGTTCAGAATATTGGTTTTTTTTTGCTGTATGTGAAGTAGTTTGATGTATGCTGTTGTGATAGTAGAATGATATGTAGTTCAACATCATTGTACACTATTGTATAATAGGATTCACAGCATATGAATTGCTTTTCTATGTCGCTTGTGCTTATTGTCATTATTGTGATCTTAAATGTGTTGTATGATTTTCATTTTCCTTCAATAAAGACACATTATTAGTATTATGTGTAAGTAGGCTGTTCTTTATCATTGATCGCTTCTGATCAAGTTGTCCTTTCTAACTGATATTGTCATTTTCATGTTGTTGCACCCATTGTGCGTGCATGCGCCTGCGGTAGCCACGTTCATTCGGTCTGCTTGCACCTCATCACTTCAGTGTTATCGGTATGTGTCTATCTCACAGAATTAGACAGGTCCTCTTATATTCTGGTTGACTAGAAAGGAAGCATTGGAACATGTAATGCCTATGAAATGGCACAATCTGCCGACAATACCATAGCAATCGAACATTAGCAACCAGTTAGTTCTACATTAAACACGCCAACTTGTGCCAAGTTTCAGTGACTATCAACTGGATCACACAGCAAAGAGACACAGACGATATCAAGTTGTACATAGAGGTTTGTGAACGTTTTTTTCGTGCGTCTACTAACTTTTTTAATAATGATCGGAAAGGCTAGCATTATCGAGAAAACTTTTGCGCAATGATCTGAATTCTTCGAATCAGATGAAATCGTGGCAATCGGTGCAGTTTGAAGGAATTCACAGCAATCTGCAAGCGATGCACGACTATTTTTCCTATCTCTGTAAGGTATTAAACATTTCTTTTTGCCCATTTAGTGAGTTCCTGCATGTTTCATCGTTTTGAATCAGTTTGCACTTCTAGCAAAGTGACAGGCTTAAACAATCTAATTCTGTGGTCCATCTCCTCAGCGTTCTTCATGGTCTTCGTTGAGATCCAACAGCCCTTTCATCAGTCCACCCTGGACCGCGAATGTCTCACGCAGGCCTAGTTAACCCGGGCGACGCCTGTTCCGTTATGGAATCGTCATTATTAGTGCTCCATGTGTATGGGTGTTGCAAGGTGAGGACGAGATTATGGAGGAAACCGCTTTTCCCTCCCGAGTATGCACCTTTTGTGATTCGAGCGTCTGCAGTGTGGTTAATAGTCAGTCAATGTCGGATCCACTTGCGACCTCCACGCAGCTGGATCACAGGTGTTCGTCACACACCCGGTCGGCTGTAAGGATACAGATGATATTACAATATAGTTATTAAGGCTCTAATCTACTCTAATGACCTCCAAGTAACTGGATTACAGGTGTTTGCTAAACACCCGGTCTTATATTATTCTTATTATATGCATTATTTTATATCACATATGCAGACCAATTCTCAATCGATCCATCTCTTATTATTCACAAGTTTGCAGAAAGCACTAGGCGCTTGTGCTTCGTCATATCACCTCATTCGTGACTTTCGAAAAACACTTCAATTTTTAGTTAATAAAGTGTTATGAATGATGACGAAAACATTTTCCTTTTGATACAAACTGTGTTCATTTACTAAGTGAACATTGATAACTAATAGCCACAACAGTTGACGAGAAATTGGCAAGTATTGATACTGAAGATGTATTTAATTACCTAAAGAATCCAATACAATTGTAAAATTCTGACCCTTAATACTCGAGTTAAGTGGTAATACTTATTTTAGCTTGTTTCTGAATTAATCTTAAAAAATTTCTGGGGGGAGGCGGCCGCCCAACCCCCCCCATTCGGTACACCCCTGCATATCATATTGCATAACACATAATTGTTATTATATATATAGTTGTTATAGTTGTTATTATATCATAACTTTATATAGAAACGATGTAGCTCATTCGACATCAACTAAGTGCACTGTTAATTTTAATAACCCCGTCCCAGTGGTCAGTTCGGAAGCTTTAGACATTTTGGTGGTCGAAAGTTTTGACTTCTCCAGTCCCTGTAAGGCAACTTCTTTGAAATGAAGCATTTATCCCTGATTCCTTGTAAACACAGACAGGATTGTACAGCATTGATAATTTCGCTAATATTGCTAAATAATAATTCCTTCCGTAATGACTTTATCCTCATTGAACTCAGATTAGCAAAATAATGAATGCACATTGAAGTAATTGAAGAAGAAGGCTCAGCAAGCCTTGATTACCTGACAGACAAGAAAAATTTTAGAGTAAGTAAAATTTACTAAAATGACACCTTTCAAAGAGAATTTAAAAGAACAGTGGTGTCTGGATGAAAGCAAGAATATATCAATTGAATGAATTACCTCAGCAACCTATTCATCATGTGATAGGCTATATCACAAACAACAAAGATTTATCATTTAATTGCCATAATAAATACCATTTGCGTGAATGTTAAGTCTATACGCTATGAATGTACAGCTATGTTGATATAGAATCGTATGCCTATATATAAAAGATCAAGGAATGTCGCGCATTTAGAGGTCCTTATGCTTGAGCAGGGACTCCTACAATTTATGTGTTATACATAGTAGGTAGATACTGTAGTAGTCATTGCCTCGAATTAGACGAAGACCTCGATTTGCAATCGTGTTGTTGGTAATGACTCTCCTCATGCTTCTGTTTTAAGTGCTTCTGCTTCTCTGCTTTTTCCGTTTTATCAGCACTTCATGTCAATCTTTGTACGGCCTATTACAACCGTCCAGTCTTGATCGTCTTCAAAATGAATTGAAAAAATGCTTTTTGGCGATGATGTGTTTTGTCTGGCCTGTACATGTACTTGTACTTTATTCTTCGCTAATTTCTTATTAATTTTTCCTGTACTTGTACTCTGTTGATGACTTCCAGTCTAAGGTATTCCGTTTCTGTCTAGTGATGGTTAATGTGACGACATAATTGCACGACAGTTTTCTGTCTGCGCTCTGTGACCTTCAAAATCATCATCCGACGATTTTCTGCCCTGCATCATAATCATTCATACAGAATTTTTATATCATATTCATCCTCGTCGTTTGCTGAGTATTTTGGTGGTCGCCGTTCCCATCTTGGATCAGTGATTCTTCTAGGAATTGGATATTTGCGATTTCTCCAGATAAGTGTAATCGAACGTGTGCTGAACACTCGTCCACGGTAAGACATCCTGCAGTACATTGACCTACCTACCATTTCTAGGTCACAAACAAATTCTACAAGGTTCCGAACTTACTGCCATCAAAACTGCAGTTGTTACCGTGGTCTATCGAACAAGTCACTCGGTCTCCTTCGTGAATGCAATAACAAGTTCAACGAACCTGGTTCAAATCCATATCAATCATCTTTTTTCGTGAATTCTTTTTTGGAGTTAAATATGACCTCAGAAATAAAACGCAATACTCGAGCGGGATCCCAGCATGTTACCTTCACGCTTGAGGATATTAGAACGCTTATACAGGAATCTGAGGATCGTATTGTAAGCAAGATAAATGATCTATCGACCAGAGTTCTTCAACTGGAGAATAATCTGTCATGTATTCAGTCAAGTCAAGTTCAAAGTGACATTGAAATTAATAAGATAAAGCAAGTCGTGATAAAGCAGCAATATTTCATCGAAAAAATTGAAAATATGAAACGAAACAGTTGTCTTATCTTTACAAACATACCAGAGAGTGAAATAATCCTACAAGATGAAAATTTATCACTGAAAGGCGATATCGAAAAGATAGAACATCTTTGCAAGCAAGTTGATTTGAGCTTTAACAGAGACGAAATCAGTTCATGTACAAGGCTTGGTAGAGCACAGCAGAGAGGCGGACGTATCTTGAAAGTTGACTTCTACAGCATTGAAAAGCGAAGCAAAATTCTTTTCGGCCAGCGTGTCCTGAGAAATACAGATTGGATTGTCGATTCATTTGGTAGAATCTATGCCAACAATGATTCAAGCTACTTAGTGAGACAAGAGGAGAAGCGCTTGCGAGAAAAGGCTCAAGAACTCTGAAGAACTTCAGGCAATAACGACAACATTGGCATACGATCCGGAAAGCTTTACCACAATGGTCAAGTTATTGATAAAGTTGATATTGCAAACCAGATCTTATGACTTTTCCGTGATTTTCAGGACAACAGCAGTTTGCTCTCCCACTTCTCTCTCTATTTTAAGTTTATTACAAAATTCTATCGTAGCTCAATGCATCAATTGTCTCCTTATCTTGTTTCATTATGCATGCAACAAAACACTTATTTCACCGACTATTCATTCAAACACAAGATGTAAAGAAATCAGCTTCTTTTACACAAATGCACGGTCCATTGTAAACAAAGTATCTCATTTATGTGCTTATGTTATACTCTATAAACCTACTATTGTATGTATAACGGAGACTTGGTGTGACAGTAGTCTTCCCGATTCTTTCTTTTTCATTCCAAATTATAACATGTTCAGATGTGATCGTATTGGTGCGAAAGGAGGTGGTGTGCTCATTTACATCTCCAGCAAACTTATATCAGTTTGTATAAATTCCATGTACTCAAATACTTTGTTGAAGCCATCACTTGCGTTGTTTATGATAATGAAACCAATGAGAAGCTGTTATGTATTACCTGCATGTACCGACCTCCATCTCATAATTTAGAAAATGATGATGAACTCTTTCTGTATCTTTCTAACTGCGCTCAAAGTGATGACCACAGATACATACTTATTGGAGATTTCAACCTGCCAAATGTATCTTGGAACGATGTTACATACGTCAATTGTAATAACCGCTTTGTTCAATGGAGTGCCGACAATTTCTTGAATCAACATGTTCATCTACCAACTCGTCCCGCCTCATCTACAACCCTCGATTTGATCTTCTCATCACCTGATGCTAGCATAGACAATCTCAGTGTTGGTGAAGTTTTCTCTACATCCGATCACGCCATCTTATCATTTTCCACCCCAATTTGTACTGCTACCCATGAGAAACCGGCGAAATTAGTTCCTTTGATTTGTAAAGCCAATTGGAAGAAATACAAAAATATCTTGCGTCTATCGGACTGGAATACAGGGTTATTCAAAAAGAATGACCCTATTTCAAGCTGCTATATCTTCGCAACGAAAAGGAGTATTGCATTCCAACAAAGACTCGGTTGTTCCGCATATCATGAAGTTTTATATGCGATGTCACAATTGTTCATGTTGATGCATCGAGGTGCGTGAATTGGTGTACAATTGTGTACGTTTTCGCTCAGTCGCACTGTGATCTGAGTGGTCATCAACATGCAAATGTTAAATAGCGGTGAGAGACACGACAAATTGCAGACTTTTGTTTGTTATGAAATGGTGACTCCACAGCAAAAGGCCTTCTGTGTTATCGAGTTCGCGAAATCGAACTCAGTGATTATGGTCCAACGTGCCTTTCGTAAGGAATTCAAGACAAAATCCCCATCTTCGAAGACCGTGCGTCGGTGGTGTAAGAAATTCAAAGACACCGGCTGTCTCTGCAAAGGGAAGAGTCCGGGGAGACCAACAGTGTCAGACGAGCAAGTAGCTAGAATCCATGCTGCTTATTTGAGAAACCCGCGACAATCAACAAATCAAAGCAGTCGTGAATTTGAAATTCCACAACCTACGGTCTGGAGAGTGCTTAGAAGACGCTTGAATTTCAAGCCATACAAGCTGAGATTGGTCCAAGCATTAAGCGACGATGACAAGAGGTACAGGGAACAATTTTGTGAGTGGATAATGGAAATGGTAGAGGAAGACGAGTCATTCCTTTCGAGCGTTATTTTCAGTGATGAAGCCACTTTTCATCTCAGTGGTCATGTCAACCGCCACAATGCCCGTATATGGGGAACAGAGCCTCCTCATGAGACGTTGGAACACATCAGAGATTCCCCAAAAGTGAATGTCTTCTGCGCTGTGTCCCAGGACAAAGTTTACGGTCCCTTCTTCTTTGAAGGTAAAACCGTAACTGGGAAAAGCTATCTGGAAATGCTGCAGACATGGCTATTTCCATTATTGAATGCAGATTCGGATGAGTACATTTTCCAACAGGATGGAGCGCCCCCTCACTGGCATCTGCAAGTCCGCGCTTTCCTGAATGAAAACTTACCGGATAGATGGATTGGGAGAATTAGTGACCGGGACTACGCACTGAACTCTTGGCCTGCCAGATCCCCAGATCTTTCTGTATGCGACTTCTTCTTATTAGTCCGGGAGCCAGCGTGAAGTTGTGCAGGGAACGAGGTAGTACATAAAACTTTCACATAGCATAGTACACCTCTAACCTACTGCAAAACTTCGCGTCTGCCGGATCAGATCATTTGCTTTTCAGAAATAGAGAGGATAACAAAATCCTATGTATTTCCAATGGTAAAATTGTGACATTTAAGGTGTTGACTCCATTTTTTCGAATTTTTGCTCATAAAAGTTACACAAATTGGTATTTTGTTGAACTGGTTATTATAGAAATCATCTACAGATCATGATCTTTCAAATGAGTTATCATTCAGTGACGGAGGATGAAGTAAAGTGTACAAACAGACACTTTTCGTTGGTGTAACTGCAAATTTTAACATCGAAATTTCAGGAAAATTGTTGATATACTTTAACGAAAAGTGTCTGTTTGTGCACTTTACTTCATCCTCTGTCAATGAATGATGGCTCATTTGAAAGATCATGATCTGTAGATGATTTCTATAATAACCAGTTCAACAAAATACCAATTTGTGTAACTTTTATGAGCAAAAATTCGAAAAAATGGAAGTAGTAAGTAAAACTCCACTTCTGGATAGCGCAAGATGGCCGCCGTCGCTGACGTCCCCCCCCTCTGGAACGGCAGAGTGTTGTGGTCGGCCGCCGTGGTGCTTTGAGTCTGACGTCCCCCCCTCTGGATGGAACGACAGAGTGTCGTGGTGTGCCGGCCAAGTGAGTCCGAAAGGTTCGCTGACGTCCCCTCCCCCTCTGGCCGGCCGTCGTAGCGCGCGGTGATGTGCTGTCCAGGTTGGCGTGGTGTGCCGGCCAGGTTGGCGTGGTGTGCCGGCCAGGCTGGGAGGGTGGACTGTCGTAGCTCACCTGAAAAAATCCTAAGTGTCAGAGTGGCTTTGTATGGGTAAAATTTTGAAAATTTTCCAAAATGTGGAATTTCGACCTGGGACCTTCACCAAAACATTTTTCATCAAATTTCACGGACCCCCCCCCCCCGACAGCAATCTTCTAACTTTGGTTCTAGTGGACGGATTTTGTCTTACAGCCACTCGTTTGAAAGAGGAGAAAAAACTGCTCGACGACATTTTTTGTTGCGAGTCAATCGGATCAGCCGTTCAAAAGTTAGAGCTGTTACAAGATTTTAGGTTGGAGCTCACCTGAAAAAATCCTAAGTGTCAGAGTGACTTTGTATGGACAAAATTTTGAAAATTTTCCAAAGTGTGTCATTTCGACCTGGGACCTTCACCAAAACATTTTTCATCAAATTTCACTGACCTCCCCCCCCTCGGGGGAGCTAGCTTCGATCTTGGCTTCCAGTGGACGGATTTTGTCGTGCAATAGCTCGTTTGAAAGCTAAGAGTGAGACAAATTCACTGAAAGAATCGACTTGTTCAGATCTGTCTTCGTTTAGATGTGAGGCGCCATTTAAGATTTTGGGAGACTGTCGAAAAACGACAGAGTTAGAATTTTGGACGTTTTGGGCTGTAGCGCCAAAACGTGGCATCGGATGGGAAAACGGAGGCCAGATTCGGATTCAGCGTGAAATTCTGCATCAGTATGGTGAATTTGAACGCAATCGGAGAGAAAAATTTTCGCTGACGTCCCCCCCCCTGGCACCGATCTTCCAACTTTGGTTCTAGAGATCGTAGAAAGTCGTGCAATAGCTCGTTTGAAAGCTAAGAGTGAGACAAATTCAGTGAAAGAAACGTCTTGTTCATATCTGTCTTCGTTTAGATGTGAGACGCCATTTAAGATTTTGGGAGATTGACGAAAAACGACAGAGTTAGAATTTCCCAAGAAACAGCTCCAGCGGGCGAATGAAGGCTCGGATTGGTAAACGGAGGCCAGATTTGGAATCAGCTTGATGTTATTGTCCAATGAGGATCATCATCCAATGAGAATCAAGCATTTCTATATAAATAGCGAGCCTTCCAAAGTGAGAATCATTCCATCGTTGAATCACACGAGTGACGGACGCACATTTTCTCTCTCTCTAGTTCCCTATTCTATTATCCAACTAAAATGGTAAGTCGCTACTTTCCTCCCTCTCCTCCCTTGAACGTAAACTTAATACAATCTTTTTCATTTTCAGGCATCTACTCCATCTGCTGCACTAGTAGGACAAAATGGCGGTCAAACGTTACAAGGTTCGCTACGATCAGATCATCTACAACTGAGGCCAGTGGAAGAAACAACCAAGGTACATAATCCTACACCGCTACAGCGTAAATTTAAACAAGTCTTGCGTTATGACGATCATGGCGTAGTACTCCAAACGGGAATGCTCCCTTCCACGGATGTCAAGATAATGCACAATCAGTATGGTGACTACATACTGATCCCCGTGAGTCCGTACATTCGCCACCAACTTGATATTATTGAGGAGTACGTGACATTAAATATGGACATTCCTACTCCTCTTGCTCAAGAGTGGAAGGCGAGAGATGACAAGGATACTCCCTATAGAAAGATTTGGGATGGTAATCAAATTTGCCTACCGGTATCACATTGGTGCACTTACTATAAGAAGGAGGGAGATCATTCAACACCCATCACATGCGACGAGCTCGGAGAAGGTACTTGGGATATCCTTTTCAAAGTGAATGGGCTATATTATGGTCGTCACAAGGATAATAAAATAGCCTCTCTCTCCATGCATATGGAATCCATCCTATATATTCCAAAACCACCCAACGTGGACGACATAATTGATCAAATCCTTAACAGCAGTGGTACGAAGCGCAAGTCGGACAAGAATGCTGCATCAAAATGCAAATCAAAGATGGAGAATTACTAGTCCTTTCCTAACTCTACCCTATGACAATTCGCTTATGTGCTTTGAGTGTCGTAGCCGTGGTCTTATTAGATACATTTTACTTCTTCGTTGCCATCATATCATTTGTGTATTTTGTCGTGAAAAGCATCGATGTAATTCTTCATTTTGTAATATGTTATAGAACGTTTCCTTAGATGTGTAAATTTCCGTTTTAGGCTTCTATCATCATTTTTATGGATTGTGAGGGTGAACCTGTACAGGAGCTCAGTGCTATTGCTATGAACAATTGGACATATCAGATTGTTAGTGTCTATCATCAACATGCCAACTGCAATCCCAATGTTGATCAATGGGCGAGAAAACACATTAATCTGAAATATTTGCAAGACTACGGCTTTTCTTGTGAGAGTGCTCTTCTTATTGACTTTAAACGATGGTTAGCTGCTTTCAATGTTATACGCATCTTTTGTAATAATCCTGGTAAGGAGAGGAAAGTATTTCCCAATCTAATCATTGATGATATTTTGCTCCCACCTTGGGATAGTAGAGTGAATCAACATTATCATGAAGTCACGAAACGTTTTAAGGATTTGTCTGTTCGTTGTAGTAGCTACGTTCATAACCAATGCTTCTTTCCTCCTTACCTCAGCACTGCCAAAGTCCTGTATGGTTATCATTGCTCGCTGTATGATAGTTACCAGCTGTATCTATTTTATCTCTTTCAAACCATTGATTTATAATGCATGCTTGTTACCATTATTCAATAAATGTTACTATGAGAAGAGTTGTTTTCATGCAATGGATGGGTTAGATAAAGGGCGATCATGTCTTTCTCAAACGACTGCGGAACATTACATTTTCATAGGCAAAGTTTAAGAGGAGCTGTTCAAGATTATGTGATAAATTTTCATAAAGATGAGACCGACATCGAAGCAGTGGTCGATGATGCTAGCACTCTATTTCTAGAGTTAATGAATACATTCTCTGATAGCATTGTCATGGCGCGATTAGTTGCGAAAATTAAGTTTAGTCATTTTGGAAAGGAAGAGGTGGAAAGTCGCTCTTTCCATTTTGCTTCTTATTCAATGGAAGTGGTAGATCACCCCGAAGAATTTTTTAAAAGACATATGATAAAAATTACTGAACGTCTTAACGCATTTAACCATCATGGTAGCAGTCTAGTGATTGAAGCGATTTCAGATATTCACATTCAACTTTCCATAAAGAAAAATTGAAAATGCAGTGGTACTTGATTGTAGCACAACTGGTTTTCGAGCTATGTCTGCTCACTCTCGAAGTATATTCCTTCTGTACATGCGTCTATTATTTAGAAAAGGCTAGCAAATTCATATCTTCAAAAAGACTTGCTATAGACATCAGTAACGGTGAAACTATGTGTTGTGACGTATGTAAGCGAAAGGATGGAAATGAAAAGCGCATCTTCAAGAGATGTAAGCATGCTTTTTGTCAACGCTGTTTCATACGTAATTGCATTCAACTTTGCAAATGTAACCACTGTGATATTGCTCATTTCGAGTGTCACTCATGTCGCAATAGTTAGTACCTATGCAAATGTGGTAAAGATAGGTTTTAGCAAAGACTAACACGGAAAATGGCGAAAGGTAAAATGGCGAAACGTAAAAGTCAAAAGTCTTCAAAGTTTTCTTCAGCCATTCAAGCTCTCCGACGAATGAAAGCAAATCAGCGATACGATGCTATACGACATGCCAACGATAAATTCATTCATGAAATTAGTTCTCATGTCAGAAAGTTGAGGACGAAGAAATTAGCGCCAAAACAACGAAAGTTACTTAAGCGATATGCCACAAAATTGCGTTTCATCTCCAATCCTAAAGTCACCCTTCAAAGAAAGAGGAAAACTCTAACACAAAAGGGCGGTTTCCTTTCAGCAATACTTCCAATGATAGCTCCTGCCGTGGGCAACCTATTGGGTAATATCTTTGGCTCTAAGCGTTAATTATGCAAATGTTGAATCTCAAAGTAATAAAATGGATTTCAGACTTCAATGTGATAAAGTTCTGACTGTATCAGGTCCATCTCATGCAGGTAAAACTGTTTTCACGCTGAATTTATTGGATAAAAGAAGGGAGTTGTTTAAGGAACCTATCAATCGAGTGATTTGGTGTTATGGTATTTATCAACCGTCGCTGTTTCAGGAATTGCAAAGTCGCAACTTTATTCGACATGAAGGAATTATTCCAGCGGATAAACTTCAGTCTAATGATGTTGTTGTATAGGATGATCTATTAAAAGAAAGTAAGAATTCCAAAGATGTTACAGATATGTTCACTCGCGCAGCACACCATAAAAGGTGCTTTATCATCTATATCACACAAAATTTGTTTCCTGATGGAAAAGAAGCTCGTACACGAAACCTGAATACACACTATTATGCTATTTTCAAGAATCCGCGAGATAAAAGTCAATTTGAAATTTTAGCGCGACAAGTTGCACCCAGAGGATCAAAAGCCTTAATTGACATTTTTGAAGCAGCTACGGAAAAACCATACGGTTACTTATTCATTGACTTTACGCAAGAGTGTCCGGAAGAATTTAGATTTCGAAGTGATATTTTGAAAACTCCCATGATTATCTACAAACTATGAGTTCTTATTCTCGCATGATTGTTATTCCTCAGGATGAATATGTACAATTGACTGCCATGCAGCAAGTAAAGCAACCTCTTGCAAATCAAATGTATAGGAAAGAAATAGATTATCAGCAAAATGTTCACATCAAAGATCCACATCGTGCTGTATTATTACAATCGGAAACTGTTGAGCAATTGAAAAACTTGAAGAATAAGATGCGTGACTCTGTATCGACTGCTACACTTTTAGCATCTCGCGCACATGCCATATCTCTTTTCAACAGTATTGAACCCCATCTCAATGTAAATGATAGAGGAGAAATCATTACAGATGAAAATAAAGTGATTGATGCTTCACGTTATGAAGACTTGATTCAGTATGCGACACGTAGAAAGCGCCGTCAGGGCTATGTTCCACCTGGTTGGTCATACTTTCTTAAACTATTGAAAAAGCATAATGTGCCAAAATTTGCTTTGAATAATGAGACATTGAAAGAACTTGATTCAACAGTGGCTACTGCTCCAATGCTTCAGACGATGAAAATGACAACAAATTGGTTTAAGACGTCACCTGCTACATTCCCTCCCACACTCACTAAGCAAACAAGAGGAAGAACTCGACGTAGATCTACATCACCATTAAAACTAGTAAAAGGAAAACGTAAAACAGCTCCTCCCAGGAAATACATGTTCTCAGACTATTAATATGAAGCAGATGTGTTGCTTGCCATGTAATGAGTCGCCAGAGGTGAATGTCGTTGTCACTTGCACTTGCTGCGCCAGCTCTCACAATGAAACCCCTAGGCAATGTGAACACGATCGCAAAACCGCTAAAGCTAAATGCTGCAGTTGTTGTAAATGTAGAAAGGCAAGAAAACAAAAAGATGAGAAGGAGAAAAAAGAGTCAGTCGTCATCGACTGAACGTTTGAAGTCAATCTATTATGATGTAAAGCATCTGGCAGGATTTGCATCTATCAAGAAATTATCAAAAGCGAGTGGTCTTCCACAATCACAAGTGAAACGATGGTTAAAGGGTCAGGCTACCTATACACTCCACAAACAAGCGCAAAAGAAGTACCGCACCCGCCATTATATTGTTCATGACATCGATGAACAGTGGCAAGCAGATTTGTGTGATTGTTGCCTCCATTTCAAAACATAACTCGGGCAATAATTTTATTTTAACCGTCATTGATATTTTCTCGCGTTATGCGTGGGCTCAACCTTTAAAAACTAAAGAAGGGAAAGGAGTAGCAAAAGCATTCCAAACAATTTTTCGAGAAGGTGGCATTCCAAAAATAATTCAGAGTGATCAAGGAAAAGAGTTTGAAAATCAGCATGTGAGAATATTATTTGAGAGGCATGACATTGAGTTGTTTAGTGTAAAGAGTGCTTATAAAGCTGCACTCGTTGAACGTTTTAATCGCACATTAAAAAATCGCTTGTGGCGACATTTTACTGCCAACTTGACACAAAATTGGACAAAGGTTCTACAAGATACACTCCATGCCTACAATCACTCTATCCATCGTTCTATTGGACTCAGACCAGTAGATGTAAATGCTGACAATGTAGATAAAGTGCGCGAATCATTCCAACGTAAACGCACTCATGTGAAAAGTGATGTGAAAATTGGTGATAAAGTTCGTATCTCAAAAGTGAAGAGTGTTTTTGCTAAAGGGTACCTTCCGAATTGGACAGAGGAGGTATTAACAGTATCAAGGATTAATCAAAAAGACTCTCCGACCACCTACAAGTTGAAAGATTACGATAATGAAGAAATTGAGGGTAGCTTTTACCGCGATGAGATTGAGGTAGTCACTGAAAGTGAAACATATTTGGTAGAGAAAATCATTCGATGTAAAAAACGGCAAGGTGAAGAATGGTGTCTTGTTAAATGGACTGGTTATCCTTCAAGTATGAACTCTTGGATGCGTCGTGCCGACATCTTTCATCTAAGTGATCGACAGTGATTCATGCAAAGTTGTAACTAACAATGTTTAGGGTTTGAGCTATGAATCCAACTGCCTCATTTTATTCACGACCCTCCTATGTAAGTGGTGGAGGACAAATTTACATCGGCGCTCGCCGCCAACGTGGAGGTAGCATACTTGGTGCACTGAAATCTGTTGTAGCACCTCTCATATCCAATGTCGGTAGATCTTTAAAACGAAATGTTTTAAGTAATGCCGTTGGCTTTGCTGGTGATGTTGCTAGTGATCTTTCCAGAGGTAGAAGTTTTAAGAGCCGTTTGTTGAATCGTGGGAAGGAACGCGGTTTAAAAACATTGAAGCAGACCTTTGCTGGTGTTACTCAAGGAAAGAAATCACCTAAACGAATGAAAAAAGGAAGGAGGAAACATCGCGTAGCTGGTAAGGTGTTATCTTCAGTCAAAAGGCATTCACGCAAACGTCGCAGAGGCTCTAATCATTCATCAGGCGCTAAACGACGACGCTGCCATAACTTCTAATCATGGAGTGTAAAACTTGAAGAAATGAGTAAATAGAGCGATGTATCTTCCTTTTATACTTTTCCCAACTACCTTGATGAAATGTGAAGTTAGTATGAAGTTGGGAATGATAGAGTTGAATTCGCCGATTGTTGACGCGCAACCATATGCGATTTCCAATACGTGAATGTCTTTTCATATAGAAGTATTTCAAATCCTTCATGATATGATGTAGAGATTGAAAATGACGATAAGATAAAGCAAACTCTCTTCTCACATTTCCAGTTGAATCTTTGAAATAGACGTTTCGATCATGATCCGTTTCAATACGTTGTAGGGAATCTAATTTCCAACTCATGGTGCGTGGTAGTCATGTCTGATTAAGATTTGCATAGTAGGCCGATGAACTCACGACGAATAAATGTCATGATGGAGCGATGTATGTATCTTCTATACTTCTCCCAATTGTATTTGCGAAATGAGAAACAGTTTGCGGAATGAGAATGGCAGATTTGAATTTCATTGTTGCGACATTGAAGCCAAACTTGATCACCCAAGGAGATGAATCTTAATGTTTCAAAATATTCCAAATCCCTCATGATATCATTGAGGTTGATAAATTGTCGCCATGTTATTGTAATACCTCTTGATGTATGACCATGAGAATTTTTGAAATGTACGTTTCCATCGCGATCAACTCTGATATATTGTAGAGAGTCCAAAATCCAAGTCTTCATGATGTTATGCAAAGTCGCAGATCAGCAATATAAAAATGTCGTTTTATCATATTTTGTTTAGCAATGCGGCCGCAAATAGATTTGCTAGTAATCGAGCCGCACTCTTTTCTACTCCCATTGATCATACACAACAGCTAAATGGAAATTGGGAAGTGGGTGTCACTCAACTTGTTCATAGCAACTGTGTCTATACTTTTGATCATGAGGTGATGACTATTAATATGAGACGTACAGCTGCTTACCAATGTGAAAAGGGCTGCCGAGTATACATTCCACAGTGGCCAAAGAAAGATCTCTTATCATGTAAAAAGTTTATATATGATTTCTTGAATAAAGCGTGTAAACATATTGTCCAATTTACTCCGCACAATGATGATCATAATTATGTACATCATGTAGTTGAGAAAGATTGGATTGTTGGTTTAAGTCCAAGTTTAAGAAATGATTTAGGTTACCTCGCTAGCGCCTTAACAAGCTATGATAATTATAACGTTAATTACAACCCAAGTGGTCATAAACAGTTAATATATCGAGAGGAAGCTTATTATGTAGATCTTATTCCAAGAAATGAGAAGACCTTGGTGAAGAAGATTGTGATTAAGCCAAGAAAGACAAACATGACTCCTGAAACATTATTGAAGAAATTTAATTATCTCCTTCGAGTTGATGGTAAACAAGTGGCAACATTGACTTATATCAAATCATCTAATCATATTGCAATAAGTAAATTAAATGATGATGATCTAGTATTAGTTTGTTCAAAAGATTTTCATCAGTTCTTACGACATCATTCTGCAGCTGTTCATGGAAAATTTGATATGCAACATTTACCATGTGAAAGGTCAAATCAATTTGATACAGAATGGACCGCATCTTTATACAGAAAGTGTGTAGAGCCTTTCGGTGGTATCTTACATGAAACAAGAGTGTTGATGCCTCGCATTATTACTTCGGTTAAATTGGTTGTAGATTATTTAAATGAAGTGATTAATGAGCAACATATTTCATTTTCTGAAAAAGAAGGTACTTTGTCACTCACTATAAGTGGAAAAGGTATTAAACTAATTATGGATAAAACTCTAATGGACATTTTGGGTTTTGATCAAAATATCTTTAAAAGTGGTACTGTAACCAAAGCAAGCGCAGACATGTCGCTATCGCGTCGTATTAACTATTTTCAGATATATTCCAATATTGGTGAAGATGTACGTGTGGGAGATGTTGAAGCTCCATTGCTAGCAATGATACCATACCAGCCAAAAAGCTGCAGTATTTTATCTGAGCATACTTTCAAGAAAGTGCATTATACAAAGCTGAAATCAAGCTACATCCCACAAATTGATATTGTCATTTATGACGATGCTGGTGCGTTGATTCCTTTTCATAAAGATGCTGTGATAAGTATCACACTCCATTTCCGATTGAAGAGTTAATGCAAAAGTATGCTAATATATTTTCCAATGTGAATAATATGGAAAGTGAAAATAAGGACTCGTTTCTAATCTACTTGCCCAGTAATGCTTCTATGAATAAATTTCCCAAAAATAAACCATCAGACTATCGAGTAGAATTAAATCGTCCACTACATTTAGAAGGTGAATTGGAGGTTGGCGTTTCTAGTATTTGCTATGATAGCAATATTCAGAATGCGAATGATTTGGAAGAAATGATATTGACTCCTCGCACCCATGATGGAATAACGATGAATAATGCATTCCAGTTCCCATAAAATTTAACATCAGATCGAAAGTGGAACTATGAATGGATTCAGATAAAATCAGATTCTTATGAACCATTTGGGAATGAGAAAATTATTAAGGCATTCAATAGTGGTAATACTTCCATCATGAAGAATAAGGATCAGAAAGTGTATGAGTTTACTATCTATCATTGGAGTGGGAGACAGTTCCTCCGCTTTCATTCTTTTACTAAAGGTCTTACACTGAGGTTGGATAATGAATTCTATCCACATCTTGGTTTTGGTCATGGACTACATCTAACGTCAATTGCTACTGCAAATGTTAGAAAAGTTTATTCAAATCGAATCAACAAATTTCATTATAGATTTAAAATATTTGATGAAGATGTTGTAGAATGCGAAGAACGCATCATTTTGAAAAAGCGTGGTGTTCAACCTTTATCACTTATTGAGTTAGTAAAACGATGGGATGAGACTGTGGGTAAGAAGTATGGAGAGAAAATTATGGCGGACAAAAATAAGTTGGTTATTCAGAAATATAATGACAAACTTACAGTTTATTTCTCTCCAACCTTGCGCCATTTTGTAAGACATTATACACCTATTATTGGAAGCGGTGTGGTGTATGCTTCTCATGAATATCACACTAAAGCTGATTCAGTTAATGATGAATGGTGGGTGGACATCTATGGTGATCGCATCAAGAAAATTTACCAGTCTTATGAAGAATCTAAAGTTGCTATCAATATAATGCCGCGTCTATATCATACAGTTGAAAGCTTCATTCATGTAGTAAATCCTTATATGCAACAGAAGTTGAAGCATGTGATGAAAAGTAAATATGATGTAAAGACACACCACATTTCGTTTTCAATTGAAAATCAACGCGTTGTTCTGAAACTGGGTGATGACATTCAATGTCAATTGAGTAAAAATTTGAAAAAACTCTTTGGTTTTTCAATGCTACAAACTGTGTTTACTGCTGCGCATACGATTGGTATAGAAACACCAATGACACTTGATAAACATGAACAGCACCTTTACATTCAAAGTGATTTGATTCTACCTATTTCTGTTGGTGAGAAAAAAGAATACATTTTACGCGATTTCATTCATGATAAAGACGCTTCATATGGAATAGTCGAGAAGATGTTTGAATCTATTTTCTATCATCCCGTCGTCAAACAAACTATACCCTCTATTGCTATCAAAATTACCAATGGTTTACAAGAGTGCATCCACGTGAAAGATACTAAATCCCTCATAACGTTAGTGTTTCGGAAAACAAAGTGAAGTCATTGTGATATGTTTATTGAAATAAAAATATGTATATGAAAAAGTCTTTTCACAGATATAGGGGGAATGGGCTGACTGTAGGCATATATTCACAAGGAAGAAACGATCTCATGCGATACATAAAACAACCATGTATATCTACAAAAAGCAACATCAAAATACTGAGTTAAAGTTGATTATGTCAATACATCTCCTGAATGTGGTAGCGTGAGTTTTATTCTTTTGGGTGGAGGTATGTTTCTGTCAGGATGTCCATGTGGAAGAGATGTGTTATGTCCTATCCAACACCTCTTATCCTCCCATGCTGAAAGCGCTCGTTTCTTGAACGTGTGCGTTTTCACAGTATGAACTTGAGATTTTAAGATTGTCATATTGACAAACGTTATAGTTTTATTTTTATAGGCCTTCTTATAGGAGCGATGTTTCATTTTGTGAACAATGGATTTTGATATACCTTTAGCACGCTTAATACTATCTGCACATTCTTTTAATTTCATGGAATACATTTTAGGACGGAGGAGAATCATTTCATCTATTTCCTTTCCTGCTGTTTCATCCTTAAAACAACCAAGTTTGGCTTTATTCTGTATGGAATAGAGTGGATGAGTGGGATTGTAGTTAGATGTGTCGAAATATTTTTCTAATGACTTAGGTACTTCATTAAAATTTAAATCTTTTTGAGTGGTAATTCCTAAAAAGAAACTATCTGTATCACCACCCAGCAAGCGAACCTCTTTTACGAGAGGGCATGGTTTTAATATTTTGTAGAAGAGTTGGTACATTTCAAGCTTGGAATAATCTAAAACGGCTTGCCCAATATAGATGGGCTTGCACAACTCAACTTCTGATTTTATCATTTTAACACCTACAAGATCCTCATCGATGATGTCTCTATCAATGAAAAGAGGTGATGAGGTCAATTTGTGATATTTTTGTTCATCAACGACTAGTTTGTAATTCATACGTTTTCTAACATCCTCCATGGTCTTTCCGAAAAGACTGTTATTCTTATATTTATAAAAATCCTTTTCAAAATTATTTTGGGCGAGTGCACGTTTTTGACTGTTACTATCTATGTAGGGTTTGAGGAAGGCTTTCTGTCTAAATTTGATAATGCGGTGAACTGACTTTAGAAGCATGCCCATTTCTAAATAGAATTTTAGTATGCAGAAGTGTACGAGATAATTTTTCTTATCATATTGGGTGAGTAAAAGTTTGCGGCATGGTTTGTACCTTGGCTGTCCACACTCTGTTAAGTTATTATGAAATTGTGACATGAATGGTGAAAACATATCTTCAGTCACTTCACCAGATTCAGGTGCGAGTGGGAAATCAGCAGTTTTATTTTTAATGCTATTTGGATAAATCAAATCCACTTCAAAATAATATCCCCAATCACCTTCATCTGGAATCTTCAGTATGTTTGAAGGGTTGGAGTAATACTCAAGCTCATCTTGATTTAACCAACTAAACTCGGAATGAGGTAGTGGTTTAGACAGTGAACTGCCATATAAATTATTTTGGTCATAGTACTTTAGGTGGATATGATCATCACCTACTGTTTCAGATTTTATATGATGTTTATTTACAAATGTGAGACCACCGCGTATTCCGCGCTCAAATATGTTATACATCTCCGGGTCTTGTAAGAGATGAATGGTCTCACCAGTCATTTTAAAGGCTGATTTAAAGGACATGGCTGGTAGACTGACAAAGTGGACAGGATCTAATTTGTCTTCTTCTAATGCCACTCGTCGAAATTCCAGAAAGACATCAACCAGCAAAATGACATCTAATTCTAAGTAAGCGATCATATAATCGCCAAACGTTTTACAATCAAATTTTAACCATGCCTCTTGAGCATGTTCATAATCTTCTACTGGACAATCTTCACCCGTCAAATCGTTTTGGAATTTGTCGATGGAAGGAAGGGTTGTTTCATTTAGTTTAGACATTGAGCTAAAATACGCATAGGGAAAGACTCCTTTGCGAGTGATTATTTCATCCGTTAAGTTTGGATAGTGTTTCTTCAAAGTTTGACTATGGGGAAGAAACTTGAGATTACGAACGAGAGAAGCAAGTGACGCTGACATGAATTGGAATGAATCTCAAAATTTTATTTCGAAGAAGACTGTTTTATTTTCTTTAGTTTTATCTACTGGTACTTTTGCTGTCATTGCCATGAATTTTTCTGTCGTTTGCGCTATTACATTAAACTGCCACGATTTCATCTGGCTCAACCCTCCTTTTATGAGCATATGACTGTCATAGCCCTTAAAGTTATGAAAAATGACGGGTAGTACACGACGTCTCAACCTAAGTGAAAAGTTACATTTGGAGCAGAGTGCGTTTCTAAATTTACCAGTGATGCGATCATGATCACGCACTTTCTTAATTTTATCGTCATCAAACGTTTTATGACACTTAGGACAGGATGTGCAACTTTCAAATTTTTGTTTGTCTTCATCTGACATATGTAGTGACTTACGCTGCAATTGGGAATCATATGATTGTTGAAATTTAGCAGCTTTATCGAGAAATTCTAGAAATTTTGAAATGCAATCTTCACCTTGCCAGACGTGCATTTTGTTTTGTCTATTCCTAAAGTGGTCATGCCATACTTCATAGCAGGATATGGCTGCTGGCTTGTGGATGATATCATCAATGTAGCATTCTATGTCTGCGTAAATGACACGTAGGGGACTTAATTCGTCACCATTATCCCTATGTGAAAATATTTTATCTTTGGGCATGCGTTCCATTTGTAATTTACCTCGCTTGCACCATTCATAGTGAGTTTCAAATTTATCTTTACTCCAAAAGGAGCGGATGCAGCGGTCGCATACAAAATGTTCACCTCTTTCAGAGTGCCCCAAGTGAGTGTACAAGCGAGAGATTTTGGGAATACCACAGTAGTGCCATTCCTCGCTATCATCTTGTTTTACTAATAAGAGGTTGACTACACGTTCATGACAAGTTGAACGTGAATTATAGCGGGCACCCTTCAACCCCTTCTCCCACACGTGAACGACAATTTTAATCTTATTATGTTTTTCGAACGTTTCTACATCTTTGATTTTCATGTTGTTACTATCACAACCTTCAAAGTCTAGTTCATCCTCCCACTGTCTATAACTATAGGTATGATTTCGATTCGCGTTGATATCATTATAGTGAAGGATGGATAGGACTGCATATTTGAAACACTGTGATTTACAATCGACATTGATGACAGCTTTCTTATTATACAACGTTTTTGGTAGTTTAAATGTACCTCGAGCTGCATGACTTTCTAATAGTGAAATTTTGAATATGGCTGAGTCCACACCATCACAAATGAGAGCGCTGTCGCGTTGATTGAATTTATCTACATTTGATTTTAAACATTGAATGTGAAAATTTAGCCAAGACTCGCAGTCTACAACTTCGGTTGCGGAAGAGGAAGGAACATGAAACTGTATTCTCTCCGTCACTTGACCCGTTTGAAAATCTATCTTAATATATTTTAGTTTAAGGTAGATGAGCGCCTTCATTCTAAAATTGTCTAAATTGTTGAAGAGCGCTTCGATAATGTTTGAATTTTGAAGGAGCCACTCAGGAAAATCTACTATTTGAGTATTGGACTCCATGCAGTAGTCGCGTACTAAATTATTATGTGAAATATTAATGAGGGAGATGGTAGAGGTACCGTTGGTGTAGTGATCATTTGCATGCGTGTGTTGAAGTCTGTGCGAAGATCGCTGAAAGTGACTATCAAAAGAAAGAGGACACAAATCGCAAGGAAAGGAGATGTCATCGTCAGAATCAACTTCACCTCCGGAGATTGACGCCGCTTTGCGTTGACACACACGATGACTGTAGTGAGATCTATTATTGAATTTGGTTCTCTAGTGTGGTATCCTAAATACTCTTACGCTTCGGACTCCATCGAATCTGTACAAAGAAGATTCACCTTGTTCTTTCCTAGACTAAGAGGCCTTTCTTACAGATCTCGCCTACAACAGCTCAACCTCAGCCTCAAGGCTCGTCGTTTCCGATACCGTCTGATTTTCTTGTTTAAAATGATTAGTGGCTATGTTAATGTAGACTTCAACGACTTTTTTCGACAGGCTTGCTGCCAAACAAATAGAGGCCACAATTTCAAACTGGAAACGAGGCTGGCACACCATGACTACTATAGCCACTTCTACACTGTGGAAATTGTATCTCATTGGAACGCATTAAAGATGGAAGAAATCAATGTGAATACAGTAACAAAGTTCAAGAAAAGCATCTCTTCATATTTCGTTAGAGCTGATGTTTGGTAGAGGAATGACAGGTGACGTGCACAAGCTTATTTCAGAAACCTACTTGTAACTGTTTGATTTGAAGCCTTAAAGGGCTTTTGCATTTGCCATTATGTCTTTGAGTTGTCTGTTTCTTTCATCTATTTTGTCTGCAAATACAGATTATTATTATTATAATTGCTTTTCATGATGTAATTTGACATTTCATAAAATGTTGTCAATTATCTCTCAATGTCATAGCAGATGTACTCCTAGTGATTAGAGGCCGCGAAAACGCTCGAGAGACAAATTAGACAGGATGGACGATTGGATGGCTATAGCACTGAATTGCCAAAGTTTAATAATAAATACAAAACTGTAAGGCCTTTTTAGGCGATCGAGCACAATAATTATCTTACACGTCATGCAGCACTATACGGGTACAGACACGACAATCAAGATACACGTAGGATTATGAAATTACATAATTATCTTCGGATCTCTTTGAAGTCATTGCAAATGAAAAATGCCACAAATATGTTGGTAGACGACATTATTTCGCGAAGCCCTTTCATTCGGTTCTCGTCTGGCCAGCACATGGAATAATTTGACATGCATTAATCAATCAGTAGCAAGCACATCCCAGACGCAAGTGCAAAATGTGAAATGCTGACTCAGCCCCCACCCCACCCCCACCCTCTGGAAGGAAGGTGAGGGAGTTCGTCAAGGATGTGCTGGGAGGAATGGGTCCGTGAGGAGGAAACGGGTCCCCCAGCCCCACCCCCACCCCCTCCTGTCACACTTCCACCTTTGGTTGTAGAGATGGTAGAAAGTCGTGCCATAGCTCATTTGAAAGCTGAGAATGAGAAAAAGGCAGTGAAAAGCTCGGTTTGGACTCATTTTCTTGGGTTTAGGGAGGAAAGTGGCAGGAAACTGTCAGAGTTGGAAAAAGTCAGGTTTTGGTGGTTTTGGGATGAGAAAAGTCGTTTTTCGGGCAGAAGGAGTGCTCGGATGGGAAAATGGAGTGCAAATTCGGACGTTTTGGCCAAAGTTGGGTCCAGGAACATCTTCCCAACTCAATCGGAGAGAAAAAGTTCTGACCACCACCCCCACCCCCTCCTGTCACACTTCCAACTTTGGTTGTAGAGATGGTAGAAAGTCGTGCAATAGCTCGTTTGAAAGCTAAGAGTGAGACAAATTCAGTGGAAAATAGGGCTTGTTCGTATCTGCCT
Organism: Prostheceraeus crozeri; assembly: GCA_907163375.1. NCBI lineage: Eukaryota > Metazoa > Platyhelminthes > Polycladida > Euryleptidae > Prostheceraeus > Prostheceraeus crozeri. The sequence goes on from CAJQUW010014950.1 coordinate 118,110, forward strand.
TCGTTTAGATGTGATGTGTCATTTAAGATTTTTGGAGATTGGCGAAAAACGACAGAGTTAGAATGTTTATGAAAATGGCTTTAGCGGGTGAAGCAAGCCTCGGACGGGAAAACAGAGACCAGATTTGGCATCAGCGTGTCATGTTGCACCTGAATGTCATTCATGCTATGTCTCCGAAGTGAAAGGAAGAAAGATGACAGAAGCAGTAAAGTTTACGAATGAATTTTGTTCACTACGTTTTCATCGACAAAGTCTTCGTGGTGTGATTAGGGACTACATCATCTCCTTTCATCATGAAAAGGCAGACTTAGAATTTGCTATCGCTAAAGGTTACTTCGTTTTCCAACAGCTCATGGACAGTTTGATGAATAAAGATGTGAAAGGACGATTAGTTGCGGAGATTGAATTTGAGAAAGTGACTGATGAACATGCAGGTGAACGTGTAGTGTTTCATTTTGCATCCTATTCTGCAGAGACGATACATGATCCCAAAGATTTCTATCAGCGACACATGGCAAAAATTGCATCTCGACTAGATTCATTTCATGAGCATGGATCCAACTTGCTCTTATGTCGCATAAAACACATTCATATTCAACTCAATGTGTTAAACTAGATTCGACTACAAGATTTGGGAAAAGCATTCATGAGTCAGACGTCCGCGTGCCTCCTTTTCCCTGCCGCAACGAAGTCAGGGGAGAAACGGAGGTCTCTGATTGGCTCACATAGTGTCAAATGTGGATTCGCAGGAGACTATAAAAGCAGACGTCTCCCCATTTTCTCTTCATTTCATTCTCTTGACTTGGAAAGCGTGTGTGACTTGCTGAAGCCATTCTCCCCTCTCAACTTTGTCTGATCAATCCTGTTTGCAAATTTACAAGTGAGTGTCATGACTGTCTGGCCTAAACCTTACCAGCATTTTAGAAGAGAGACGCAGGAGAGTGTGTGGCCGATGATTGTACAAGCTTATTTTGTTGAACCATTGCCGCCACCGCCACCACCACCTAGACGCTTTACCTTTAAGTCTTTTAGGGAATTGAAACTCAATTCGGGTCCTAAGCCCAAGACATTTAATTTACTGGACGATGACGAAGACTTAGACTTTGGTGATAAGCTTTAAATCCTGTGAACGCTCCAAAAGGTCCTCTTAAGGGCCACCTCATATGTCACTGCTAAGCTAACAATTTTCTTTTCTCTGATGATCATGAATGTACTTAGTGGTATTCTTTCGTTACAGACTGCCATGGCCATGAATCCTACTCCAACTGCTGCATCACTGAATCCTCAACATCTCGAGCTGTGGAATCCGAAAATTGAAAAGGTAATTCACGGCTATCCTACCTACAAACAACAAGTGCGCTACAACGGTGTTCGACTCTATCTTCAAACGCCGGCGGTATACTTACCAAAAGTGGATACGCAAGTAAATCGTTGCGGTCAAAACCTGAGTATCCCTATTGATAATTGGTTGCGTCAGCAGCTTGACATTTTAGAAGACGTTGTGAGGCAAAAGGCTCTTATTCCTACTGAACTATTACAGTTGTGGCCAGAAAAGAAAACTTCTTATTATAAACCATTGTATCGCGGCACTCGCTGCTATATTTTACAAAGCAAGTATTGTAAAGTCACTTCAGGAGTGACAGTTGAACAGTCAGTTGAAACAGAATTGTCATCGCTAGGTGCAGGCTTTTATTCATTTCATATTGAGGTGCCTGCTGTTTATGTGGGACCTCATCAATCTGACGGGAATTTGATTTCTCTCAATTTGCGCATTGCTCAAATTCATCATCAACCTGAGTTAACAGGACTTGATCACATTGAGAAAGTCATTGATTCTTGTGTCAAAGAGTGTCAAGAACCTGTCACTAAACCTAAACGTCGTCGCACATCAAAGAAAGATGGTGCTACCACCAAAGAGAAATCTTAAGTATTGTAATCAGTTAGTATGTAGTGAATGTGGAAAACGCGGTCTTGCGCGTTATGTTCAAATAAAACATTGTCATCATGTTGTATGTATCTTTTGTTATGTAAAGGACAGACATCCTTGTAAAGTTCCTGCTCAATGTATTATTTTGTAATGAAGTCTTTTTGATATTGTAGGTTGTCATCTTCATAGACAGTGAGGGAACACCCATGCAGGAATTGAGTGCTATTGCAATGAGAGAAAGTGATCAAACTGTTGTTAGTGTATATCATAGATTTGCCTACTGTCCTCCACACAAAGACGAATGGTCACGACGTCATGTGCATGGACTTGATCCTTCTATTTTGATTCATATTGGATTTGTAAATGAAACGTATTTGATAAGTGATTTCAAACGGTGGCTGTCAGGTTTTCATATTGTTAAAATATTAGGAAATGATTCTGAACGAGAAGCAACAACACTTCAGTTGCACATTGATAATTTATATTTACCATGTTGGGTAGATCGTGTAAGACAAGACTATCATATGCATTGTGATCAAAAGAAGTTTAGAGATGAAATGATTTTTGACATGGCAATATGTTTCGGTGAGAGACATCACCTTTACAGACCACCATCCCATTGTAATACTAGAAATAAAGCTACCTACATTGCAAAACTCTCTTCACGCTGGCATTGTAGTCTCTATGACGTTTATGAACTGTATCTATATTATTGTCAACAGCATGGGTCTATGTAAAACATGTTTTTGCTCCTTGTGAATGAATGATGATCATTTTATGAAGTGTATTCTGTACTTGTGAATTTTGTCTGGTGTTGAATAAACTTACAGTGGAACATGATTGTTATTTCTGTTTTATTCATAGTGGAAGTCATTGAAGCAATGTGAAATCTATAGTTACATCGTTTATGATGGCGCATCGTACCTTAAGTAACCACATGTGTCATTTGACACTTGATCAACAAGGATTCGATGGATTTTTACAAGATTGGAAACTTACATTTAAAATGAAGATGAATGATATGAAAGTAGTGCTCACTGAAAGCCTTCCTCTCTTCAAAAGATTGATGGAGAGTTTACAACCTCAAGATGTAAAGGGTAGACTCGTTGCTTATATAGAGTTGAAAGATTTACAAAAACCACTTCGTTTTGGATCTTATTGCACAGAATGGATTACTCTTAGTGATCAATTTTATGGTCGTCATATGGAGAAAATTATGGAGAGAATAGAAGAGACGTTGGAAGGAAATGCGTACGTTGTTAAACATATCATGATTCAACTGAGTGTGTTTACATCCACGACTTTGTTTGATGCGCGACACATTGTGTAGATGCAATAAAGATTTCTTTTCACTGAGTATTTTGTAATGGTGTATAGAGCAACATGAGTCATTGCGCTTTGTGCATTACTATCAAGCTCTTTGTTAGATAAATGAATGCGTCTTTGTTCGAGAAAAGGGGCGTGTCACAACATGAGTCATTGCGCTTTGTGCATTACTATCAGGCTCTTTGTTAGATAAATGAATGCGTCTTTGTTCGCTAAAAGGGCGTGTCACTCAAGTCTTTGTGAGGACTAGAACGACTTTGTAAGAGGGAAGGTTTCCACCCACGCAGTCAAAAGTTCACGTGCGATAACTCTTTGTCACATAACAAAGACAGGGAAAACGAGAAAAGGGAAACGCATGTGATTGGAGCTAGGTCTGCTTATAAAACGGACGACTGAGCGCATGGCAATCATTTCCGTCCTTGCGCTAACCATGCAGTTGCTCGAAGCCATCAACGCCTCTGCTCTCGCACTGGGTACACTGAACTCCCTTACTTTAGCATCGGGTAAAAATGCTTTCAATCAAAAGATAACTCATCATGGAGAAGCCGTAACCATAAAAACTCCAAGTCAACGGATAGATTATCTAAAGATTATGTCAACAAAGTATGGAGTGGCCGTGTGTGTGCCGTTAGACTATTGGACACGGTTACAATTCAATACTCTTGAAACATTCCTGAAAGAAAATCTCACCATTCCCAAAGAAATTGTTCGACACAATGGGAAGCGGCCACAAGTTCCCATCATGGAAAGACGATACATGTATGTGCATATGGATAGACACTGTCTCATCATCCATGAAAAGGAGGGCAGCGAATTCGACTTACTCAATTGCAAACCACTCCCCATTTTGGGAAAAGGATTCTACTCCTTCGAAATTAAAATTCAAACCATCTACATGGGTCCGCGCAGGGACGGAAGGTTGTTTACGTTGAATCCCTATCTTGTCTCCATCACCTTTAAAAATGATGTCCATGTTGATGATGATGATCAACTACAGTAACACTCTCCACACACTGAGAACGCACCATCGGTCTTTATGAGACCACGGCCTAACGGCCACCGTATCAAGAAAGAAAATGTACACTCACCATGCCACACATGAACATGACTCTCTCCTTCTTTCTTAGGCATACCCTTCTTCACTCAAGTTTTAATCATGTGGAAATTATCAGCATGGCTCCATGTATCATGGAAAAGTCAGTGTGTTACATTTCATGATACGAAACGTCAACTTCAGATAACTCTAGAACGCTTTCATCTACGAAGGTTGCATCGCGCTATCCTATCCCACTCTTGCCGTGTCATTAACGTAGGAGACGGCATTGTATTTATTCGCATTCAAGAGATGATTCTACATAATGATCACTGCTACATTGTGATTCCAAAACCCTCATGGGAAAAGTATAAAAGGGAAGTTCACTCCACCCTCATGTCATTTGTGAGTCATGCTCCCCATCCGCATCATCAACGCCATGCGCGAAATGAATCTCAGAAGAGACATCGATTTAGAACAGTTGCATACCCATCTTCCCGATTCAGTCTATCATCGCGGTCGTCCGCAAATGTTGGTCATTCGCATGAGCAACGGTCGAAATCTTCAAATCTTTCGCTGCGGCAAAATCCAAGTCCTAGGAAACCTTTCTCATTTCGTGATGCAGTCCATGTGTTACGAAGTCGTCAAGAAAATGCGAACACTCATGCCTCATCTCCGCCTCAGTCCCCTGACATTGAAGAATATAGTAGTGTCTGTTCAATTGAAGATGTTAGTGAATCTAGCCAACATTAAAACCAGTAATCATTGTATATTTTATGAAACTGAACTCTTTCCTGCTGCTCTGATTCGGAAGTGGCATCCTGTACATATTGCAGTGTTTCACAACGGACATTGTATCATGACTGGTTTACGTGATATCAGTAAAGTAGCTGACATTGTTAAATCTTTAATGCGTTATCTGTATGAGTCACAGTTAATAGAATCGTGTTAATCACATGATGCGTTTTGAATGAGTCATCGCAATGAACTATCGTCCACACACGTGTCGGTGAAAAGGTCATCAACAAGGTTCTTCGCTTTATGATGAGTCAGCGCTATTTATAGACATGAAATGATGTCCACACACTTGTCGGTGAAAAGGTCACGCTGTCTGACGTGAGGCGCCATCGCTTTGTCTGATAAATAACGCCCACACACGTGTCGGTGAAAAGGTTGAACAAGACTGATTAGATTCGTATGACTGGCGCCTTACTCCTTCATGAGTCAGAGCTATTTATAGACATGAGTCAGCAAAGTGGTTGATGTTTCCTAAGCCGAAGAAATTGCCATGATGTTACATTCGTTGGTGAGGATGATAACTTACAAACTGTAGCATGGTTTTGACTTTATTTTATACTTTACATATCTTGCAAATAGTGAAATACTTATGACTTCATTTTTTATTTCACCTATCTTACAATCTGTACAAACAGTGAAATGATTTCAACATTAATTCAAACTTTACAATCATCAACTTTATTTCTAACTTTACAAACAGTGAAGTGATTCTAACTTCATTTATATTTCACCTATCTTACAAACAGTGATATGGTTATAACTTATTTTATACTTTACCTATAAACAGTGAAATGATTTTAACATTAATTCAAACTTTACAAGCATCAACTTTATTTCTAACTTTACAAGCGTCAACTTTATTTCTAACTTTACAAACTCTAACATGGTTATGACTTCATTTATATTTCACCTATCTTACAAACAGTGATATGGTGATAACTTTATTTCTAACTTTACAATCATCAACTTTATTTCTAACCCTACCCATCTTACAAAATGATTAAAACTTTTACTTCTGTCTAATGAGTGAGAATCCCATCTTTATGTCAAAAGGAAAACAACACAGTATGTACATGATATGTTATTCATCATCACAACCGATTTTCATCACAGCCACATGCAGTTAATACTGATGGTAGCAGAAAACAAAGTTTTATATCTCACATCACCGGAGAAAACAAAGTCACTGATATGCAGGGAGAAAACAAAGTCACTCATGTGCAGGGAGAAAACAACGTCAGGAAAACCAGTTGATATGTAAGTCATGATATGAAGTGATCAGGAGTTGGACGCATGTTACAAGGCACTCACTCACAACGCCCCATAGAAAACGCCATGGAGTAAAAAGCAAAACATCAACCACAACAGAGAGGAAGCATTCATCATCAGACATCGCCGGACGGAGGAGGAGAAAGTTTCTGTCTCTTGGGTGGAGGTAGATGAGTGTCTGGATGGCCGTACGGTAATGAGTGGTTAGGACTCATCCAGCATCGCTTGTCTTCCCAAGCTGAGAGACCTCGTTTCCTAAACGTCGTTGTTCTGACTTGATGCGACTGAGATTTTAAAATGGTCATTTCTACTTTTTTAATTTTAAGTGAATCTAAGGCATCTTGATAGTCCCTATGTGTCATTTTTCTAACGATTGACTTCGAGATGCCTTTCGCCCGTTTTATAGAAAGCTCTGAGGATTTTAGCTTCATGGAGTACATCTTGGGGCGAAGCAAGATCATCTCCTCTATCTGTTTGCCGGCACACTCATCCTTGAAGCAGCCAAGCTTCGCTTTATTTGAGGTAGAGTAAAGCGGATGGTCAGTGGGATAGTTGGAACTATCAAACTTGGGTGCTAAATATTTTAAAATGTCTTCCTGCTTGACTTGGCTCGTGGTTGTCAAAGCTAGGAAGAAGCTGTCTGTATCACCTCCTACTAATTCCACACGTTGGAGAAGTGGACATGTCTTAAAAGTGTGGTAAAATAACTTGTACATTTCTAACTTGGAGTGATCCAAGACAGCTTGACCGACATAAATGGGCTTACAAAGTTCTACTTTAGATTTTAACATTTTAAAACCAGTGATGTCTTCGGAAATGACATCATGGTGGCAAAACAACGGCGAGCGACATAACTTGATACTCGTTTCCGGATCAGTTACGATGCGATAGTCCATGCGCTTTCTTACATCCTCCATGGTTTTACCAAAGAGGGCATTATTCTTAAATTTAAAGAAGTCCTTTTCGAAAGGATTCTTGGATTCAGCCCGTTTCTTGCTATTAAATTCTATATACGGTTTTAGAAAGGGCTTCTGCCTAAACTGGATAGCGCGATGGACTTTATCAAGTTGCATCCCCATACCTAGATAGAATTTGAGGATGGAATAGTGCACGATGTAATGCTGCTTGTTCAATTGGGTGAGCAACAACTTCCTAGTGGCTTTATACTTTAAGTCATTTTCCGCCTCATACTGCTTATTGTGTTCTTCCATAAAGGGAGAGAACATATCTGGACTGACTATGCCAGATTCGGGTGCGAGAGGAAAATCAACGGTCCTATTCTTAATGCAGTCTGGATAGATGAGGTCGACTTCAAATAAATAACCTATGTCGGCCTCATCTCCCAGTGCCATGATGTGTGCTGGATTGGAGAAGTGTTCAATGTCATGGGGCTCTACCCATTGGAAGTCAGACTGTGGCAAAGGCTTGGAGAGTGCACTCCCATACAAATTATTTTGGTCTATGTACATTAAATGCGTGGTCGATCCTATGTCTTGGGTGCTGTTGACAACATGTTTGTTAACAAATGTCAAGCCACCCCTAATACCACGTTCAAATAACGTATACATTTCTGCATCTTGCAGTAAATGAATGCTCTCTTTCGTCATCTTGAAGGCTGACTGATAGGACAGACCCGGCAGACTAACAAAATGAACGGGGTCTAAGGCGTCCTGTTCTAATGTGACTTTCCTAAAAGTCTCAAACACGTCAGCCAACAGATAGACGTCTAATTTTAAGTAGGCAAGCATGTAGTCACCAAACGTGCGACACCTAAATTCTAACCATGCTTGCTCTGCATGCCTATAATCATCCAGCGAACAGTCCTCACCCGTCAAATCATTTTTAAATTTATCGATGGACGGAAGGGATGTCTCCTTCAATGTATCCATTGAACTAAAATAACTATAAGGAAACACCCCTTTCCGTCGTATCAGACTGTCACTTATGTTGGGATAGTCTTTCTTTAAATGTTGAGTGAGGGGAAGTGTTTCTAAATTATTAGCCAACGCGGCTAAGGAAGAAGACATAAACTGGAAACTGTCTAGAAACTTTATGTCATAGAAGACAGGCTTCCCCTCCTTCGTCTTATCGACTTGGACTTTAGCAGTGATGCACATAAATTTTTCCTTACTTTGTGCAATCACTTTGGATGACCAGGATTTCATTTTACCGAATCCATGGCGAATGATGATGTGAGCATCATAACATTTAAAGTTATGAAAGATGACGGGGAGCGTTCGCCGTTTGAGCCTAAGTCTCATATTGCATTTACTGCATAAGGCAGACCTAAATTTACCACTGAGATGGCAATGGTCCCTCACTTTCTTATGTTGCTGATCATCAAAGGATGAACAGCAGCGGGGACATTCCGTGGTCCTATCAAATTTGATTTTATCGGCTTCTGTGAAGCACATGGGTTTCCTAGTTAGCTCCGTTTCATAGCGTTGATGAAAACGGGCTTTCCTATCTAAAAAGTTGAGGAAGTTTTCAACGCACTCCTCGCCTTGCCACACATGCATCTTATTTTGGTTCCTATAATATGGATGCCAAACTTCATAGCAGGCAATGGCTGCTGGCTCATGACTTAGATCTTCTTGTTCAATATAACATTCAATGTCCGCATAGATGGTACATATGGGACTGAGCTCATTGCCGTTTTCTTCATACCTATAAAATTTATCTTTGGGCATGACTTCCATTTGAAGTTTACCCCGAGAGCACCACTCGTAATGCTCTTCAAAAAATGCTTTTGATGTGAAACGCCGTGTGCAGCGATCACAGTAATAAAAATTATCCCTATAGGTTGCTTGATGATGGTATAACTTTGAAATTTTAGGAATGCCACAATAATGCCATTCTGGGTGGTTGTCGCTATAGACTAGGAGGAGATTGACAACCCGGTCGAAGTTACTTTGGCGATTATTATACCTAACGCCCTTCAGACCTTTTTCCCAGAGATGGATGACAATCTTAATATTATTCAATTTTTCAAATTGGGCGATGCCTTTAAAGTCTAATGTGTTGACATCTAACCCGTCAAACTTAAGCTCATCCTCCCATTCACGATACTTGGTGATTCGTTCACGATTTATACCTATGTCATTATAGTGAAGAATGGAGAGGACGGCATACTTGAAACACTGGGACTGACATTCTACATTGATGACAGCCTTTTTGTCAGCCAGTGCTTTGGGGAGGGTGAAACAACCACTCCCTTGTAAATTTTCTAAAAGATTTATTTTGATGTCTACCTTCTCTATCCCATCAAAGACCAGACCGCTGTCTCTTTCATTAAATTTATTTAAATTGCTGACGAGATAGGTCGCATGTCTCTCTACCCACTCGTTTACATCACCTATGAGATCAGCAGCACAGGAGGCTATCCTAATGGTCACAGTGGACTCTACTTCTCCCGTGCTACTGTCTACCTTATTGAAACGAGCAGTGAGATAGAACATGCCCTTAAGTAAAAATCTATCTAAACTCGCCAACATTTGATGAATTAAGCCTATATTATTCATCAAGAAAGGATGAATGTCCTGCACAGCTTCAGAGCTTTCTAACTCATAATCGCGAACGAGCCTCTCAAGGGAAAACTTGCTCAGCCTTAGAGTGACGTTGTTGTCAGTGTAAAGCTCAGTGGAATGAGTGTGACAGAGTGTGTGTGAAGAAAGAACAAACTCTGTAGGAAAGGTCTTCTGACACGAAGAACAGGAAAAGCCGACGTGCGATGAAGGATGCTTCCTACCTGTTGTTGTCGGTGGTTGCCTCACACTGCCACAGGAACCGCCTTCGATGTGGACTCGCAAGTTGGTGCTGTTGTAGAACGTGCGTCCACAACCTTCACACTTGGGCCGTTGAGGGATCGGTCGCCGCTTTCCTCCCCTGCAGGCACGGCCAGCGGTGTGACGTCTCAAACTGTAGGCTGAGGCGAAGACCCTGTCACACCGCTGGCATTGAAAGTCCTCCTTCTTTTCGACTTCCATCTCCCTCTCCTCTCCGACGATCTCCAACTCCTCCTGCTCCAACAATCTCTCCACCGACTTGACGGAGAGGAGAGGGAGGTCGACCGCTGCAGGTGGTGGTGGCGATTCAGGGATGATGATGGGACGGGAGGGAACGTCACCGTCCAGGAGGTAGGCCGCCAGATCTGTTGAGAAAAAGAGAAAAGAGATTAGTAACATGATCAACATTTCAAGTTTGAAGTATTATCCCCCTATTTCCCAATCACGATTACTTACCATCTAAAGACTGTAACTCCGGCAGCAAGGATGGACGCGGAGGAGGCAGGAGAGGGACACGAGCCGAGGGTGGAAGGGTCCTGGGCTTTGGTGTCGGAGGGACGTGATGGCGAGGAGCAGGTACCGGAGCTGGGACTGGCGCAGGGACGGACACAGGTACCGGAGCTGGTGGCGGTGGAGGTGGGGCGATAACGATGCCCGAGAAAGGGGTCGCAGCTTGGGCGGAGGTAGATGAGCGGGAAGGTAGGGCCGGAAATTCCTCGCGGTATTTCCGCCTCGCGGCTTCCTCCCACTTCTTCTTCTTCGCCATATCTGTAGAGAGGAAAAAGAGATTAGATTAGAGGTTGCGGAGATAATAATAATAGAGAATGAGCTATACGGATGCAGAAGTGCTAAAACATGACATTCCAACTCTCATAGGTGAGGATACTTACACTTTCCGAGCCGCTCATAGGCTTGCCCGATTGCTCCTTGGGGGACGGGTTCCCCATTACGAATGCATTCATGTACTGAAAAAGAATGACGGCAAAGATAAGCAGAGGTAAAATTTGGATTCGGTTTAAACATGAACAAAATAAGGGAGGGCTCTTGATTTTAATGAGGATGACTACACTAATGATGTTAGTAATAGAGTCAACCTTGATACAAATACTTACATTGCTCGATGGAGGCCTTTTCCATCTCGACAGCAATGCGGTAGTTCTCAATTTTTGTCAATTCCATGGTAGATAGTCGATTGTAGATGATCAATGGTAGATAAGTAAGACTTCAATCACTGAAAAGGAAAGATGAGAATCGTTTCATTTGCCTAGTCAACGTTTGGGAACAATCATTGAAGTGACATCTAATGAATTACATTTCCCTCTACTCCATATCATAAAGACTAACCTTTGTCGAATGGCTAAAGTACTCTGACCTGGCGAGAGAAAGCGTCACGTTGAGTATGAAGTCGAACGCCCAACATGAGCAACGGCTCAGAGGTTTCGGTCTAACAAACGACGAACAACCCGTGCAACGCAATCCCTCTACGGCAGTACCCGCCGTCCCGAAGGAACGCTCGAGCAAAGGAGGTATTACAGCGATGATATGTTTTATGAGCAGAAGATGTGATAGCAAGAGACTATTCAACTTGATAGCAAGTCAAAACAACCTGATAGCAGGAGCTCACCGACACTCACCTTGTGAAAGATAAATGTGAAGAGCAGAGCTGGTGCACTGCCTTTTATAAGATTTTCCTAAGTGGTGAATGGATCAGACCTCTCATCCAATCACAGACGAGCTAGAGTTCCCGATGTGCATACGCACAATTGTAACGCGTTATTGAAATCGTGTTAGGCAAAAATGTTGTTTAGCAATAGACTCAACCATGGCACCTGAAGTCAATACATTGAAACATGATGATTGCTCGATTCGTTTTCATCAAGAGTGCTTCGGAGGCTTAATACAAGATTACATCCTTGAGTTTCAAAGGGAGGAGACAGAATTTGAAGCATGTTTAGACTACACACGAAAAATATTTGCGGAGTTGATATCTTATTTCAAAGACAGTCTCATCAAGGCTCACTTAATTGCACATGTCAATTACATTCATTTTCCAGAAGGTGAAGTAGCGGAAAGTGTTGATTTTCAATTTCGTTCCTATGGACAAGAATATGTTACTGATGCTTCTGAGTTTTATACACGACATCTACGGAAGATTATTTCTCGTATGGACAACTTTCATGGTTACGGCGATCATTTGCTTCTGAATAAAATAAAGCATATTGTCATTGCTATTAGTAAAGTGGGTTTCAATGATGTTAAATCAAAGACCAAATAAAGTATTTTTTCATGACACTTGTGTTGTGCTAAACGTTCTAATGCTGTGGTGTACACTATTTTCATATATAACATTCTAAACTCTCATTGCAGTAGAAAACTGCTTTTAGTAAACCTGATGAAGCGAATCTAACAGCCATGAATTTTTCTAATAAGGGAAACATTTGGCAACTGTCACCAATAAAACTTTCTAACACTGAAAGTAAGTTACAAGACAATCTACACTGTGCAGTAAAACCTTCTAAAACTTTCTAGTGCTGCTGTGAGTTCGGTCAGTCATACAACGTCAATGATCAAACTTTATTTTCACAAACGTGTGTCGTAGTAAAATTATTTGACTATACTAAACTTTGCTTTTGCAAACCATGATACACTTTCTGACGACACTCACGAATAAACGTCATGATCAAACTTTTCTAACTATACATCAACCTGTGTTGCAGTAAAAACTTTTGTACAAACCATGATACACTTTCTGACGACACTCACGAATAAACGTCATGATCAAACTTTTCTAACTATACATCAACCTGTGCTGCAGTAAAACTTTTGTACGACACCGACAAGAGCTTGTTCACTAGCGAAGAGAGAAGTCTGTGATGTGTTGCGTGTGGCGCATGAATGTCCTCCCTTCATTCCATTCATCATTTTTCTTCCCCTCTGCATTCCATATCCGAAGATATGTGGCGGCCTTGGGACCGCTTTAGCTGCATTAGAAGGTTGGCCCTTAAAAGAGCCCATGGGTCGTTCTCCGTCCACCGACACTCTCACTTCTGCAAACACTCTGAAAGAAAAAGAATAGGAGATTAGAGGCGAAAAGGAAATGATGATGTTGAAGTAACTTACTGGGCAACTTCTTCCGAACTTTTCGGACGACGAAGTCCTCCAGCTCTCCAGTGATGTTCAAATTGATATGTAGGCACCGGACTCCGTCGCCCTCATAGCATTGCTGAGTCACATTAGGGTCGTCAGTGATTGTGGGGACGTCACATATATTATTTTCAAAGAGGGGAAGATGGACTTCATACACTCTTCTTTTTCTACTCTTCAAACACTCATGCAGTCGCTCAACTTCACCCGCCAACCTCTTATTTATACCCTTCACTTCCTCCGTCTCCTTCACCACGCTTCGCATCCGCTCTATCTCTTCATCCTTCCTCGACAAACTCGCCTGCAAACTCTCCACCAAACCTGCCTTCCTCATCAACTCGCTCCTTTCCGCCATCCATTCCTTCTCCTTCTTTCTCATACTCTCCAACTCTTCCCTCGTTGCCCTATACCCCTCAACCTTCGCCACCAGCTCTTCATTCTCCTTCAAAACTTTTCTATTTACACTTTCCAAACCCATCACACGATCCTTCAACCTAACAAATGCCTCCGTATCACACCCCTCTTCCCGCCGTGGCGATGACGCTGCCATCGGCTTACCCACTTCCTCACCCTCCCCCTCCAGATCACCGATATCCCCAAACAAATCCTTAATCACCTTATCCAAATCAACATCATCCTTCTTCTTCATTTCCGCTCTCAACTCAACTTCCTCACTCGAACTCTCATCACTCACCTTCGTCACCACTTTCTCCCCAACCACGCCCTCAATCGTTGCCACCGCCTTCCTCACCTCTTCCCTTTCCAACAACTCTCCCTCAAACCACTCCTTGAACCCTGCCATAGCTATATTACCAGTTGGACACTCGTTGTGATCCTTAATAAATGCCACCTCATTCCCTTCCCCACATACCACCCGATGATGGACGCACACTCTCAACAACACCTCTCTCATATGCACGCCCACCGTCCCCTCTTTAATATGCTTCCTCAGCTCACTACCTCTGGCAATCTTGCCGCAACTACATTTGCCAACCAACATTTTTGCATTGCTTGATTTCGTCATTATGATTCTGTAAAGATAGAGTAAAATTTGATGGCAAGTGTTTATAGGATACTACTTGCTGATATGCATTGAAAGACTAAGTCATCAAACATTTGATAGCAAACGTTGGAATAAAATCGTCAACCAAAGTTAAAGAGTATGATTCCTAGCTTTATCCTAAATCCCAAAGTTTGATAGCAAACCTTGTCAGAGCACTCACCGTTCGTCTTGCAACTTGAAACAGGAGTGAAGACTAGAGAAAAGTCGCGCTTTATATACCCAGCGAGCACAAAGCTATGATTCAGACCTTCCTTATTTGGTCATGCTTTTAACTTGACAACAGCAGTTTTACCATGTATGGACATCGGCAGTCACCGTGCTTTCTGTTACCAACTCCCAACACAAAGACGGAATCCCCAATGACGCGAAAAGGTTTGACGTCAATGCTTGCAGTAACCATCCCATTTTTACCAAGTTACAATGACAAACGATAGACGTTGCCAAGCCTAAGTTACTGAGGCTAGACGAAGAAGGCCTGATAGCAAGCCAGCAACCGTTTGGGTGTTAAGCTCTTGAATCCGTTACAGGCATTACTCAGAGGGGATCTTATCCCAGCTCCAAGGCCTCGACCCACAAATCCAACCTCGGGCAGACAGAGCGTGCGTCATATCACTGTGTTGGTATCCGGGCCCCAGTTTTGACATGAAAACCGGTGGAGTTATTTACAAGAGGAAACGACCCAAGTCACAGAGACTCATAAACGACTGCTTTTTATTCAAAAACTTTAATTATTATCATTAAATATGAATTTAAATTTTTCAGTATTTTAGTACTACTCATAAAACGTTTATAAGTAGTCTGTCACCTACAGCATAGCAAGAGCTGTCGAATGTTTTTTGAATCAAGTCTAAAGGACTTGTAGAAGCAAAGTTATAGCCGTTTGAAGATTTCGGCCTACTATCATCAAATGGTCAGTCATGCTATACTGACTAACCTATAAGTCTGACATCTTAGCTGATATCAGCAATGGAAAGTCAGAAGTCCGATATCGGAACTCAAGAGAAACGACTTACCTGTAGTCAGTTTCTCAACTTAGTGAAATTCCTCTCCCGATCCCATTCTTATATACCCTGTGAATATGCAATCGATAAGGGGGGTGAGGGTGGGGGTGCGGGTCAAAACATCATTTGTCTCAAATTTGACGCTGATTCCAAATCTGGTCTCTGTTTGCCCGTCCGACGCTTGCTTCACCCGCTGGAGCGATTTTCATAAACATTCTAACTCTGTCGTTTTTCGCCAATCTCCCAAAATCTTAAATGACACATCATATCTAAACGAAGGCAGATACGAACAAGCCCTGTTTTCCACTGAATTTGTCTCACTCTTAGCTTTCAAACGAGCTATTGCACGACTTTCTACCATCTCTACAACCAAAGTTGGAAGTGTGACAGGAGGGGGTGGGGGTGGGGGTCAGAACTTTTTCTCTCCGATTGAGTTGGGAAGATGTTCCTAGACCCAACTTTGGCCAAAACGTCCGAATTTGCACTCCATTTTCCCATCCGAGCACTCATTCTGCCCAAAAAACGACTTTTCTCATCCCAAAACCACCAAAACCTGACTTTTTCCAACTCTGACAGTTTCCTGCCATTTTCCTCCCTAAACCCAAGAAAATGAGTCCAAACCGAGCTTTTCACTGCCTTTTTCTCATTCTCAGCTTTCAAATGAGCTATGGCACGACTTTCTACCATCTCTACAACCAAAGGTGGAAGTGTGACAGGAGGGGGTGGGGGTGGTGGTCAGAACTTTTTCTCTCCGATTGAGTTGGGAAGATGTTCCTGGACCCAACTTTGGCCAAAACGTCCGAATTTGCACTCCATTTTCCCATCCAAGCACTCCTTCTGCCCGAAAAACGACTTTTCTCATCCCAAAACCACCAAAACCTGACTTTTTCCAACTCTGACAGTTTCCTGCCACTTTCCTCCCTAAACCCAAGAAAATGAGTCCAAACCGAGCTTTTCACTGCCTTTTTCTCATTCTCAGCTTTCAAATGAGCTATGGCACGACTTTCTACCATCTCTACAACCAAAGGTGGAAGTGTGACAGGAGGGGGTGGGGGTGGGGCTGGGGGACCCGTTTCCTCCTCACGGACCCATTCCTCCCAGCACATCCTTGACGAACTCCCTCACCTTCCTTCCAGAGGGTGGGGGTGGGGTGGGGGCTGAGTCAGCATTTCACATTTTGCACTTGCGTCTGGGATGTGCTTACTAGGTACTTCAATCAATTTACCGATATGTAAACATGAATGTCCTGGTGCATAATGTGCATGAAATTTGATATAGAAATCATTGATAAATACGCACTACACCAAGCATAGAAATCTCTGCTGATGATTACGCCATGGATATCTATATACTATTTAGATATCCTATATAGATATCCATGATTACACTCTACATAAAACATAGAAATCTCTGATGAATACGCGCTACACGAATTAATCAAAGACAGAGAAAGGAAAGAGAATGGAAATTTCCACGGTACAGAGAAGGTCTGGACGGACCACTATAGAGTGCTTCATGCAAATTCATTCCGATAACTATTATCTTCTTCTTGCTACATTTTCAATCAGTGAGTGGAATGGGAAACAAGCCATCAAGAAAAAGTGATCAGACAGTAAACAATGAGGCGATGGACCTCGCAAGACTGTCAAATAGTGAACAGTGACAGAGTTTGCAGAGAAGAATTTTCTCAAGCGACTTCAGAATCCACCTAAATTAGAGCAATGTGAGGTCGAATGATTGAAGGCATCGAATATTATTCATTCGTTTCATGCATAGCGAGATCTCCATTGAAGATTTCTTTAATTAAAAATGAAACAATCCCCAACTCTGTCAGTAAATAGACGATTCGCTGTACCAACTTGGAAATAAATAAAGCGTCTTATTTTCAGTGTTAGCAATTTCATTGTTGTTCTAGACCAGGGGTGGGCAACCTTTTCCTAGTTGCGGGCCACATCAAGGGTCCCATAAGCTTCGCGGGCCGCAAGTTTCAGCATACTTATTTAACGGTAAAATGATGTCGTCATTTAATACTAGGTAAAGGATGAATGACAATAGCAAGTCAGCGATTACACTCTCTCATACATACTAACGCTGTCTGAGGCAGAGAATATTTATATAACGAGAAGGAAACGTCAGTCAGACAATAAGCGACCATGACGCGCGCGCACTGTGGGCAAAACATGCGTTAGCTGCCTCAAATTATTAAGTTTCTTAATGAATGCGTGTATTTGGCTCTTGTTAATAAATATATATTGCCTTGAATTAATTAATGCGAGTAATGAAGTATTTAAATTTTAAAGTAAGAATATATGGACGTCTATATTATCCTGCTCTCATCGCGGGCCGTACGAACCTATCTCGCGGGCCGCATTTGGCCCGCGGGCCGCACGTTGCCCACCATTGTTCTAGACAAACATTGTTTGCTTGCATAGTGATCATGCATGAATGTCATCGATTAGCCAAGTAAATTCAGATTTAAAGTATTTGCCAGTTAATCAATAATGTGGACAGATTATAATGTAACCACGCACACGATCACTAATTTGCCAATTCACTCCAAAATGCTTTTAAGTAAAGACAAAAGGAGACCTTTATTACCTTGTTTGTCCATGAAGCACTGAAAATCTGCACAATTGGAGACACTTTTGGAGAAAAATTGTTGAAAATATTTTGCTGAAAGTCTGCTTATGGAATACAAGAACGATCCACTCTTAACAGTCAAGACAATGTAAACAATCCTCCTCCAGGAGTAGATGGAAAAAACCTCGTTTCTCCATTAAAATCTCTTTTTGGACCTCGTTGCTTCAAAAAGCGAGAATGGAAAGATTATGACTTTCGACTATAAGAAATCATTTTCATCGGTTAACTACGTCTATTTGGAAATTATCAACGTACCTGAGCATATTTAGGATGCACATGTATAATATCATTGTTAACGATATATACAGTGACGGAAAAAAGTCTGAAGCCAGTGAATTTTCTTAACTAAAATTTTGTTTTCTTATCTTTATTTTGTACTATTTTCATATTTATGTATCATCCATTGTCAATGGATTAAAAGCAAATGCTATTGAACAACATATCATCTTATATTTCATAAAATACAAAAGAATCGTTCGGAGAATGTAGTCAGTACTTGGTTGGGCCGCCCTTGGCTTCAATAACAGCCTGACAACGACGCCTCATGGACTGGACCAAGGTGCTACAACGATCGACCGTGATATTGCACCATGCTTCACTCACCACCCGAAACAGTTCTTCTTTGTTAGAGGGGCGCTGACTTTTGACCGGGGAGTCCACCACTTGCCAAAGATGCTCAATCGGGTTGAGGTCCGGTGACTGGGCCGGCCACCAAAGACACTGAAAACTCTGGTCATTGATCCATTGGTTGACTGACCTGGCCGTGTGTTTTGGATCATTGTCATGCTGAAAGATCCATTGGTCATTGGCAAACATGGTTTGCGCAGCTGGTAGCATGGTCTCTTCCAGTATATTTCGATATTGGTATTGGTCCATTACGCCGTCCACCAGCCGGATAGGGCCTGGTCCGAGTGCCGACATGCTAGCCCATACCATGATGCTGCCACCTCCGTGCTTCACGGTCGGCACGAGACAAGCAAGGTTCATTTCTTCACCAGCGCGACGACGAACAATGACTTGTCCATCATTGCCAAACAGGTTGAACTTGGATTCGTCCGACCACAAAACGCGCTCCCATTGTTGGTCGCTCCAGCTAAGATGCTCTCTGGCCCAGGTCAGTCGGGCAGTACGGTTCTTGTCGGAGATTAGGGGCTTTTGGCGAGCGACTCGCCCATACAGACCCACTTCCATTAGTCGATCCTGGACAGTGCGTGTGGTGATACTGACGCCGTAATCGCTGGACAGAGATTTCCGGATATCGGGAGCCGTCAACCGCCGGTCGTTCAGACTCATCCGAACAAGCACTCGGTCATCTCGGTCAGTAGTTGCTCGAGGTCTGCCACTCCAAGGACGTGATTTGTAATCGCCGGTGGTGCGATAGATTGAGATAGCCTTCTCCACTGCTCCTCGACTGACCCCAAGAGCTGCAGCCACTTGTCGTTGCGACTGTCCCGAATTGATGCGGTCAACAATGACAGCGCGCTGTTCCGTTGTCAACTCGGCACTCATGATGATAAAAATGAGGTTAATTTCTTACTAGCAATAGAATCGTTTGAATTCAAAAATTTGAATGTCTATCACAATCATTGTGCAAATTTCTTAGCTCATTCATTTAGTAGGATGTCTATGCACATTCAAGATTGAATTTACTTACACTGACAGCCGCAGAATCAATACCATAGCAATCAGTGCGCATCTATCACTGAAACTCAGTCAAAATTAAGGGTAGCTTCAGACCGAGCCTCAACCCGATTGAGCATCTTTGGCAAGTGGTGGACTCCCCGGTCAAAAGTCAGCGCCCCTCTAACAAAGAAGAACTGTTTCGGGTGGTGAGTGAAGCATGGTGCAATATCACGGTCGATCGTTGTAGCACCTTGGTCCAGTCCATGAGGCGTCGTTGTCAGGCTGTTATTGAAGCCAAGGGCGGCCCAACCAAGTACTGACTACATTCTCCGAACGACTCTTTTGTATTTTATGAAATATAAGATGATACGTGGTTCAATAGCATTTGCTTTTAATCCATTGACAATGGATGATACATAAATATGAAAATAGTACAAAATAAAGATAAGAAAACAAAATTTTAGTTAAGAAAATTCACTGGCTTCAGACTTTTTTCCGCCACTGTAGTTATATATATATATATATATATATATATATATATATATATATATATATATATATATATATAACAATAAAATAATCCCGCTTCCAATCAAGAAAAACTAGCCGTTGAAATTGCCCGACCGGTTTCACTAGCTGCCTGCTAGCTTATCAAGGGCTACTCATTTAATGAAACAAAATTTGATTCAGACTAGGGCAGAATTTCTACATACATGTAGGCATGAAAAATTATAACATAGACATGCAAAATTCTAATCACACAAAGAAATAGGGGAAATGAAAAAGATATCTCACGAAGCAGATTGTATTACAACAGCGCTATGCTTAATTACGGTTAAGGGTAGGTGTAAAGATGTTCATGCACTGTTTTTCCTTTATTTCTCTGTAGGACCGATCACAATTGGCTGGTAGTTTCATGATAGGCATCACATTGAATGGAGGGTCATTGTTCTTGGAACACATAGATATATGTCTGCTTACATTCAGAACACGATAGTCCTCATCCCTTACTTGCTGACGATGTACTCGTACTCTAGCACGTAGGCAGTCACCCGTCTGTCCGACATAGAGAGAAAGACAGCCCTTGCACTGTAAAATATACACAACATCACTCGAATTGCAATTCATGTTTTGTTTTACATAGAAAGTTTTGTTCTCATTGTTCTGTTTATAATTGAATTTTTGTCCCGTAATAATTGCTTTACAGCACTCACATCGGGGGTCTCCACATCTTGTTACCCCATTTATAGTAATGCGATTGTTCTTTAAACAAATCGAAGAACAATCGCATTACTATAAATGGGGTAACAAGATGTGGAGACCCCCGATGTGAGTGCTGTAAAGCAATTATTACGGGACAAAAATTCAATTATAAACAGAACAATGAGAACAAAACTTTCTATGTAAAACAAAACATGAATTGCAATTCGAGTGATGTTGTGTATATTTTACAGTGCAAGGGCTGTCTTTCTCTCTATGTCGGACAGACGGGTGACTGCCTACGTGCTAGAGTACGAGTACATCGTCAGCAAGTAAGGGATGAGGACTATCGTGTTCTGAATGTAAGCAGACATATATCTATGTGTTCCAAGAACAATGACCCTCCATTCAATGTGATGCCTATCATGAAACTACCAGCCAATTGTGATCGGTCCTACAGAGAAATAAAGGAAAAACAGTGCATGAACATCTTTACACCTACCCTTAACCGTAATTAAGCATAGCGCTGTTGTAATACAATCTGCTTCGTGAGATATCTTTTTCATTTCCCCTATTTCTTTGTGTGATTAGAATTTTGCATGTCTATGTTATAATTTTTCATGCCTACATGTATGTAGAAATTCTGCCCTAGTCTGAATCAAATTTTGTTTCATTAAATGAGTAGCCCTTGATAAGCTAGCAGGCAGCTAGTGAAACCGGTCGGGCAATTTCAACGGCTAGTTTTTCTTGATTGGAAGCGGGATTATTTTATTGTTATTTTTATCCATCTCTGTTACTTTTTTATTGCTATATATATATATATATATATATATATATATATATATATATATATATATATATATAAGAAATGTGCGCTCCTGCCCCACCGAATTGTACTCTCCTGCCCCACTTGTACTCTCCTGCCCCACGGACGAATATGAAATGTACGCCCCTGCCCCACAACTGTACGCTCCTGCCCCCATGTGCACTCCTGCCCCACTGACTCTCCTGCCCCACGTATGAGCTTTTGCGGAATATGATTGTGCATTGATATGTACTGTTGTGAAAGAAGTTCTATGGCTGTCAGCGCATCCAAATGCCTGGTCCGACGATTGCTGTAGGCCCTGGTCCCTTCAATTTTCGTATTTAGAGTTGGCTTTTGCGGAATATGATCGTGCTGTGATATGTACTGATATGAATGAAGATATATGACAGTCAGAGCACCTCCAAATGCATGGTCCGTCCATTGCTGTAGGCCCTCAATTTTCGTATTTAGAGTTAGCTTTTGCGGAATATGAGTGTGCATTGAGATGTACTGATGTGAAAGAAGTGCTATGGCTGTCAGAGAACCTCCAAATGCCTGGTCCGACGATTGCTGTAGGCCATCAATTTTCGTATTTAGAGTTAGCTTTTGCGGAATATGATTGTGCTGTGATATGTACTGATATGAATGAAGATATATGACAGTCAGAGCACCTCCAAATGCCTGGTCCGACGATTGCTGTAGGCCCTGGTCCCTTCATGTACAAGTGGGGCAGGAGAGTACAATTCTCGGTGGGGCAGGAGAGCACATTTCGTATTTATATATATATATATATATATATATAGATATAGATATAGATATAGATATAGATATAGATATTATAGATATATAGTTAACTGTATTTTTCCAGTCTCATCGGCATGAATTTGAATTAAGTATGACTTTGAACCGGATTTAATTACCTAACAAACGTTTGCCTTTGGAATTGTCTGTTAAAACTCTCAAGAGCACTAAATAATGTTTGTTTTTATTGTTGCTAGAAAACTTCCAGCACAGACTTTAATCTTCATTGTTTTGTGGAGGTGCGGAGTTAGTCAAGAGATGAAGCTGCAAAGACCTCTACCAGTCGTTAGGTACAGTAACGACTGTAATAAATAAAAGCACTTTGACTGGATCCAATAACTTGTGTGAGATTTGTTAAGAATCCCTTTCTTTTGTCCAGACGCCATGCTTCGTTGAACATGTTCAAAAGAATTTTGCCAAATCCTAGAAGGAAATGTTTGATGATTCTGACTGTGAATGAGTGCGAACTATCAGTCATACATCAATGAACGCATCTTGTTTTCAATTCTGAAGAGAATTGAACATGCTCTGCATAGAGAAGCTTATTAATTCTTTCAATAATCACATAGCTTCAGATCATTTTTAGAAATATTCTAATCAATCAATAGCCTATATTATGACAAGCAAGCGAACTGATAAATGAGGAACTATACAAACGCGGTTTTCATTGATGACATCGACGCCAAATTGCAGTGTCATATTGAAATATGTAGAGGGGCGATGGATATTGAAATAAACGAGACAACAATTGAAAATCCATTTTAATAGTTTTTGATTAGGATCATCTCTGATAACCAACATGTTTAGATGCGTATGCAACAGTGTAATTCTGACACAAAATTTTGCCAAAAGCGACTCAATTGTGAACTATTACAAAGATGATAACAAATATTCTTTCTCTAAAGCACAACAGTTCGAGAGAAAACTCCTCCCTTTTTGATTTTTAGACCGATTTTGCAAAGCAAACTTTTTTAGAAAATATTGAAGAACCTTCGGCGCCTAGCGCTCTCTGCGGTCGATCTCAGAGTATAGGACATGAGAAGATCCAGCTTCTTTTGTGAAGATTTTGGGGTGAAAAAATTGAATGATTGGCTATCGAACTGCAGTGAAGTTTGAGGAAAGTAATGATGTTCCCTTTATGTTGACTTAATTAAGTTATGTGATTGTTTTTTTTACTCCTGTTATGGTTCTCGAGTGTAGGTTCAATTAGCGAATTCTTTCTCTGTCAGCTTTGATTAAAAACAATTAGTCTATGAGCGAGTGGTTTATCTACAATGCCTTCGGTTCAAATGTGTGGAGGTTGATATGCGCATTATTGATCATCCGATTCATTTAGCACAGCTGGAATTAGACTGAATCTCTCGATTTTGAACCTTAAACTGTCTATAAATGAAGCATGTGCGAGTCAATGAAAACATCAAGTGATCAGATTTACATGTGATTTGCTGATGACCTCTCCGATAAGCGTTTCAGAGCGTATGTCATTGTTACAGAGACCAAAAGCTTTTGGCTGATAACGTGGAGGTGCAAGCTGCATCATAGACTCCATGGCTGAATGAGCATTTTAGTATATTTGGAACACAACGATCACAGAATTAACTTATAGATGCGTGACTTTGGCTCATGTTAATTATGGCTATTACACAATATGCAACCTTACTTGATCAAACAATAGATCATGAAAATATCAAGTTCACGTTTAGGCCATCATCATTCAAATGAAAGAAATATGAAGTCGTCTCTCGAAGTCTCCAAAAATCGTTTGTTAAGCGATAGATTGATATTTTGTCTTGCCTTTTTACTTAGCATGATTCGACATTTGAAGTTGTCATGTGGCTGTATAAACGATTCCCGATTTGGGTTTATTATATTGTGTACCAATATCTTCTATTGAAGACAGGAGACCAACATTACTATTTTTAGTTATGGTTAGTTATATATATTTTTAGACACTACTGCAAACTTAGTCTTACTGTTACTGATTAAATGCATGTATATTTTAATTAACTCAATTAGGCGATCGCTTAGCCTAAGGAGGGTTTCACTTATTTAGCAAACGATCGACCAAGCCTTAATTACCAAATTGGATGTCAGTCAATTACATTTCTGAACCATCAGCTTCCATAATATTTACCCGTCTAAAAGTGTAGGCCTATATGTTTTAGCGGTTCCTACAAATTCATGTAACTTTGCTGGCTCCTGGTGAAGTTGAAACAAGAGTTATGATAAAACTGTCTCCCGGAATGCAGCGATGCAATACTAAAGCAGCAGGAATGTTCTGAGCAACATATAAAACCTACATTTTTAGGAACACTTTAGCGGAAACTCAATTGCTGAGGTAAGCCAAAACCTACCAAAAAGCGCTATTGAGATTTCTGCTAAAATTTTACCAGAAACACCTTTTCTAGATGTTGCTGAGAACTTTGCTGCTATTCTAATTTCAATTCGAGGCTTTTCACGGTGCTTTCATCAAGGCCATTTTGCACGAGATCCACTTGACTTGCTACCATTTAGCGTAGGCTTATATATACCTGCTACTGGCTTACTTTATCCACTTTCAAAAATTGTTGTTTGAATTCATCAGCATATAAGTGTCGTCTACTTTCTCCTATAACTGAAATAACAAGACGCCTTAATTGCACATTTCTTTATTCCATCAAATTGAAAATGTCAAAACAGACAGATTTGCTCAAAATTCCGGTTTTGAAGACAACGATGGTTACGTAAGCTGCTGACCGGTCACAAGTGATTGATGTGAATGGAAGGAAGGTGCACGAAATGTGATGATTCGAATGCTAACAGCAAACTATTCGACTAAGAAATAAATAATAAAAAACGTAAACTAGAATGACAGAATAAATAGAATCCTCGTTAGATATACTGACGACACCAAGAAATCCAACACGGATTACAAATGGCCTTATCGTGTGCATGCAATAAAAGAAAAGGGATTGGAAAATGCTTCTACAGATTAATTATCAAAACATCGTTGGGAACAACGCTCACTGTTTTATCTCAAGATCGAGAAATGGATTTTATAAAATAACTTAATACCACATTACCAAACAAAAGTCACAATCAACAAGGCAATTTCAAAGAACAGATCAAAAAGGGCTATCCACCAGGTAGACGCTTCACCTATGAAAGGATATGAAGGATGAATGATTAGGGATGTCGTCACACCACTGAGAAATACTTGGACAAAATGGTCCATCAGTCAGAGATATGCGCAGCAGCATGCCGACATCCCAAGGGAACTCAAACAGTCGTCGCATTAAGATATCTCGGGCCATGTTGGCGAATGACCACCGTGAAGACAGGCTTCGTGGCATTGCCAATCACCATCACCGGCTCCTCTTCCACCATCTCGTCTGGTGTGCAGCACGGAGCTCCAAATAGCCGCCAGAGACGGCCGATAAAAGAGCAATCATCACTCTTCACTCGGCCGGTGCGTGGAGAATCCACAAGCAGGCGAGCCGAATCTTCGGCATGCTGCCTCAGTCTAGCACTAGAGAGTTTATCGATGTTATAAAATCGAGCAAGTCCTCGTGATGCAACAGCGCGGGCAGGCATGAGAGGCGGGCCGGGCAAGCGTGGCAGGGAAGCGGCATAGCCCATCTCGTGGAGGTCGGAGGAGAAGAGAGCAGGCCCAGCCAGGAAGGCAGCGAAGAAAAGGACGAACACCATGAGGCATGTGGATGGCGTAGACGAGCCAGCTTTGCCTACAATGTGTTGGAGTTGACGGAGTTGGTTTATTAGAGAACGGTTGTTACTTTCCAATGTCTCTACACGACGTTTCAGTTCGGAATTCTCGTGTGAGAAGACTTCCACCCTGAAAAGGAGAAGAGAATGGCTCAATTTACATAGAACATGACAATCAGTTTTCGTAATTATCAAAATACGTAATTAAATAAGAATTAATGATGACTTCTTTTCATGCACCAATGATAACGACCGACAAAACAAAGATATAAGACAATTATTGTTTATCAATGTGTAGAGACATGAATGACCATAGGAATAATAGCACAAAGCTAAAAAGCATAGATGTAGATATTGGCAAAAATTTTCTATGGCCTACTATTTATGTGGTGATGTTCATTTCTATGATTAATTATAGAGGAGGATAATCGACGATTTACAGATCTAACTGAAAATGATTCGGTATCTACCCTTCACCAGGGACATCTATGATTAATATAAGATATCTAAGGAACGTTCAACTCCCATACCATGTACTGGAAGCCAGTAACTTTGATAAACTTGATTAATGACGGTAGTGTGTATACAAAACCATGGAGCCAGTGGTAAACAATTCACTTCATTATTGTAAAATACATCAGAATCCAGCTGAATTTATTGCTGTACATACTAGTTAACAAGTCCGGCCCATTCTTGCAGAGAAATTGTCGGAAGAATCTGTGCAATGTACATGTACACATACAAGCATGTCATCAATGGTCAATTTCAAATAAATTGTGACTTTCTATTTCCATTGATTTTCCCACTGTCTTATCTAAAAAATCCCCTTGAATAATAATTAAAAGGTGAAAATCGTGAAAAGTCACCAATCACTGCTTGGTTTGCTTTTTATTTAATATGATCCTCGCATTTTATGAATCACTAACATCACAATCACATTTTATTTGTTCGTCGGAGTTTTGATTATAATTTGAAGGCCTCACAGGTGATGCTCTATAATCACCAGATGTCTAATAAGCGATAATAATATATTGACATCGGTAACCACTCAGTACGAGGAGGTGCACTTGGAAAGACAACACTGGTTGCACTTTTACACCAAAATCTTGATAAAGGATCTTCCGAAGGAATGTGTATTCATACGATTCTTGCCTAACTTTCAGCATTTTCATTTGTCATACCAATCAAATTATTATCAATCTTTGACGTTTCAATTTGCTTTTGTTCGTTTCTAATTGCATCATCGGTTGGATTTTCATTAAATTTTAATCATGTCTTTTGCTTGTATAACAATGAATAAGGTATGGACATATTGCTGCAACGATTGTAGTAGCAAGTAAAATCATCACTGATCACTTATCATTAAGTCCATGACTGCCTTGAGCAAAGGAAATAGATTATCAAAAATCTTCCATGAGTCCACAGTTCTCAAAAAAACAAAAACAGAAACACTGCTGCATCGATTTTCGCAAGCAAATCTATTTGCAATAAGCCTGCTAATTGCACAAAAAAGAAACATGCATAAAATTTTCAGAATCCACACCAAGAGCCATTGATGCTACGTGCCGTAGGTGAACAATTTCAATCACTGGCAGTTACTATTGCAGCTGCTATTAACAGTTTCTTACTCTTGTGGGAGTTTTTTCATTCCTCAGTCTCTTCTTGACTGGGTCCAGAATCTTTCAACAGATTCCCTGCATGAATGTGCGTATTATAGTACTGGATAATTGTTTACAACTTGTTTGACGGTTTTATCCAGATATGCACAAACTGCCGTCATTAATCAAATCTACCAAAGACACTGGCATCCAGTCCAGTACATGCTTTGGGAGTTGAGCGCCCCTCAGATGTCTTATATTAATCATAGATGTCCCTGCCTTCACCCACCTCTTCCGAATGACTGATGAGTGAAAACAGTAGCCCTGAGTCTTACATGATACATGTAACTACCGATAGCTTTTCAATGCTCACAATATGCCGTAGCTTCTTCAGACACCTTATAGCTGTACCATGGACTCCTAGATGTATAACACCTAGACTGTCAGCCAAAATCCAAGGTGTCCATCGGAGGGCCTATAGATCTTAGAAATTGATGATCTTTGAAGTTAATGTATGTTTCGTTATGCATTTAATTTCACTATAAAATATGTAAGCCTTAAAAAATTCGCAAATTGAAGTGCTGTCAATAAATGAATATAAATTTAGCAAAAAACGAACTCTTTATTTGCTTCTAAGTTTTGTTTATTAAGTTTGCCAATATTTTTTCTAAAGACAACTTTTTTCACTAAGCTCTTCAACCAGATTTTTGGCCATGCAGTTGAAAAAACGCTTTGCAAAAAGTTCAAAGACATCATGATTGTTTCAGCTACCACATCTTTTTCGAATATCAAATTCATGTAGAAAGACTGATCAAACCTCTTCACCATCATAGAAAATGAGAGTCTCTGATTCTCAAGAGATAAGAAGTGCTTCTTTGCAGTGGATGAATTTTTGATGGCTTGGAATAAACACAAACACTGAACCCCGAGACTGTATGCAAATGCGGTCGGTTGGACGAGGCCACCTCTGTTGAATTGATTAAAACAATTGAAAACCCAGGCCTGTGATCGAATGTGCATCAAATGTTTCAGTTCACCAAAAAATTTTAGGATAGCTTTAACTTAAATTGTTTCATAGTAGGCCTAAGTTTGGCTCAAATATTGCTGTGTATTTAAAATAATTAGCAAATAATGCAGTATTTAAAATTAGCAAGAAAGCTTAGGGGAACTGCGCGTGAAAAATGCGATTTGCAGGAAAACAAATATATAATACACAGTCTTTACAGATATAAACTCTGTAGTAATACGTTTAATTCCGTCATTTGTAAAAACAATTACGAATCTATGAACTCTCTAGATAAAAGTCTGTAAAAATACGATTAGTAAACACAAAACGGTCAAATTACATTGTTTCGCATGACAAACATATTTCAATTTTTCCTGAGGCTCGTTTCGCAGTCGTGAAGAACTGTCAATTATGGCGGAGGTGACTCTCATTTGCGTCGCATTAGCCTTGCCGATCCCATTCTTCAGTCGACTATTTCCCTCCTCCAGCATCTTTTCTGTCCCTCTCGATTGCTTGTTGATGGACTCAATCTCCCTGGAGTCCTCTTCACAATTTCTTTTACGCTGAATATGTGCCTGGCGCAACTTTTCAGCTTCTTCTAACTTCTTTATTTTTATCTCTTTTTCCTCGCGATATTTCTTAGCAGCTTGTTGGTAATGACATATCATTGAGCTCGAAATGTTAACATTTTCAATTCTTCCTGCATCAATGAGAAAATCTTTCACTGTTCTCAGTCCTAAAATCGATGATCCTGACGGGCAGCATCGATTATCAGTTATAATGTTTTTGTTTATACTAAATCCCCGTTCTGGATCAGCATTACCGTGCGACACGACCATCAAACTTTTTGCCACTTTACTCCAAAATTGGTAATTTTGGTGATTTTATAGGAATTTTTATTTCTGACACTCCTCGCCAGTAATGATCAAGATCATCTTCTTCCTGAATGTGTTCACGCTCTTGATTGTACACATGCCACTCAGTTTCAAGATGATTAAAATCTGTATTGACGGAATATTCGTATAAAGAATACAGAGAAGTCATAAGTTCAGCTTTTTTAAGTACGTCCACAGCGTAGGGTTATCCAGATCGTTGAGGCTGCAGGGTGGTTTCAGGATCGGACAGTCGAGCGGGACGTGGCTTGGGGTTTGCCGACCAGTGCGGCAACTGCACTCCGCCGAGTTGACAATGCCCCATTTTTCTAGGGTGGCCCGGAAACGCCCTGCACCGGTTTGGAGGGGGTTGAGTTGCACCCATTCGTGTAGGGGAAGCTTGCAGTCAGGAGGGTGTGTGGACCATTGATGTAGGTAGGGAGTGAGTTGGTCCGGTACTGGAGGTTTTGTAGGTTGTTGGTTGGCGGGTGCATCTTGAAGGTGGTGTCGCGAATGTGATCTGCGGATGGGCTTTCGAACACGCAGCACTTCATGGAGTAGGTGAGTTGCCTTGGCTAATTTCGTGTTAAGCTCACCCATTATTTCTGCGCGACGGCTCTCAGTCGGCAGGATACCAGACAGGAAAGGAAGACAATTTACTGAAGTGCATCTGATGCACCCAGAAATGACTCGCATCGCCTCGTTCACAGTCAATGTCCAAAAGCTTTGTGTGAGCACTCTGCATCCACATAGGTGAACAATATTCGGCTGGTGCTGACGGAATCAAATGTGGTATTTGACCAGCTAATCTTTTCACACTACAAATGCGGCTTTCGGGGCAGTATTTTGATGCTTGATGTAGAATTTGCATATCTCAGTAAAAGTTCTCAGGAATAGGAAACTTTTCGCGGATGCACTTAGTAACAACAAAACAGAATGTCTCCACTTCTAAAAGGAATCGCTTGGTTGAATTCACATCTGGAAAGTATTCCCTCAGCTTCTTCTTCACCTCATTTCCAAGGAAAACCTTATGATCTTCTGATTTGGAAGAATCAATCATCGCGAATGATCCACTGCAAGATTCCAGCACATCAGTTTTGATGAACCGGTGATACATTTTCCGAGGCTCATCAATCGAAGCATACAAAGCATGTATCATTGGCCTCTTTGTCTGAAAAGGTCGCAAGAACTCATTTAAAAGAGACCCGACAGACTTCAAAAACAGCATATAAATTTCAGATCAGCGCGATTTCAGAAATCTCATCATTCTCCTATACTTCGGTGAATTTACCGTACTTTTGTCCTTCAGATGCTAAAAGCATGTTTTAAACTCATCAACTGTGAGATGTATCTTTGAAGAACCTCAGCTAAAGTTGTCCATCGGGACTGGACACATCGGGCGAAAGAAATGCGCTCAACTCCCAAGAACTCTTGAACACCACGAAAACTTTCTCTTCTGCTTGCCGAGTATTTGAACCAAGAGCAAACATCTAGAATAAAATCTTCAACTTCCCGAAGTAAAATAGTATCAAGGCCTTTTCTAAAACTGCTGTTAACAATGTGCAAAGAACAGAACGATATTGGTAAAATACCGGTGGAGGGAGACGGTTCATCATTGATCATTCGCTTAATCGTCTTGTTCACATTAGGTCCATCACTACTCAAATCAATCAAAAGGCTAAGAGATAACCCACACTTCTGTAAAGCGTGAATTATTGCAGGAGCAACTGTTTCGCTGCTTGCCTCTTCTAAGAACGAGGTCAAATATCTCACTGATACCTTTGAAGGAGTGAGATCCATAATGCGAATGTAGATATCTAGTTGTTTTGTAACTGTAATGGTAGTTGTCTCATTGTAGCTGATGGAAGATGCGCTTCCTGATGCCTTCACGTCATCACAAAGCTGTTTATGCAAGAAGGGTCCTAATCCATTTGAAATGGAATAGGAAGTCTCATCTCTAGCAAGATGACAACCAGCGATTATTTTACTGTCAGGAGCCATCTTTCGAAGAACTTCTCCTATATCGTCACTGCTGTTGTAAGAGTAATTGGACTGGACTAATTTCAGATGCCATACGATTTCGTCAGAGCTAACCAATTTTACGTGGCTGAGTTTATTTGCAAGCGACTTAGACAGCGACATTGATACATCAGAGAGGCGACAAACTATGGTTATAGCATATCATCAGAAAGTAGGCCACAAAGTATTGTGACACAGCGAAATAACTTGCATTATTTTTTAATTTTTTATGTTGAATGATAGCTGGTTTGAAGAAATAATGTTTAATATATGTGATTTACATGGGCTGTTTATTAATCTACCTGAAGGCATTGAATTTCCATGTTCACCATGGTATCCACTTAATTCATTAATACATAACTTCTTTTATAATTTTAGGAATATCTGCAAATTTTAGGAACGATGACAGGTCTGAAAACCTTAGTTCTCAATTTTCAAAAAAACACTTCTTCAATACTATCACTTGCTACCAGAATACTTCCGCAACTTGAGCAATGGAAACGCAGACAAAATAAACTGTATTTGCATCACTCGAATTTGTATCTCTCTCAATGACGATGAGATTACATTACATTACATTAGATGACATTACAGATTACACATTCACTTTCAACAGCAGATTTCTCTGGAAATGAATCGTGGTCCAGAAAATTATCAATGCTCTTTACAGAAAGACCTCTGAACCTTAGCAGAGATATGGCTCTTATTTTCCTGCCACTTTCAAGAACTTGACGAACAGAACACGTATGTAATAGTTCGGACCTGAAAGTTGTCTGAACCAACCAAACCTTGATTCAATGGAATCTGATTGTATTCTTCCAAGAAGCATGCCATGTAGAATGATGCAATGCAAGTTTGTTGTAGGGCTAGGAATGTTTCTTGTGACAGTCCAAGAGCACCACTGGATTTCCATTGTAACAAAAATTTGGCAAACTGCCTCATAAAGGAAATTTTCCAATCCAAGGAAGATCTCACGGGAACCTGAGTTATGTCCCTCTTGCGTTTGCCCTTGAACGAAGTTTTCACATTAAAGATGTCCCACAATTTAAAATTGAACTTAGGAAAGTAGCAGTATCCTTCCGAATTTCGCCTTCATAATTTGCTTAATAGAACAAAGCATTTATGGTCGATTCACTTATATGCTTTCTTCAGAGGCAAAAATTCTTCTCATTCATTGGGGGCGGGGGCGGTGAAGAGTGAATACAGAGCGCTTAGCGTGGCTCACGGGAGATGAGAGAGCTCCCATTGTTCAGTCTTGATGTATGAGGCGAAGTTTGTGTAAAGGCGGATTACATATTTATCACACAGCGATTACATCTTTATGGGATTCGAGGATGAACAGGATCTGTTTACTTGTGGGAATCGAAAAGGCAAAGATTGATGTACAGGATTTGTTTACATGTGCGGATCGCAAAAAGCATACTGTATTTATTGATGGGATGAATTTAATGACAGGATGAGTTTATATGTGGGAAACGGAACAATTGAATGATGTCTGATTTATCTTTGTGACATATCTTTCAGGACATATCACTACCTATTCAGTATTTTGTCAGCCACTATGTGTGGGACCCCGCTCGTCTGGGTTTGACTGTTCAGGTTAAGGGTCGAAACACAACTAGACGAGTACCTGCTGATGACTGACGGACTGCAGTATTATGTTTTATATCCCTTAATCGGTAGTTGAAGTAGTGGTCGATGTATTGTAATTCAAATGAAGAAATGTGGAATTAGATGAAGCACTATAGACGGATGAAGAAACTGGCGATAACAAATTCAAGTGAAGAAATAGTATTTTCCATGTGTAGTCTTAGGCATAGTGTGTATAGTTTCATTGCTTCCGGTGTAGTAGAGTGTCATTGTAGTTTTATTGTTTACCTCCATTATCCACTTTCCACTTATCCACTATTACCATTATCCACTTTGTGTAGTGTCAGATATAGTTCACTTGTAATCGGTGTAGTAGCATCGTTGTATTTCCATATTCTACCTCCACTTTTCCAATTTTTATTCATCGGTTTCCTGTGTTTTATAATATCCATTTTTAATTTCCTTAACCTATGGTGACCATTGTCCTATTCTATTTCCACTATCAGCATCTGTAGTCGGTACAGTATATTAGACGTCTGTTTTGAACGTGTCTACGGCAGTGTTTGGAATCTATGGTATTAGTACATTAACAACAAGAATGAGTAGTATTACAAGTCTTAAGATTTCCATTTTTTACCAGATATTGGGCCGAAGTTGATCAATTTTAATGCGTTGCCACGAGAAAGCTACATTGAGTTCTTTTAAGAACTGATTAATATAACGGTTACAGTAGCATTGCCTTTGTACACTTACGGATTGGAGAACGCCATCAGTCCTCATTAGGACTACTTTAACTAATAATTTAAATTAGTAAGCATTATATTCTATTATAAATGGCTACTGGGATGACTTTCATCATCGTATGAGAAATACGGTTTCACAATATTATCGAAATTAGCAGTCGTAGGTTCAGAAAGAAATGGTGGATGTGTCGGACAATGAAAAATTCGCCGAGTTTGGAAATTATTGTAAATGTTTTTACGGCAGTGAACTTGATCAAATATCAAGAAAATCGATTGTCCAGTCAATGGATTAGTCACATAAGATTGTAGGTTACCATTGTACAAACCTTGAATAAAGAATTTTCGGTTAATAGCGGCATTGTCCACGGAAATTCCTATAAGGTCGAATCCTACTTTGTGCAACAGCTCATTATTATCGCAGAATTTCACTTGATGTAAAAGCTGGGACGGGGTACATTGCAACAAAATCTTTATATTTCTCCGAAGTCGATTTTATCATAAAACAAAGCATCGTTTTTGCAACTGAATTGTCTGAAGTAAGACCTAGTATTTTCCCGCCGCTGTATTCCATTCGTCTGGATAAACAAATCTCATCTATCATGATTAAAACATGGTGTTCATGTTGATTCAACTGCGTTGACTTCAATTTCAGGTATTCAGAAGTTTTCAGCGAATCACTTGAATCCACTAATCGAATACTTTTGTGCAGGTTACTAATAGAAGGAATAGACAGGATTTGCTGATCATATAAGGAATCATACGCGGAAGCACTATTTGAATGCATGATGAAAACCAATAAGATCAGTTCTGGCGAATAATGTCTGATATTTTATTTTTTGAAACAACGATGCTTGTTCAATAGCAAACTGTAATTTTCTGTGCTTTTCAGAATTAGGATCAATGTTCTCCAAAGCACTTTTCATATGAGCAGCACTTTTATCTATTTCAATGGAAGGGTCAATAATGCATTGTTCTGATAAATGTTTCATTCTAGCCATTGAATTGGTAATTCCAGAAATAGAAAAAAATAGAAGACCGGGAAGTAACATCTGAATACTCAGAAGCGTCGATCTCAACATTTTGCAGGAAAGTTTGCACTTGCAGACTCTTTTCAATGAAATCACTTGATTGAATTTCAGGCACAGACTTGTTGACAACCACAAAACAAATGAACAACTTTTCATCTCGAATGAAGTAATGCAATCAGATGGTACATGTACAGCGTCATTTTCTAGTTTTTCTTTTGTCTCATAGCTGTTCATCTATGATATATCGTCATTTCGACTTGCTGCTTTTTCTAAGTCCTACAAGTGATGTTCCATGCTCTCTCGTCGAGCTTCAGATGTCCAGGCACTCAATATCTCTCGCGTTGTTTTTATTGCCATGTATGATGGGGCATTGGGAAAAAGCGTCGGAACTGCAGTTGATTTTAAATACCGTCGTTGTAATGCTGAATCTCTCATTTTTCTTTTCCTTTCGTTGGAATCTCTGCTCTGAGTGATGAATTCAGATGAGGCGAAAAGTAATAAGCACGTTACAGAGTTCCTTGTTTGCAGAATGCCTTTACGTGGATTGTTTTTCAACCACTTCTTCATAGTCTCCTTGTTCCTTGGATATCTATGAAAAGAAACATCTTCGCCTGTGTTCCCATGCCCGCTTGTGCAGTCATACACACAACCTTGTTCTACCGTCGTGTAACAAATGTATGTGTCAAATGATATGTTTGTCTCATCTAAGCCGGACTCTGATGTAATCATAAAATTTGAATTTTACTTGGCTGACAGTCCAGTTGTTACATATCTAGGAGTCCATGGCTGTACACGAAGATAATATGACAGTACCGGCTTTTCTGTCTTGTTTTTCAATTTCATGATATTTCTATAATACAAGTAATTTGTAAGACTTTCATTACAAGATAAAGATGATTTTGTTTAGTCTTCAAACTTAATCTTACATTAAAATTGATTTATACCCTATTTGTTTACATTAAAGATTTCTGGAAATATTTCGATAAATCGATACTTTTCAAGTGACGCATATGCTACACGAGACCACTACAAGAATGCAATCGTTTATTATAAATCTATTCATTGATAAATCATCTTCTGAGTATAATGACAGATGGAAGAAAGTTGAAAATTCAAAAATCCTAATTAAGGACACTGAATCGTTGTCACCTTTACCTTTGCTGCTAAAATCAAACGCTTCGTCAATTTATGATGAGAGACACGAAGTATTTAGGAACAAAACACTCAAAATCATTGAATCTATTTTTAACTTTTATAACGTTGGCAGTTGCATCACCGATGTCAATGGTATCAACGCCCACGTGAAACATTCGTCATTGGGGATATTTACGAACGCTCAATATCTGAGCATGGGAATATTTTCCAAATGGTATTGTGGACGGAGTTTGGGAGGGAACAAAGTAGGGAATAATTTTCTCAAAAATCATTTTTATTCCTTCGAATCACTTTCAATCTACTCTTGACGTTCATATTCTTTTAAGTGTCTTCACTTGACATCATCTTGAAAAAACGAAGTCTTCAATTTTATCAAATCTTGATCAATATTACTACGCTCTCATTCTGTTAGATATCTATTTATAAAGTGAGCAACATTAATGAATCGACAGAATAGTTCGATCCCCAACAGTAAGCATGTGTAAGCGCCAATATCTTGACAATCTAGTTCTTCGAATGGAAGGTGATATTCTCTTCTTTCATTAGCACCTACATTTCCTCATTCTATTCATAAAATGTAGTACCAGTACTTGTGCTGATTTCAATGCATCAACTAGATTGTTGATAGTACACTCTCACAGTGTGCGCACATGATTCTGAGCTAGAAGTCACCGAAAAATCCTATTACGTAGTTTACAGTATTCTTACATCTAAGAAACAGCACAACGCGAATCTTCGACTTTGAGTCTAAAATTGCAGTTACGTAATTCTAATTATAATAGTCTGATTTGTATAATTTAATATTTCTTCACCGAAATTATCTGGGATTTGTACAAAACTCCCCCACTTATAACTGACAATATCCTCACATCTTAGTTTCGTATTGATAAAAACAATATTCCACAAGTAAGTACTACATGATGTTGTGAAGGATTCGGGGCACAGAACCAGCCGATTCAATTATGAAGAAAAATGAATTCAAAGCTGCCTTCTTCATTCAAGTCAAGGAGAACACGTGACATAAAATGTTTCTCACAAAGAAACATTTGTCACCTCCTGTGTGTGGCCACCTTAAGGGTTATATTACTCAATATGGTTGGTTGAGGATAGTTGATCTAATCGCATTAGTGAATCCTCACATCACTTGATCTTCTCTCACATCGACTTTCCGGATAAGAAACCACATTTCGATTCTTTGTCGACTGATTGGAAAATTCAATGAACGAGCGATGCAAGTTTCCAATTGAATTTACCCGGAAAGGCGATCGGCAATTCTTTCTCGTAACTCTAACATCAGAGCGTTATGCAACACTATAGAGAATGAACTAATGAGTTCTGATCTCACACGTCCATCTTCTTATCTTTGTAGTGATAACTGCCAGAAATGTGATGAGTTAAGGATGTGTTTATACACCCACATTTGTTGTGTAATCAATGAAAAAACTGTTGATTGCCATCTGACCTGATTTACCCTCACACAGAGGTTTACATAAACGGGTATCAATTTCAAGGCGTGGTCGACTTACTTCTTCTCTAAAGTTTCCACGTATTCTTTCTTCTTCCGACGACTCTCCTGAGCGCTGATTTTATTCTTTATTTTCCTTCGTATTTTCTTCAGATTCCGCTCCTCCTGCTTTGTAAGAGGAAGGCGGGTTGGGATGGAATAGCCTTCAGCAATCAGCGTCCGCTTCTCTTCTTCTGTTAGAATTAACACTCCGGACTGCGGAATCTGAAACGAGTCGGAAGTTAATTTTACATGTTTGAAGGGCTTAGATCAATGACAACAGTATGAAGTTGATCAAATGAATTAATTTCATCCTATGTGAACATTGACTGTCTACAATATCGAGATTGTTCAATGAATGGAGCTGTCAATAGAATGCTTCATCAGATAATCAAAATCAAATAAATTGACATATCAGTGCGACAAGTCTGTTGTCATCAGCACGAGGATAGTGTGCACTTGCAATCACGGGATTAGATTTCGGTGCACACGTCAACATCAGCCGAACAGCAATCAACTCAAACTTGTCGGGCCACGATCACTGATTATTTGAACATCTGAGACATGTGCAAGTCATCATCAGAGATGCCCTAATTCAAATCTTTGATTTGAATTCTTATTAAAAAATACAGATTTGCATCGACTGACGTATTCTATTGTCAGTACCCCCTGTCTCCCCCGAAGGATTTCAGATTTCTCTAGCCTTTAAAACTTCATTCGTCTTAAAGCTTCACACTCCAGCAGATGAATGTACTTCTGTCATCACAAAAAAATATCCTTCAGACTGGATGAGGGCATCAAGAACTGAATGCGTGAGTGTGAAGTGTAAGCCATCTCTGCTGATCAGGTGCAGTCTGAGCAATTTACAAGACCAATCTCTTCAAATGAGATCCTTGCGAAGACTTCTTAAATGACAATGATTTATGAAGTCTCGACAACTAACTCTTTTGTCATGAACAAAGTCCTGAGAAATAGGGGGATCATCGCAAATAACAGCTGAAGAGATAATGGACAACGCAATGCAAGAAGATGATCATATTTCCTGCATGTTTCTGATCAATGCACGACGCTCTACGCTTCACACAAAGCCTCTTTCAAACAGCACCAGAATAAATTGCATGAAATGCAGCATGTGGATAGATAGCACGATCCATCCAGTAAGTGTAATTACTAGTTTACCAATCTCGTGAGCATTTAAAAAGTATTCTAAAAAATTCTTTGGAACATTGTCTTTAAAAGTGAAGTGATGAAGAAATGTGACTCAAATTGTGATATTCTTCTATGCTCGTCCGAATAACCAACAATCTACGCGATGAAGACGCATAATAGATGCGAACTGAGATACGAGCAACTCAGACCTAAAATCAGGGGCACGGAATTTTTGAATACAAGGTAAAAGTAAATAGCAAAAAGTAAACACTGCACATTTAAAACTAGACATTAACGTTTCCATAATAGAAAATTGCTAAGAATTTACATCACACAGTTGCAAATTACAATATAACACACACACACATAATTACATGGTGTGTTCTACAATTACAGATATGGAAACATTTCAGAAAAATGGCTGGTTAAGCAAAAGGTCAAAAATTCAGTTATTGCATTAAAATACCACTTTATGACTGCAATTCATGTATTGGTGTTTGATAATATTATGCCCATCGATAGACAACTTTAATAATAATAATAATGCTTTATTGAAACCAAAATACATAGAGCCGTACATGGTTATGACTGCAAAGTCATGTAAACTGTGAAAATCTGACAAAGGAGTTGGTGTGATAAGATGGTTTCCGCAGAGGAGCTGTCAGTTGCCTTTGATGTCTAACTTTGCTGATATGTTGACGGACGTTGAAAAAGGAGGACAGGCGATGAGTGTCACGATGATGAGACACTTTGCGGATGAGTTTAACGCAAACACGATCTAACATTTGTCTTAGGGATGGCTTGTTGTACATGCTGCACCAACGTTTGGCCAAACGATCCAGACGTTCAAATTTGCAAAAGTGTTTCATTTTCATATCACATACAATGGGCCAACAAAATGATAAACGAGAAAAAACAAGACCCATGTATGCCTGCCACACAACATGATCTTCATTACAACTGATCTTCAGACGCTTTACAATGGACATAATACTACAGCATTTTTTGTATAAAAACGAGACATGAGAGTCCCATGTCAAATTAGCACTAAAGAAAACACCGAAGATTTTCAAATTAATTCATCATTGATAACAATATTAGTACATCTGGTGGGATCAAAACGCTTAGAAAGAGTCATACATTTGGTTTTATTCACAGTTATTGTCATTTTCTTTTGGGCTACCCAATTACAAAAGGTGTCAACGTCCTCTTGAAAAAGATCATTACTGGTGTTACCATTGGATAAGTGAATGAGGGTTATATCGTCAGCATACGAAATAACCTTCGTGTTAGCGAACTGTGGGACATCATTAATCATGACAACAAAAAGTAGATGTCCTAACACAGAGCCCTGAGGCACCCCACTGGTCACCTCTCTCCAAGGTGTGGAAATGCCATTAACGTAAACACGTTGAAAACGATTTGACAAAAACCTTTGTATGAGATTCACTAAAAGGGGATTGGAAGGGAAAAGGGTTCCAAGACTTTGGAGCAAGGTGAGGTGACTGAGTGAATCGAAAGCCTTATTGAAATCAATGGCAAGGAGTCGACAAAAGTTTGAGGGGCTGCTAGCGATGTGTTGAAGGGAAGTGAGACGAATGGTCAGAAGGGCATTAGTGCAACCACCATTATCACCTGGGATGAAACCGAATTGTCGGCGATCGAATTTGCCTTGTAGGGAAGGTAGAAGAATAAGATCTCGAATCAATTTCTCAAGACACTTGCTCAAGAAGGGCAAAATGGAAATGGGACGATGAGCACATGAATCCTTCTTAGGGAGCGGGAGAACATTCGCTTTCTTCCAGATATCGGGAAAGATGTTGGCTTGAAGGCATAGATTAAAAATCCTTGTGATAGGGGAAGCAAGTATATCAATGAAGGAGCGAAAGAAGATGCCAGAAACACCATCTGGTCCAGTAGTGTTAGACTTGGTGTTCTTCACCATGGTTAGTGACTTGTGATTCCTCAACTATCGGGAAAGAATGATCCTCACACAGAAGAATGTCATTATCGAAAAGGGAAATATCAGAAGCAAGAAAATTGGACTTGAAAGTGTCATTGATTTCAAGAGCTAATTTTTCATCGAGCTTTCTACTTTGATTCCTCCGAATTTGTGAGTTGATGAGTTTCCAGCTATCTGAATTGGACGATCCAGCAGTAAGATTGCATAACTAACGTCGCTTAGCTTTGTAAGACTCCTCAAGAAACTTCTCCCTCAAGTGCAAGTACTTAACCATATTACCACGGGAAAGGGCTTTATCGCGATCGTCAGATAGAACCTTCAGGGTAGGGGTCATCCAAAGTGGGTCAGTATTTCTCATGCGAACAATTCTCTCGGGAAAAAAGATATCGTAAAAAAACTGACATAGAAATTGAAATTCACATACAATTTGGTTGACATCATTGACAGAATCGGTTGGGCGAGAACAAAAAATGATGTTCCAGTCAACAGAGGCCAAAACATTGCGGCAATTTGCAAATGAAGATGGAGTAAATGAACGGGTTTTGACCTTGGTGGTAACAATGGTCTTGGGAGAGAGAGTCTAGCAAAAATACCTAAATGATCAGAACGACCAAGCGGACTGAGGTATTCACAATCAGCATAAGACAGGGAGTCAGATACGGCAATCACGTCAAGAATATTTGTCCCTCGAGTTGGTTGTAGAACCAATTGTTTGAGGGAGTTATAAGCACAAAAATCAGACAAATGAGTCCTTAAATCATTAATGTCACCAGTTACAATAAAGTTCTGGGAAACACTGTCATCGATTAAATTTTGTATAAAATCTAATACACACTCATGGGCGCCTAAATTATTCCAGTATGGGTGATATAAAAGAATGAGTGTTACATTAAAAGAATCAAAACGGCATGACAGTACATTAGATCGGGAATTAGGAATAGGACAGTTCGACTCTAAATGCACATGTATGTCAAGTTCAGATTTAAAGTAAATTGCTACACCGCCGCCATGACAATCACGATCTAAGCGAATAATGGAGTAGCCAGGAATAGATATCGCCAGATCGTCAATATTTTCATCAAACCAAGTTTCAGTGAAACAAATTATGTCAGGTTTATGTTTATTTATACGAAGGTTAAGATCTTCTACCTTGTTGAACAGTGACCGGGCATTGAACAAAAGAATAGAGGGCGGCTTGGTAGGAAAGGACTTTGGCTTGCGCAACTTGGGAGGCTCCCGCGTATATTCTTCGGATTGGAAAGGAATATAGGGATGACGCAAGGTGTCCGAGCTTGCGTCCGGGGTTTATAATTAATGTCAACGACAACAATAGCTATTGTTAATTCCTAGCATTTTCAGAAGCATGACACATTTACATGAGCCCGTAAAATCAGTCCTGTCCACATTATTAGACAAAATTGCGCAATTTGATGAAGGGTTATTGAGGCACGTACTTCATTCAAATAGTTTGTAGACGTTCATGACAACAAACAAATGTATCTATCGTAGAGTTTGTCCACAAGAAATACGGTTCTCATCATATATAAGTAGTTTTTAAGATCAAATCTAGGACTTTTCATTGACATTTTTAAGGACTTTACGGTGACAGGCATAACGTTACACTCTGTCATTCACGAACGTTGAAACATTTGATACTTCATGTGAAATACGAAAGTCAAGAGATTCCGCCATGAGTTCTGTTTTTGGTAGCTGGTTTATTGTTTGGACAGTCACTTGCTCCTGAATATCGGACAAGTCGTTGGAAAGCCCGAAGGTAGTATGACTATATTCCTTGCCTCAAGTTTACTTACCCAGTCAGTTACATGTAGGATGATGACTAACCTTGAGATCGATAAGAAACCATCTTTTTATCGGTCGTGTCAACAGCAGTCCTGTGATTATCGAATCTGGACATAGCATTTTCGTGAAAAGTAGCAAGATTGGTCAGTCAGGATCTGTGTGACAAAGTGGAATATAAATCAATTAGATTCATTAAAAATACTGAAAAAACACCTATCGTCTGCTCGAGCTG
Organism: Prostheceraeus crozeri; assembly: GCA_907163375.1. NCBI lineage: Eukaryota > Metazoa > Platyhelminthes > Polycladida > Euryleptidae > Prostheceraeus > Prostheceraeus crozeri. The sequence goes on from CAJQUW010014950.1 coordinate 160,886, forward strand.
GTATATGACGTACTGTACAAATCCATGCAGGACATGTAGTCTCTATAGATTAACTAATATAAGTGTAATCACACTTCCTGTTGACAGCGAAGCATCGCCATCTCTCACTCTGCACGACTTTAACTGTACAACAGTGGTTCTTAACCGGGGGCCATGTGGCTCCCTGGGGAGGAATTCAACATGCCAGGGAGGAATGATGTCCAAAGGAGGATTTGGGGAGGAATGAGGTTCGAAGGAGTATTTGGGATGAACAAGATCTGTAGATTTATCGTCACGTGTGAGTTATCATCGTCAGTGTTCGTTAATCGCTTCCCAATATTCAGGATGCTAATGCAACTACTGTGTAATAGCCGTCACGACCACAGATTTAGAAACTACTAATATACAGTACATGCAATTATCTGTGTGTACTGTGTACGACCGTCCCATTCGAATAATTATTTAATTGAAACAATGTGCCTGTTTGTAATTTTATAAATAAAAAAAGGCAGGATTGCTTTCGAAGTAATAATAAGTTTATTGACAATAGAAGAAAAATGTAAACTGACTGTTTCGCCGATGTCTTGTCAAGGTAAACCCAGCATGTGAAATTATTGAGAAAGATAGCATTTTTTAAGAAGGAGAAGTTGAGAAGTTGAAGAAACACGCGATAGCAGCGGCCTGATGTGAGTCACCCGATAACCCATGGCAAGCGAAGAATTATCATTAATCTTTTGGTCCTTTTAGGTTGGATTATGGATTTAATAAACAATGCCTCGAGGATACGTAAACTGCGGGTCATTGTATGCGTGGATGACAATCTCAAACTTGCTGATAGGGTCATTCGGCACACTACAGCAACTGAGCACATGTTCAGTAATTGCAGAGCGAGAAATTCCTAGATACATTTTAAGAACACCTGGGGTATGTGCTCGCGCTCGAATGTCAGGGGTTCGCCATGACCGTCCGTCCCAATATAGGTTGTCCACAACCAATTCGAAAAGAATAAATAACAGAAGAGTAAAGAAGACTGGCAGACGATCTTTCGGAGAAGCAACCGGAATACAGTTGGTCTTAAAAATACATATGGGTTGCGGTAGGTGCAAACTTGGCAGCAGATCACTTGGCCAGGGCGAATGAAAGGGACTAGGAATTTGTCACCATAGAACGGCAAGTTGAATAAACAGCCTTTTTCACATAAAGGCAACAGAAAATTATTGATATCAGTGATCTTTTATATTGATCGAGTGATTTATGCTCCAGGATAAGCATTAGACTTCAAAATAACACGAATGGTCTTTATTATGACTTCGAAAGCATTCTGTGCGCTTTTTATTTATAAAATTATTTAATTACCGGAAGAATCAATTACGCGGCTCAAGCTTGTCACCTGAACGCTTTGTCTGTGGCCTGCGCAGTTGCAATGACATGAAAGACTCGAAGATAGTATTCTGGTCAGAGAGAGTCAATGAAGAGTGGCGTCACATTCCCATTCATAAGTGAGGATGAATGATGGCAGTGAAATACGATTACTCACGCCAGCTGACTACACTTACGATGATGACTTCAAGCAGTTATGGCTGTTGGAAAGGCGTTAATGCCTCTAACTTTTGAACCACCCGCCAATCGACTCCATATTTGAACTACTGATGATTCAAGGTGTGAGCTCCATTTCATCTATTCATGCAACCTAACTATTCTCAATACTAAAAAAGTTAGTCAGTGTGCGAAAATTAGTAAGACAATAAAAATCAAGGAATTTTGCCAATTTTTACTGTCTTACTAATTTTTGCACGCTGACTAACTTTTTTAGTATTGAGAATAGTTATGTTACATGAATAGATGAAATGATGCTCACGCCCTGAATAATCAGTAGTTCAAATATGAAGCCAATTGGATTAGTGGTTCAAAAGTTAGATGCATTAATGTGTAAAACTTGAATATTCTCCCGTTGAGGTATACCGTATTTCTTTGAATAAGAGACGCGTCTCTTATTTTTTTCAGATCCCTGATTGATGCGTCTCTTATTCAGGGGCGTCTCTTATTCAAGGGCGTCTCTTATTTATCAAATGTTCAAGTTTTCATTCTTTCATTAGAAAAAGATGTCTTAGTTTTTTGCTACTATTCTCTCAGGTAACCTTTGCATTCCTCACTTAGGCTTATGTCATGGGCAAATTTCGCCAGTAATTTTTTTTACATATATACGCTTTATCATAATTCAGATATTTTGGAAATGAAAGGAGTTTTATGGTTTGTAGTAGCATATCTTGTAGACTCATCTAATACATTCATATACCAGTACATGTTGGCCACTATACATGTACTGGTATATGAATTTACCGAAACGAAAATACCGATAATCAAGTAGTATTTACAGCAAAAGTTACCGACCGGTACATGACTCCAAATGCAAAGGAAGCTACCGTATAATGCCTCCTTAAATGGTAGATGAAGTAACCTTAAGTAGGCCTGCATGTACGGATGTACAACATGCATGTACTGCATGTACAACAACAAGAAGCCTTATATATTATACAATATTGCTCATGATACCCGGTATTTACTAGTAGACTGACTTACTTTACTAAGATAAGTAGGCCTAATAATCGCTCAGGCGGATGTAGCTACCACATTACAATAGCCTGCATGTAATATGTCTATAGCAGTCTATTTTTTGTACATGCGTCTCTTATTCAAGGGCGTCTCACATTCAAAGAAATACGGTAATCTCGAGTTGATGCTGCGTCATTCTTTCTCGGTGCATGACGCCTCTCTCCTTATTTATTCTCTATGATTCTGTGAATTTGTTTAATGAATTGCTATTTTCAACGTCATCAGCCAATCACAGTTCGTCATTAGTCCATCGGCGTATATCTTGCTACGGCATGTCATTCTGCAGAATTGATCGATGATTAACTATCTCGCGACAACTGTTATTATGGCTTCCAAGCAAAAAATCAAAGTTAGACAATATTCAGAGGACTATCTCAAATACGGCTTTATTTCAGCAGCTCATGATGCACGCTTGCCATTCTGCTTACTATGTCACCAAACGTTGGTAAACGATTCAATGAGACCGTCGAAATTGCAACAGCATTTTACAACCCGTCATAGTGAACACAGCAACAAGCCCGTTAAATACTTCTGTGACTTGAAAGATAAGTATGGAAAGTCAACTCGACATACGATCACTTCCATGTATAAATCGAGAATCGACACGGCGGCACGTTCATTGAAAGCCAGCTAAAAAAAAATTCTCTTTTAGTCGCTAAATCAGGAAAGATCCACACAATCGCAGAAGAATTAGTGAAGCCGGCTATACGTGTATTCGCCAACACGGTATTGGAGAAGCATGTTACTGATGCGAATATAATTCCACTGAGCAACGATTCTGTCCGGCAGCGTATCGATGAAATGGGTGGTGATATTGAAGACCAGTTAATACATAAACTACGTTACTGCTATTTTTCTGTACAAGTTGATGAATCAACTACAAACAGAAGTGACTGTATCTTGATGGCATTTGCAGGCCTGTGATTAGCCTATGAGAAAAATTGAGGATTTTCCTTGAAAAATTTGAGGAATGGAAACGGAGCCTAATATGGTAATTGCAGAAAAGCTCCAAATTTTAGCATGGATTTTGGGCCAAACTTCAAGTAATGAAGGTCGAAGAAGGCAACCCCAGGGTTGACCACACCGCACTTTTTGAAGTTGTGTATTTTACAAAAGGATAATGGTCTTGTCATACTCACTTCCCGCGTTGCTACGAATTTAATTTGTTGACCTCAAGTACTATCTGCTTAGACTGTGTTGAACAGAGGATGTCAGATCAAGCTTCTGATATGGCTGTGCTTCACGCTATCGTCACCAATTCAATTATGCTTGTCAGAATTGTATACTGCAATTTTTTGAATGTAGGAAATATCCTAAATACAGGCATCTAGGGCTATTGTGACGCTTAATTTTCACAGATTATAAACAAATTTTGGGAGGAGAGTGACCCATAACTATAAAAAGATCAAAATCGTTGAAGGAATGCATTGCTTGTGGCTTAAAAAAATTCAGTATTATGAAGGATACGCCACATTACACACTAATATATTAATATTATTTTTTACTGCATAAGTTTTGGTGGCTCTTGTTAACCTGTCAGCGCTTTGATCATATCGCTTCAATCTACATTCAAATGAGCATGAATTCTCTCAGAGACGACACAAATCAACTGTTAGGAACAGGCTTGATAGCTAAGTCGTTGGTCTCATCTAGGAAAAGAGTGAAAGATTATCACATCTATTCGCGTGAAGTTCCGCTGAGATACTAACATCCACATCTTGCAATATACGCACGCTGAAAATCCACCAACCCAGTAATATGTTGTTTGAATGTCTTCATTACTCTAAGTTCGCATACAACGATAAACGATGTGTGAATCACTTTCACACCAACCTGTATTCAGATATCGGTCTGCAAACCCTGGAAAACGTAGCTGCAGACTCATGGGATAGAACAGCCTCATAAGCTTTTAACTCCCACACACTAGTGACCAAGAGGTATATAGACACTACATTTAGAGACCATCCGCTTTACCCCATCGGATGTGTTCATATTCAGCGGAAATATAATGGAAGAGAATAAGTTAAGCAAAAGCTTCAGTTGATAAGAGCATTGAAATCCAAGTGGGCTAGGTTACCTTTACGCTATCACATAATGGATATAGAAGATCGATATCCTAAAGTACTTTAAGAAGCACAGGCATGCATTTGGCAACCCTATCGTCGCAGAAACATAATGAAGGCTGTGAAACAGGTCAAGATGCTTAATAAAAATAATTGAATAAGCATTTTATTGTTAGAATTCTCCGTAACATTATGATGTTTGAAGTAAAAATTGATTGCAGTGCTGTAATATACAATTTCTGTAGGTTGATCGCAGTGCTTCACTCACTAAATACGTGAAAGTGTTGCACTAAGGAGTTCGACAGACAACAACTTCAGACTTCTCTGCAAAGCAAAATAAGTCCGGACGAACCCAAACATCTGCAGCCATGTAGCTTCCAGAAATGAAAACGACGTGAAACAAGAACAAGTTATAAATCATAATTGTTCATGCTCAGCAGTTAGGATGTAGGATACGTGTTACAGGATTCTGTCTCAGCTTCTTGATTGGAAGTTTACATATCATCGCCATTCGCCAAAAAACAATGCAATATCCTACATTTAGTCTGAAATGTGTCACATTTGAGGAATTTCTCTTAGTTAAGCTATATTTGAGGAATTTTTGAGGATTTGAGGAGTAAAAAAATATTTGAGGAATCTGAGGAATTAGAGGAGTAATAACAGGCCTGCATTTGTGCGGTACATCGACGAAGGAGATTTCAAAGAAGAAATGCTGCTATGCGAGTATTTCCCTACGACGACAACAGCACTCGACATCTACAACATATTCAGCGACTACCTTGCGAAATGGAACATTCCCATGACTTCCATCACCTCTTGCGCAGCCGATGGTGCCCCAGCCATGATTGGAAAGAACAATGGTTTCCTGAAACTCTTGAAGGACAACAATGCCAACATTAAGACTATTCATTGCGTTCTGCATCGTGAGAATCTAGTGTCAAAGAATCTTTCACCAGAATTGTCCGATATCATACACTGCGTTGTCAAATGCATCAATCAAGGCTAATCCTAAAATGGAACGTCTGTTCAATCAATTCTACAACGATAATGATGCACAAGCCACATTGTTGCTATACAGCCATGTACGCTGGCTATCGCAAGGGAATTGCTTGGCAAGATTCTGGCAGCTCTATGATCAGATCGAAAAATTTCTCGATGGTTATAAAGACTTTGAATCACTATGGACCCCTAATGGACGGACATACATTGCATACTTAGCAGACATTTTCGGTAAGATGAACAGCTTGAATCTTTCCCTGCAGGGTCAATGTAAGACTCTCCTTGACGCCAGGACTAACATACTGGGTTTCATAACACGTCTTGGACTTATCCGCGATGAAATATCAAGACAGGATTTAAACAGTATGACTACAATGCAGCAGTGTGAGATAAGTGACCATTGTTTACTCGTGATTGTTAACTACTTGGATATGTTGATCTCAGACTTCAACAACCGTTTTGAGGATATAAGGAACATGAATTTCCCAGACTGGCTGGTTCAACCAATGTTTTGCTCCGTCGTTCAGGTTGATGAATCTCTACGAAATGAACTGTGCGAAATGCATCAAGACCCTTCAATGATGTGCCTTTTTCGGCTTAAAGGTCAAATGGCATGGCTTGCTCAGGAAACTGTTGAAAAGTACCCAATGTTATCAGCCAATGCTCACACGCTACTACTTCCTTTTCCAACATCGTACCTGGTCGAGTCCGGTTTCTCGGCGGTATCAGATTTGATGACTAAGAAGAGAAATCGACTGAACATCAGCGTACGCGGTGATTTGAATAAAACTCACGAATTTGAGACCTCGAATTCAGAAATTGTGCGGTAAGCATCAGGCTCAGTGTAGTCATTAGTTTTTTGTTGAAATGCTTATAACACTTCCCATATACATGTAAGCTTGCTTAGATTCTTCTTGATAGGTTGCCTGAAGTCTGCTTTTGAAAATACAGACGATTCCGGATATAAGGAATTTCTGATATATGGAAGCAAAATTGGCGGTCCCCAGAAAAAAACAATGGGAATTCCGGATATATGGAATTTCACGTATAAGGAAAAAATTGGAAGAATTTGTTTTTTTTAATTTCTTAATTGGAATCTTTTTGACATCAAAGTAACGTCAGCTGACCTACAGACCATCTGTCAGCCATCTAAATCGAGCTATTGAGACCTTTATCAGCTGCGCGAATGATTGGTCTAGCCCCTCAATGTACTAGTTGAAATTAAAAGGCGATGGATATGGAGAGGGTTATGACCAGTGGCAAATGTGTATAAGTGAGCAGATAATATTATCTGTATCGCAAGACAACTCTTCCCTTATCCGTAATTGATAATAAGCATTTCATTGCGTAGAAGTGAATTCTCCACCTCATAGACGTGCGAGTGAAGAAAGTCAATCTTCAGTATTCATTCGATCATAGATGTTGCTATTTTTAGATACCAAGCGTTGTCTCGTTAATTTCCAAGAAATGATACTTTATGGAAATTGCTTCAATTGTTACTCGTCAGTGATTTGCTATTGATAACTTCACCACTGGATAAATTTTGGCTTGCCTAGTGTTCGAATCAAGCATTACCGCATCATGAAGAGGAATAACAGATCGCTGGCGGATAAGATTAAAATCATTGATTCCGTGGAAAAGGCTGGTCCACATGCAAAAAAGAGTAAAATTGCAGAAGAATTCGGGATCAAGGCAAATACCCTAACGAACATAGTCAAGAATAAGGAAACACTCCGCGCCAGATTTTACTCTGGAAACTTCTCCATCACCGGCCAGAGATCACACTCCTGTAATGCCGAAGAAGTGGACAAGCTACTCTTTAATTGGTTTACTGGAGCTCGTGTTGCGAACATTGCAATCACTGGCGAGATTCTTCGTGAGAAGGCTTAAAAGATCGCTGCCGAGGTTGAAGTTACTGACTGGAAGTGCAGCAATTCGTGGATAAGCAGGTGGAAGACGCGTTACAACATCAGTTTGAAGGTAAATTCTGGAGAAAGCTCAGCCGTCGATATGAATGTCGTCAACGATTGCGTGTCTGTCGTGCTTCCAACACTACTGGAAGGTTATGAACCCCGTAATGTTTTCAATGCAGACGAGACCGGTCTTTTTTGGCGCGCAACTCCCACAAAGACCTTGGAACTAAAAGGCAAGAAGTGCTATGGTGGCAAGCTTAGCAAGGAACGGATTACTGTACTCGTTGCTTCCAATGCTGACGGATCCGAGAAGTTGCCCCTCTTCTCCATTGGCAGATTCAACTCCCCTCGATGCTTCAAGAACATCAGACAAAAGCCTCTTCAGTACGACAGTAACAGTAAAGCATGGATGACTGCGGACCTGTTTTCGTCGTGCTTGAAGAGATTCGATGTGAAGATGGCAAGACAAAAACGGAAAGTGCTTCTTTTCATTGACAATTGTTGTGCGCATCCTCAAATCCAAGGTCTTCGTGCTGTGACACTTCATTTTCTACCCCCCCCAACACAACCTCTGTCATTCAACCTTGTGATGCCGGAATTATCAAAAGCTTGAAGCATTATTGCCGAAAAATGCTTATGCGTCGCATGTTGGATTGGTATGATTCCGGAAAGGATATGAAGGAGTTCCAGATTACCTTGCTTGATGCTATGATCATGTTGAAAGAAGCTTGGAACGATAAGTGTCTTCTGAAACTATTCGCAATTGTTTTCGCCACTGCGGTTTCTTCCAGTCATCAACGGGTCTGCAAACAAATGAGGAAGTAGCCGACGTCGAAGCATCTGAATACTGCCAGCGTCTACAGGAGTTGGAGATCGTCGATCCAGATCTGGATATCGGCGATGTGGTGACATTTGACTAGAGTGACAGTGCCACTCTAGATTCGCACTTCAATGTGTGAAAATAAATTATTAAACACTCACTTTTCGCAGCCGTTTTATCATTTTAGTTTTTCTTTAATTAGTTTCTTTCAATTGTCAAAATTGATTTAATTTTTGACAAAATTCAAACCATTTCAACTATAGACCTATTCATAAATAAATTATAAAAATTTTACATTATCCTACTATCGATCCGATTTGTTTTTCATGGTTCTTAATTTCATCATAATATCCATTAATTCAAGGACTGCTAAATGTAGTAAGTACGCTACCATGAATATCAAGATAAACCAGTATAGGTCTACCTATTAATTCTTTATGATTATATATTCCATGTAAATGTATGCAGTAAATGTTTAGGTATATGCATATGATATAAATATGCTAACACTTACTTAAACTATGTGTCGATTATCAATTTCGGATATATGGAAGAAAATAAAGTGGTCCCCAGAAATTCCATATATCCGGAATCGTCTGTATTTGTTACTGCTATCTTTGACTTCTTTTTTGAACTTGAATAGGGGCCTACTAGTTTAGAGGGAGGAATTAAACACACTTTCAACTTTTAGGGAGGAATCCGAGCAAAAAGGTTAAGAACTACTGCTGTACAACTTAAGTGCGGTCATCTTAGAGAAAATAATGGATGGTTGCTTGACAATCTCTATTGACGAATGATTTCATGAAAAATGTTTCTGTGGAGTTTTCTCTGAAGAATCGCACATTTCAAGCATCGAATCTGATACGGCTACACAATTATTGGAATAATTGCACCAAGACGTCTAACAGCTGTAGACCGGCAGTGTGGCAACACACATTGCAGCTGAATGACAAAGCAGAAATCAGAAAACATACCAAATGGCAAATTCTAAACTTGCATTCAATAGTGTATCAATAGGCATTGAGCGAATGGTTGAAGTGAATTCCCACACATTTCATTGTTCTATTCATGCGATGTGGGTTCTCTTTATAATAATGAAGGTCTGATAAATATTCAGTGACTCACTATTCCTGAGGCAGTCTACTGGACTATGAACTGAGAGAAGTGACCTCCACGGCGATGATAGTCACCATTTGACACGATGGTTATCACAGCAATCATCATCATTATTTCAATGGATTGACAATTTTGCTCTGCAGTCAGTAAAACAGATAGAAAATGGCCGCCAGTAAACTTTCCATTGCATTTCAGTCGCCCTTTGCCTGTGAAAGGACAATTGTAGTTCACTAGCACGCACAAACCCATTTATCTCTGAGCCTTCAGGTAAATATCGCTGCTGCTGTTAGAGTTGAGATTAGGACATGGATCTCCTTCGCAGGTGACTTCGTAACTTCGGCTTATCAATAGGAAAGAAGGAATCGTTCCTCATGTCTGTTGCCTTGCAGTCCGCAAGTATTTTCCCGACGACTGTAAACATAGCCTGCTTTGTCTGATTAGCGATCATGCTGGCGATTTCTACAAGACTTTCGATGTAAGTTGCACTGTCTAGCGATGGCAACTGTTCGTTTGATCAATAATTTGATCCATGCCGATATAACTGCCTTAAATTTCATCAGATGTGAACCACTGACTCGTCAGTGGATGTGAACGGTCAATTTCCTGTGACATCTGAAGGTTTCAAGTAATGTTTTAAGACAGTATCTGGACAGCACGTGACCTTTAACTCTACAAAACAGAAGTTGCATTCACACCACTGTCATTAGTGTCCAAGAATGATAATTTCGATTAGTATACGAACGAAATACTCAGTTCATCAGATATCTGAACTGTAAAGGTTCTTTATGTAACCAAACCACTAATCATCATCATCAATGAACCAAAATATACCAATTAAGTATGCGGTGAAGTATACCAATGAAGTATTGCACTAAAGCATCATGTCAGATATCTGAAAAATCTGTTGATACACGAAGTTTGGTGATTTTGTGTCTTCTATGCATTTTGTAGACTTGTGTCAATTACTCATAAAATGTAATTGATTACAATTACAAATTACTAACCTAAAATTGTTATGGATTACAATAACAAACTACTCCGTCTTCCTTCAATTACTTTGCACTTACTTTAGATAATTTCCGGCATGACACAATTCGTTTTATCACCATTTCTTTTTCTTAGCGGATGTGCAAAAATCAATCACTATTGCTCCCCGGAAAACAGACCACGCTTGTAGTTTTGATATTAAATTGCCACCTTTTTATTCCCCCCTCCCCCAAGTTATTTCGCTTCACATCTCTACTACGATTCAAACTGAAGATGCACGGCTGTGATATTGAGACTTGTGGCTTCTAGGAGACTTTATTGCGATTCCAATTGCATCTCTACTAAGCTCTAAATTGATTTTAAAATTATACTATGACTTCTCAAAGAATTTATGTGCGCCTCATTTTCCGAGGGGGCATTAATAGTACTAGGTTTCTGATTTTCATGTTCCGATCAGCAACTAGAGGGGGAAAGAATATCATAACACCGGCACTTGATTTAAATTTAGATTTTGACAATAAGTTTCGTAGTAAATTTCTTTGAAAAAATTTCTGGCAGTCGTACACCCAGTGCACATCTAAGTATTTCAACGCATTATTGACGAGGAGAGTAAGGCAATTTAAAATGCGTGCTGATGAACAGAGCTGACCGGTAAGTAACTGCAATTACATGGACAGAATGTAATTGATTATGATTACAAATTACTCATCAGAAAATGTAATTGATTACAACTGCTAATTACAGTCATTGTAATTGTAATCGCAATTACAATTACAACACTAGTCAGATTTTGTAGAATAAAAACTACCAGTCGATTATTTGGATTCGTTTTTTATCGTTCAGAAAACATGAAAAAGAAAGGTTCACAATGAATGCTGTCTTTCTAAGCAGGCATTTTGTTTGCCAAAGAGGGCACTTGACGTATATGTGATAAATCTATTACACAGAGAAGAGTACGTAAAGAGGACACTGATTTACTCTGAGACCTTCTGAAATTTCCCTTTTTAATAAATGTCCAATTAATCTGACAGTCATTTTGTTTTCCTATACATGTATGAAATTTTAACTTCACCGCCGCTCAAAAGGGGCTTTAGACGGGGAAAATTGCTGGAGAGCAGCGTGCGTCAAGCTGATGACGGCATTTTCTCATTCATAAGCTGAGATTTGCCATTGATTGACGACATCGTTCGTAAGATGGGAAAATCTCGCTCAGTAACGACATTTTGCGCATTTTAGAGTCATGTACTATCAACAGTAACTTCATGTTGTAGAGCCCATCCTCCCAGATTTTTAAGCGATGTCAAAAATGTAATTCATCCAATACAAAATAAATTAACTATGAAAACAAATAGCAAACTAAGATATACTGCATTATCAGTAGTGTCATTAACCTGGAGTGTGATTTGTCTATTTGTTAGGCTTGACCACTATTTGGGAATTACTAAGCAAATCATGAATCGATGAAACAAAATATAAAATTCTTTGAGTCGATCACCACTGGCTCCCCTTTTAGTTGTTATATACAGTCCTTGTAGTAACTACCACTTCGACATAATCTTGATCTGTCTTTGAAGCACATTTACGTCTGATAATTCAATGGAAAATAGACGCTATTCATTGACATTCCTGCGCGATATTGACGATTGTGAAAAGACACTTGCCGCTAATCAACGTAAAATGACATTAATGAATGCACTATGTGGTTAATAATTGACAGACCTGTCAATAATCGTAAAAACTTGTAGAAGAGAAGCATAACGTAGGACGTCAAAGTTAATGTACTATCGGACTAATCACGAGACAAGACAAATTAAAGATGGTCTTGTCTGCGAAGGGTGTGCCCACTTGTAATGTCAATATTACGAAGCAGACAGCAGTGGCATCATCAGGTCCGTCAAATGGTCATCTATGAATGACTTGCTGCATGGTTTATTAACAAACCGCAGAATGTAGTAGACACGCCCATCGTCTCCACAAATCAGAATATTCGGCGATAATTTCATGATAGATTGTTGGAACACCAAAGAAGGCGCAATGTTGCAACAAACAGATCGATCGTTGAATTCGCATACGGGTTTTACTATTGTTCTAGCGTACACTATCGCAATTCACTGCTTATATTATACTCTACACTACACTCTGACTTCATAGCCCTCATACAAAGCAGAAGTGAGTATGCGCAATCCACATGTAGATAAGCCATTGTTCTAGCCAAATCTCTTATCTCATGCGATTACCACTTGAAACAGATGAAAACCATCAACAATGAGTTGATTTTATCACTTGGACAAAATCAATTTATTGTTAAATGAATAATTTTACTGAGTACAAAATAAACATTGTGAAGGATTAGGACCAATCAATCTAATGTCTACTGCTGAAGATATAAAGTTTTCCATGTTTATTTAACGAAGAATTTCAATAGCTTCACTCAATTAGGAAGAGTTTTTAAGTTTATCAACAACTACTGCTGTTCCATGTTTCCAAACAGATTTGTAATGGTGATGATAATGCTTAATAATAATAATAATCTGTATTTGCAGACAAAATAGATGAAAGAAACAGACAAGTCAAAGACATAATGGCAAATACAAAAGCCCTTTAGGGCTTCAAATCAAACAGTTACAAGTAGGTTTCTGAAATAAGCTTGTGCACGTCACCTGTCATTCCTCTACCAAACATCAGCTCTAACGAAATATGAGGAGATGCTTTTCTTGAACTTTGTTAATGTATTCACATTAATTTCTGCCATCTTTAATGCGTTCCAATAAGATACAATTTCCACAGTGTAGAAGTGGCTATAGTAGTCATGGTGTGCCAGCCTCGTTTCCAGTTTGAAATTGTGGCCTCTATTTGTTTGGCAGCAAGCCTGCCGAAAAAAGTCGTTGAAGTCTACATTAACATAGCCATTAATCATTTTAAACAAGAAAATCAGACGGTATCGCAAACGACGAGCCCTGAGGCTAAGGAGGTTGAGCTGTTGTAGGCGAGATCTGTAAGAAAGGCCTCTTAGTCTAGGAAAGAACAAGGTGAATCTTCTTTGTACAGATTCGATGGAGTCCGAAGCGTAAGAGTAAGATTGGTAAGCGTAAGAGCTTGGGATCATCCAATATGTAGGTTGTCTCCCAGCTTTTCAAATCACTTATATTTCAACCAATTGCCACAAAATCAGAGATATTTTCATCCACAGCCATTTCATGTAAATCACAATAATGTGACAGTATGAAGTGTATGCGATGTCCGATAATCAGGTGTTTAAACTTATCATTTCTGATGTCTTCTTAAGCGTGCATGCATTCAATATTTTGTCGGCATCACCTCTTCAGTTGAAATGAAATGATAAGATGAATGATCCTTCGGATATAGTCATGCTTCGTCACCAAGCATACTTTGCTGAGATTCAACTATTTCTACATGTATCCTCGTGTCGTTGAGAAGAGGAAGTTGTAGAAGATTATTCATGCACCTCATTCAGCAAGCACCTGATCAGACGACATCGCAGCTTCCTCAATCGCTTCAAAGTATTTGTCCACTTCGAATATGGCAGATATGAAAGTTTGTCATCTCCTAAGCTTTGTGACTTAATTTTGCGGGTTAGAAGAGAATCTAAAAATCTGGAGATAACCAAAACGAACCGGAATAACTTCTAGGGTCCAATCACTGCTGCATTATGGGGACTAGCGATAGGTGAGCCTCGCATAAAATGAAGCTATCGATATTGTGATTCTTGGTAATCATTCTTGGTAATGTGATTCTTGGTAAACGGTCATTCTCAAGATCTGGGATCATAAGGCAGGACTTCCATGCATTGCACCACGAAAGGAAGGCATTAATGCTCCGGAGCACCACCTAATGACCATGATTGACTCGAACACAACATACATTCGCATTCAATTTACTCTCCTACTCATTCAACTCCTACTCATTGCGTTTCTCTTACTTGTATGAGAGTTAAAGCGGAATGACTGAGATGTTTTGTATCTCAGTTGCCACTGTTTATCGGCACAAAACTCATGCAGTAGCTAAGCTAGTGACGTTGTCTTAGTTGAAGTGTTGACAATTGATTGTATTGACGTTGCTAACCATCACACGACGGAAGAGGCCGTTACACAACTCTGTAAAGGGCAAATCAAATAATAATTCACACGGAACTTTTGTTTGTTCTTCATCATTCAAATATCCATCCTCAATGAAGGTGCACAGATTGAACTTCCCGAAGGTGACTTCTGCCGTGACCGAATTCTTGAAGGGTTTAAGGCATTGGTTTGTGATAATGTCTTCTGACGTCATAAATAAGAACATCTGTGAACTCGGAAGGAGCCCTGCCGCGGCGGCGCGGCGTGCTCGGCGGAGGGCTGGAGGTTCCTGGAGCTGTTCTGGCTGGGCTGCGTGCTGGTGCGCCGGGGCCGAGGCGGATTACGTGCGCGGCGGGCATAGGTCTGGAGTAGGGCAGGCTAGCATAGGACTTTTCGGGGGCATGGGACGGCGATGCTGGAGTTCGGACGGGCCGCGGGCGGAGGCTGGAGGCGTATCGGGACTCGGCGTGTGGCAGGACGTGGATTGCACATGCTGGATCGGCGGGATCGGATGCCCGGCCCGGATGTGCTGCGGCGGGGGGGGAGGATTGCGGAGGCGGGGCGGAGGTTCAGGGTGGGCAGGACTGGGGTACGCTCTTGGCTTTGGGGAGCGCGGCGGGGCGGCTCGTGAGCGGAGCCGGCAAGGGACGGAGGCGCGGACGCCTGGAGGTGTAACGGTCTGGAGCGGCCGGTCGCCGGCGCTGTGAGGTTCTGCCGCCTAGGACGAGTCTGTCGCCTGGAGGAGGGAGGCGGCAGGAGCGGGATTGCTGGAACTAATTTTGGGCCTTGGAACTATGAGGCAGCGACGGCGGGATGCCGCGAGAGCGAGTTGGGGGGGCGGTCGGAGTTCGGCTGGCCGGTGGCCGGCGGATCGTTGGGCCCATCGGAGCAGGGCCCGCGCGGTCCTAGCTCGGATTGGCAGTCCGTGCGGCGGCCCAGGGGCGGGAACGGCTCGGGCGCTGCGTGGCGGAGGAGCTGTGCGCGGCTAGAGTTTTGTGGCATGGCATCCCCGCAGGCGGAGTTGGGGTTGAGGTTCTACCCGGAACTTTTCGGCGGATCGACTGTGCGGAGTCTGAGTCGCCTAGTCTGGATCGACACTGAGGAGTCTGGAAGGCATACGTGTGCGGAGCAGAGGACTGCGCGGCGGGCATCGTTGGCGCTACGCACGGGGAGTCAGGTGTACGGCGGAGGCGGACGTGCGGAGTAATGCGCGGCGGGGGGAAGCCGGCTTGACGGACGCAGGGCGGGGCGCGGTGCGGGGTTGCCAGGCGGGGCATAGTCAACCGCGTTGGCGCTAGTTGGGAGGTTTGGGAGCAAGTGAGCCGGTCGGCTGGACTTACGTGATCCGGCTGGACCGGAGCATGGCGGGCGCGGGATGGGCCGCGGGCCAGTGCGGGACGGCGGCTCCTCGGAGAGCTTAGGGGCATGGACGGATGCTGTGACGCGCGGACAGGGAGGCGGATCGGCGGTCGTGTGAGTCGGGGATGTGGATCGGCGCGTGTGATCTGGCCGCTGTGGACGGCGGGGCGGGGCTTGCTCGTGTCTGCTGGAGTGCGTGCCTGCGGATTCGCGTGATGGCGCGGGGAATGCCTAGGGAGGCATGCAGGCGGACGGGCGTCGTGCGGCGGCGAGCGCGGCTAGGACTGCGTGAGTCCTGGGAGCGAGAGAGGGACTGGACGCGGGGTGATGAGATGGTCGCTCTTCGGGCCTGGGAGCGGAGACCGGCCTGCGCTCACCTTATCGGCTGGCGGCGCCATGTTGCGCGCTCGGTGGCGGGATCAAGGGCTGGAGCCGCGCGTTTGCGGATCTGCCCTGGTCTAGAGCATCGCGCGGTCGGCGGGGCTGGAGCGCGCGGCCGGACCCTGATCTTTTTACGGGAAGGTTCTTGGAGCGCCGGACGGAGGCATTAGTACTCGTGGCTTGGACGGCGCGACCTTGGCGGGATGTCTGGGTGCGGGACGGTGTGCCGCGAGATGCGTGAGCAGGCGGATGGACGGAGGTGCGCGCGGAGTTTAGTGACGTGGAGCCCGGCCAAGTGTAGATGGACGGAGGCTGGGGGAGTCGCGGCGGCGGAGGCAGAACGGTTGGCTGCAGGTGGCGCCGGCAGGATGCTGCGGGATTCGGATGGAGGTTCTATTCACAGCAATTCGATCAACACGGTAGAATATTTCGGGTTAGATACTGTATCAACGTTTTCTGAGCATTAATTGGACTTTGTAAACGACAGGACAAACTGTCAATAAAAGTTGACTTAGAGCTTTGTAACGATAGCACATGTACTTGAACTAGTCACAACTCTTGTTATCAAGAATTATAATCACGACTATAAATACATTGAATATCCAGCTCAGTAGGTCCACTGATATTCAATTCTAGGTTAGAAATTAAATCGAGAAGCCGGTCAATCATTTTGATATTTTCTGTTGTTATGAATCCATCAAATTCTACGCGATAAGCAATTCAAGGGCTGCATTTCAAGCAATAAAAACATCAGATCGATTTAATGTGAGATGATCTGTTATCCACTGACTGACGACTCAATTTTTTGATGATTTCTTTCCTATCAAATGACTGGCATGTTTGGAAAGATAAATCCAAATCAAGATGATTTCAACAGCTCCCAAATACACAAATTATCCGTCAGGTTCACTTCATACACAGAGACGTCTGTGATGATGTTTTCAATGAGTCTGGGAGTACAGAGTGATTATCGATTCACATGTATGGATGGAATTGACACATAATTGCCTCTCATTTCCGCTGAGAGACGCACTCTACTACAACGAACATCAAGTCCCTTCACACGTTGCTGACTCAAGCGGAGCCGGAGAACGTAAGTTAGGACAAAATGCGCACCGGTCAGACGAGGACACTTACCGGACTCTGAAACATTGGAGGAGGATGATTGGAACCGGAGCGATGGAGATGTGATGAATATGAGTATGCGTGATGACCAGGATAGATGCCCGCAGCGGCTGCGGCGCTGACCATGTTGTGATCGTTGTCGGGAGAAGAGCTGCCGGGCGGCGAGGGAGGATAAACCATGTATCCATTCATGTCTTCGGAAGAGCCTGCAAGAAATCATTCCGTCATAAACGTCGAATGAACGTTCTGAATGAGTTGTTTCGGCCTGTTGGGCATCGTCAGTCGTGTGGTTCGAACCACTGAAAGCCGCATCCGATATTGTGGCGCATGCTAAAAATTTCTGAAGCTGTTTGAAGAGACTTTGACGAACAGTTTGAAATCAGTGAGAGACCTGATCAACGGATCAGGACACGATCCTTAATTGAGACTTCCTCAAGATGGACATGTATTCAGTGTACTCTACATGCAAATGTCAAATACTTAGCGAACTTTTAAGATTGCTTCAACATTTTTCATATTTCTGAGATAAACAATAAGATGAATTCTAGATATTACGCCTGTACCGGTAACTGTCCTCTCTGAATGAGAGTCGTCAACACTTAATTAACATGACGAAGCTCTCCGATGTCAATACTTTTTGAAACCCAGTGATGCGGAGTCGGAGTCCTAACATTTTTGCTGGAGTCGGAGCTCTAACATTTTTGCTGGAGTCGGACTCCGGATTATAACTAGACCCAAAATATACTACAAACAAATTATTTATTCTCGTGCATATAGCTGTCACTGTCTTGACGTCAACTTTCTCCGTCAAGCAGAAGTATAGAGACAGCAGTGCATACAAAGCTTGTAATAGGTGAGGGAATGAACTGTGATAGTGAAAAAAGGATTGTCTTTTCACTCAGTGATTTAGTAGAGAAGACAAGCCTTCCTAGCCTCGATCACACCTACGCAGCAAAGGTCGCATCAGAGACAAAAATGAAATACTAGTTTGTTTGAGAACATTACTTCTTACCCCCACGTTAATCGTGTGTAATGGCTCCTCTTAAGTGCATATTAAAATCGAAAGTGTACTCATATTTTTTGGAGAAGGATGTCGCCGGTTGGGGGGGCCACAGCGGGGCTTGCGGGGAGCGGTGGGTGAGAGGGGGGGGGTAGGCATGCACAGGGTGGTGGGTGTGGGGTGGGGGGATGGGGTGTGGGGGGGGGAGGGGGGGGGGGGGGGTGTACGGGATAAGTGGGGTGGGTGGGGTGGGGGGGACGGGATTGGGGGGGGGGAGGGGGGGGGGACCTGATCCGGGGTGAGGGGGATCGGGTGGTGGGGGGGGGGATTTTCCCGCCTGGTAGAGACTGGAGAAAAATCGTGTGAAGCACACATCAACAAGATGGGAGGAGCCGAGTCGTATGCATCCAACTTAAAGCGACATTTGATAAACTTTCATCGAAAATGATTGATAATTAATACAACGATGATTACTAAAAATAGGTTCAGGTAAGCCTATAGTGATCTATGATGTAGGTTACCAGTTTATTTTAAAACCCAAGCTTTACATGCTTGCCACCCGGAGTCGGAGTCCTATCAAAATGATAGGACTCCGCATCCCTGTTGAAGCCTTAGAATACAAAATGATGTAATTCCATATAATCATATCAAAGCCTTAGCTGACAGTGCGAGTACAGATTCTTGTAAAGATTAAAGTTGTTTTCGGCCCGCAGTGATATCTTACTGTGATGTCATTAATGATGTACGTGTGTATAATCAAGCGAAGGTAATGAACAAGCCTTATTTTTACAAAAGGTATTATGCACTTCTGCATGATCAATATTTTCTACAACTATGCCGTTGAAGGAAAGTACGTGTTCTTTGGATTGAATATATTAGCTTGCAACCACGGGAAACTACATTTGACCAGTTCCATCATTATTGGTGAGATAATCACCAGCAAATTCATATACTTTGAGTTAGAGCCGTGTTCACTGAGCTCTCTTATTTATACACTAATAGCCATTTATCATTTACTTTCTACCCAGTACGATGTGAGTCTACATTCGTCAATTCAAATCAAAGAATTCATTTTAAAATCGAAACTATGAGTTGCACTACACGAAAGATCTTCAGATCTATCACCTCAAAGTCTTGGTAATTACGGCAATAAATGTAAGCATTTGTATGCACTTTCGTGATCTCCAGTCATGTGGTAAGTCAAATGAAAAGCATGAACTGAGAGAAATGACATCTAACTTGCATTATTGGAAATAATGACAGTCACAAATAGGTTCTTTCTCAACATGATACACTGACACATCCGACTTTCTGAATAACTTTACTGTCAATGAATGTTTCTTACTTTGAAATATCATTTCAATGTAACAATACATTTCTTATTCATTTCACTAGATACATCCAGTGAATGACCCGACAGTGAGTGAAATTGATGGTTGCTTCAACACTGTAACTAACATCAAACTTCAAAGATGAAAAGATATGACCTCACACTTGAAGAAGAGAATAATCTTCGTCTTTTCTACAATATGTGACAATCGTGTTCTTGACGATATCATTCGTTTCTATGACAATTCATCTATCATGTTTGCGGTTTTTGCAATAATGTAATGGAATAGTAAGCAGAGAAACATTTAGTATTACTGCATGTTCTATGACCATAGACGAACTGGCTCTGTGCAACCGTCTATAGCTACAACCCGTTCAGCAAAGAGGATAAGTAAACGCAGAGCAGCCTATTTGGAAAATGCCCTAAGCAGCCATTGCGCTATAGTTGAGTCGGAAAGAGTCAGTTTTTTAAGATGTTAATAATTATTATTACTTTTCTGATGTACAAAAGATTAGGGTTAGTAGAAGATTAAACTATATTTGAAACTAATTTGAAAATGATATTTACAATGAGATGGCATGATGATTTACAGTTATATGATATGAGGGAATGTAGATACTTATTATATTCATATCTACATTCCTTCATATCATATCATTGTAAATATCATTTTCAAATTCCTTATAGCTTAAACTTCTACTAACCTTAATCTTTTGTGCCTGAAGATGATTGCTGGATGGTGATCGAAAAATTTTGTACATAAGAAAAGTAATAGTAATAATAAACGTCTTTAAAAACCTGACTCTTTCCGACTCAACTATTACGCAAGAGTAGCCCGTTGTGCAGTTGCTCAACCATTTTAGATGTCATAAGCATGTTTTGGGCCATTCCGAGCCGAGCTGATGAATTCTTGTAGGGCGAAACACAGCGTCTGCGACTGCCACGGACTTGAGTGGTCAAGTCTGCGGACATCTTTCTAAATGCCCACACGAGCTGCCACTCTGTAACATTTTATGTAATTAGATGACATGGACTATGTGTCCATTTTGGGATGTAAAAGATCAAAAATAGATTCAACTTTAAGTGTCACTGCTTTCTTTTTTAATGCTAAGTTTGAAATAACGATTTTGAAAGAAAAGAGACTCCGCTGACCTCCAAAATCATTAAGGTGGACATTACATTCCCCAGTAATTTCCCACTTATTCTTTGCCCTATTATGAATGAATTTACTATACGCAGTTTTTCTGGAATGCATCATTTGCGTGTATCGTGGCACTACTCTACCAGTCCATGAAGCCTGCATTAGTCTGTAGTCTAATCAACGTGTTGTATTTCAGGGTTAATATTTTCATTAATATTTTACATTTGTATAAAAAATGAGCAGATTAAGTCACTCAAATGAGAATGAAAGAGAGACTTTCGCCGTATTCGATCACCTTACTCTGCTCTGCAAAGCATGTTTCTTGACGGGACTGAATTTATTAAGCACTAACGGGATTCGAATATTTGGCCATATGCTTCACTACTCAACTAACGGAGCTACAGGAATTAATCTGCTACAGAACAATCAGTTCGCGCATGTACAACCTCATTTGTGCCAGTTGTTTGATTACTTCAGTGCTCACATTCTCTCATGGGAATCACATGATCCTTCATTGCAGGAATGACGTCTTTCTTACACTCGTATGTGACGATCTTCCTATTTCTCTACAATGCGACTAAGTTCACAACACAGGAGTAATGAAAACAAAATCGTCCTGTGTTAACACGAAAAGATCTGTAGGAGTTGTCAGATAAAACAGTCATGGAAGATATTTCGCTCAAATATCAACTATCACTCCACTGAATAAATTCTCTGACGATTAAAGTGTTTCAGGTGTGCCTTCTGTCCTCAGATGATACAATTATCAATCAATCGAAGTCAATGAATGGACATTTATTTACAAGAAGAGTATTTATCTATGAAATCACAACTTCTTAGTTAATTATCTCAGGAGAGATAATTATTTTATCCTATTTACCATCACCGACAACAAGCTCATAGTTATCAATTGTATTCCGATCGATCTTTCATATCTTTGTTACTCAAATGCATGGGTTAAATTGTGAGTCTAAATAAGAGGCTACAACTCTTCAAGAAATTGCCGTAAGATCTCTAATTTCTAGCTTTACTTTTACACCTTTTCCATTTCGACATCAGATATTTCCAAATGAATTTCAGATATCTTCAAAGTTGAGTTTTTGATAGATGCCTGAAATTCAATTGGAGAAATTTGAAATTCCTCTGGAAATGTCTGAAATTCATTTGGAAATATCTGAAATCGATTTGGAAATATCTGAAATAGACATGGAAATGGTGTAGTTGGACGAGTAAACAGAAGAGAGCTTTCTTGAGGTTTAAGTCTCGCAAATCAGATTGAAATGTTTGAGGTGATGCTTGATTCATGTAAAATTGAAAGGATTTTGTCATGAAAGACTGATATTATTCGTTATAACTGATGAACCTTGGTAATCTTCCACTAGCTCTATCCTGTGTCTGGATCCGCATGGGTTGGCCCCTAAATTCGGCACATTAACTATAAACACTGTCTAATATCTTAAGTTATAACTTAACACAGTAACGTCAAACTATCGAACTGAGTGAAATCTTGAAATACGTTTTAAATATTCATGTTAGTCAATGGCGTTTACTGCTTGTATTCATTTTGCTCTAGTTCGTGGAATCATTGAGACTTGGATGTACTTTGATAACTATGAATCGTGGTGCATAATGCTTCAATAATTCAATGTGATTCAACATTTCTAAGAATCCTACTGAGACAAAAACCTAATGACACCAACACACGTCTCGTCATAAATGCGAAAATCTCTTAGCTACGGGTCATAATAATATTCATTCGGAAAGAGCCAAATTTATAAGATGGAGTAATTTGTATTTGGTTTGATATTTGATTTCAGCTGTTATCTACACCTGAAATTCAGGCATTGAATGACTTCATGATAGTTGTATTAAGATTTAAGATACATAAGAAGTTAGGAGTAAAATATTTAAAACGGCAGATATACAAAAATACAAAACTATGCTAGAATACTTTTGGGCAGGTATTTAAGTGCATCAAGTAGCAAGGAGTTACATAGTACCAGCAGCATTGGGAAATGACTTTTAACAAAATGCTGCTGACACTATGTACAAACCTTAATACAAATTACAAATTATCTCTTCTTTTCAATTTTACTCTTTCCGAATGGGAATTAGCAAGTCTCGTCAAATTAACATGCACACAGTTCCTCCTACAAATAATTCACTCCGGAAAAGTAGTTCAATATTCTGATGACAAATGCAAGTGAATTTGAGAATCCGAGGTTCCATTTTGACCTGTTTATCAATTAATTCATACACCCAATTGATTACATCACAATTGAACATCCGGCCGCAGTCATTACACTTTCCGGCACTGTAGTTCGCTTGACGAACAGATTGCCTTCATTTGGGATGTTGGAAAATACATTCTACGAAACCCTGGCATAAGAATCACACATTAGATTAGATGGACAATTGTCGAATCGAATAATCAACGTCAGACATGTCACCAAGAGTATTATTTTGACTCTGCGAATGCAATTATTTGCGATGCAGTTCTGATGAAATTTTCAGGAAATGAGTTGGTATATCATCAATGAACTGTGCTGAAAAAACCCACCCTTCTTATTGATAATGCTGGGAATTCTGACGGTAAGATTTCAGCTCTCAGATTCGAATTCGCAATTTTCGGTGTTCGATAAATTTCAGTAATTTCTGTTTTGAAGTTTCAAAGTGCCTTTTAATGCAAGTCAATCTATCAGACTGATTCATTGTCTCTTGGTCTTAAAGAATGCGATTTTGAGATTAGAAAAGCACGCTATATTTTTCAACTGTCTGAGCACACTTTTGTCGACCTCTTGTTTGATTTCGTTAACTGGTGTCGCGGACGGAAGGTGAATGAAACATGGTGGCCCAACTCTAATGTTTTCCTTAAACTGATCTAATGACGAGTATGTAATTGAAGTTCGATCTATTAATGTTGAAAATGTCTGTGTTAAGTCGGTGTAACTTTCCGTTTAACATTTTGTCACATTGAACGGATTTCAGTCTACAAATGAAATTTCCTGGTTACGGTCTGTCCTGTTACAGTATTCCTGGGCATTCAACAATAGCTATGAAAACACACGTGTATGCTCGCTAGCGCTTGTTTCACATTTTCAATCCTGAGATTTGCGATTAGCAAGTTAGTGAAATTTTGACGGGTATTCATCAAATATCACTTCAAACACACTACTGACAAATCGCCTAAGTTAGTTCGCTTTCGAAAGTTGATAAAAGCTTCTTTTTGCAAACACAATGTAAATAAAATAATTGAATATTGACTTACATCCTCAGTTGAAAAATGGGAACAGACCTGAATTTGCCAGTAATGTTTTTTTTGCCAGTAGTGATATTTAATGAATTCCCGTCGAAATTTCTCTAACTTGTAAATTAGGCGTGCTGATGATTCCTGATTTTGGATGAAATGGCAGCTATTCAGGTGTGTTTCTATTTTTTAACTGAGGAAATCAGTTGATCAGTTGATGAAGAACTCAATATTTTATCATTCTGTTTACATTTCCAATCCTGTATAGACATCGTACAAGCTTAGCTACATAGTCGTCAATTTCGATATAATTTATTATGTCACGAAAGACCGGACGGATAAGCTGCAGTCTAAAAATACGGTGCCGAGTGAAGCGACTGAAGATACAGTCCGTTTCATAAAAAGTGGATCATCCTAAAATTTGACTAAATAAAACATAAGTATGATACAGAAAGCATTTTTCAAGCTATTTCATGTCCCTAATATAATTAAATGTCCTTATATAATCTGATAACTATGATACAGTAACGGTCTTAAGCGCTATATTTGTGGTCCTACCCTTGTTACAATGACATTACCAATTCGTCTAGGCATTGATGCGATGATATCGTTGATTTTTGACTGATCTAACTTTCTCCACTCTCTTCTTAACAGTGACGTAAGTTGTGATACGCCATCTGTAGGTAGCAGTGAACGACGAACATTACGTTTTAGAATACTCCATACATTTTCTATGGGATTCAGATCCGAGAACGAGCTGGAGATCAGAGAACGAGCTGGCCAAGATAATGTCCTAAGCCCTATTGATACTTCATAAGTTGACTCTACTACTCCCTGTGACACGTAAGCATTATCATACCATAAATAACCAAGTCGGTGGATCACCAAAGTTGATCTGTAATTGGCCAATGTTCATTCGGAAAACATTCACATAGCGTTCAGAATTCATGGTTCCTTGCTGTATGTTGAAGTACAGAGCGCCATTGGTCCAAATGCCAGCCCAAATCAATAGAGTCCGCACCACCTTTGTACCCGGGACGAGTAAATGTCCTCGGAATGTTTCCTATCAGATTTATCCATAATCTCAATCGCCCACCATTATCCTTCAACGGACTGATGGTTCATCAGACCAACAGACCCGATCCCATTGATTTCGCCATTGCCCATCTGAGACCTTTTTGAATGCTGATCTGATCATTCGACTGAGAGGGCCTCTTACTGCTCTTAATTCGACTCAATAAGTCCTTCTACGAATAGTGGACTTAGAATAGACGAGTCAAGTGCAGCCATCTGAGTTAACGAGAGACTTGGATCAACTTTAACAAATCAAAAATTAGGCGGTCTCTACGGTTTGGATATTTTGCGTGGACGGCCAGAGCCCCTCTTTACGACAGAGACGAAAAATCATCATTATGCCATCGATGCACATTTGTGTAAGGGACATTAAGTCGCTTGCTTGCAGCTCGCAAAGATAACTCTAGTTCTAGCAATGCTGACACTCTGGCCATTTGGACGATCTCGTTATTGTTCTGTGCTTGTATTGTTTTCAACCGTAAGAGATGGGGGGGGGGGGAGATTTCTAGCTGAAAGCAATCAGGAGTGCTGCCAACACCACCGCAACGAAGTCAGGAAGCTATGGAACATGAAGTCCAGTTAATCACATGTAGCAGTTACATTATTGTTGATGAATAATGGTGCTATACTGGCTCTGATTGACCGATTTTCTTTATTTTTGTTTTGCTTGATAGCTTTTGGCTTGTTGAACAACATATTACATAACAAAGGAAACAAATGTAATTTTATAAGAGTGAGGTATGATTTTGTGTAACATTGCTAAATGAAGATCAAACTATCTGCTACTTTTTTTATCTATAACAGGAAAACAACTCAATATTCATGCTTGAAATTTCCAACAATGATATTAGTAAGCACAACTGACATATCTTCCAAATTTCATAGAAATTCGTTCAGGTTTGGCGGAGTTAGACAAAGTTGAAGTTAAGGCGATGTTTAAGGGTGATCCATTTTTTATGAAACAATCTGTAGATTCATCCTTACTGTCTCTCTGTTCTATTGTTAACATAACAATCTTGTTAACATATTAAAACATATTGAATAGTTGTTCGCAATTGGTCATTCGCAATATTGAATAGAGGAAATTGAAGGGAACGAATTAAATGTCACACTCGACAACAATCACGTGTCGCAAGTGGACAATTGAAAAGGTGTACCGCCCACTCAGTTGACAACCATTCTAACCGACAGTTATGAACAAAGGAAGAAGTAATTCTACAACAATATTCCACGCTTCTTTGTTGTTTACAATAGCACACCCTGATAGTCACATCTGGAAGGACTGTAGCGTTTCATTGCGTCATGTGGCGACATGTGACGGAGATCGCATCAGTCTAAAACCATTCATGGACTCTTATTGATCACACAGTCACGTTTAAAGCAAGTTAACACGATAAAGAGATTTGCTGTTCCTGGCGATATTCGGAAATAGATTATAGTTTGAACTCATGTGACGCGATGGATACATTGGAAAATTGTTTATTGATAATTCTATCCATAGTGCAAAACCACTTCCGGTGAATCACGAGAATCAATTCAATCAATTTCTACATCAACTTCCTGTCTTAAATTTCATGAAACAAATCGGAGATAAGTAGTTCCATAGGTAGAGTCATTGTCCGTTGATTGTGGGAAGATTAATTATTAAACAAATATTTCTCCACCCATGTCCTTCAATTGCATTGAAATGATGAAAGTACATTCACTCAAATAATGAAAGTTAGGCAGCAGTCCATGTTTGAAAAGGCTTCGGACTTGGCTCTGAGATAAAAATGTAAGATGGCGGTTTACGTGAATGATAATAATAGGACAATTTCTCCAACAAGCAAAGTTTCTGAAGGCAGGCATGGAATATGCGCTTTACAGTGCTCCGAGGCACAGTGGTTTAGTGCTTGGTGTAGCGATCTTTTGAGTCAGTGGTCGAGCTTCGAAAGTGTCATTGGGAGTCGTCAGGACGGGCATCCAGACTAAAAGTGACACGGCACTCCAAAAGTCTGATTTTGTATCAAAGTTATATAATCAGCAACTCATGCATTTAGCTCTGAACTTCCATTTCTTGTGATGATAAGGCTACTGTGAATAACACATTCTCTGCGTTTAACCGTACCATTGATCTGTGAAGTTACATGGCCTTCCCTCAATAGCTTAGTGGGCCTTGGTATCAATGCGCTATAAAAATGTGTGCTTATATGTATAAGCACATCACTGAAATGCCTAACGTAAGTTATGCAAAATCGACAGGCATTTTCACAAGCAACTCATTTAACTTTCACAAAGTTGAAATTTGTCTTAGCAACACAATTTTAACAACTCAGATCTGAAAGTTGCAATGTAACAGCGAAAATTTAGGTAATTGATCCAGGACATCAATAGTAAGTTCCACCAAATGTATCAAACACGAGATACCGTAATTACAAGAGCTGTGAGACGTCTGTCTCAATAATGGACATCCAAAAATGAGAGCAGGTAATAAACCTAATTACAAGACAACTCAAAGTCGAAATACGAAGACCCAACTTCATACAATAAAATAATGATAACCTACATGTAGTTGTGCATTTCGTTATCTCTTCGTTGTAACGTCACAATGCACTCTTGAAACGTCAATGAGATAGGTCAAATTTGCTGCTGAGCAGACACTTAGTATCATCGAAGGAGTTGACCCGTTTTCTGAATTTGATATAAAACCAATAAGAGACCTATATGAATTTGCTAGTCCGATAATGCATTAATTTCAAAACTGTATGATTCAAAGATCATACATCAGTTACTTCTACACTTACTACAGGGCATAATTAACTGAGATAAATGAATTGCCGTAAAGACAGTGTTTCAGTTGGATTATGTGAAAGCTAAAACAAATTGCCCGTCTTCGGCATCCCCATAAGCTATCAATTCTACAAAATCAAGATTTTCGCTACTTTTATATGCCGCTGTAGAAAAGACAGCAAGATCTTAAGAATAAATTATTATAGTACGCAGGTCTATTAGTTACAAGCGTATAATTCATCAATGTACTCTGATCGCATATTCATCGAATTTATGCTTTACATGTTGGCGAAAATTTGCCAGACACAAATAGGTGCAACAAAAATTTTCTATCATCTCGACACCATTTAATTGGCTAAATAATTATATGTTCTGTTTAGTATACAGAAGCTTGTCATTAAGGTCCTTCTTAGGAGCACAGCCTCAAGTTAGCATTCAGAATTCACACATGCATTTCATGTCATTTATGGATTCCAAAACCATGGTCAAGCTGTGTTAGTTTGAGGACATTACAATCACTATTTTAGCAGCGTTGTGTGCTAGGTCAGCCCATGTATTAGCATATATATAGTATTCTGTAGTTGAACGTTTCTCAAAATGAAAATTTTTTTCTATTCGGCAGAGGGGAAAATGAAAAGAATGTCATACAGGGCATTGAGAATGAGATATTTGAAAGCATGGATTTGCCTATGTGCATGCGCTGAAATAGAACACTTGGGTTTCATAACGTGAGCTGGAAGATGTATATTGCAAATGGTTGATAGAAACATTACCATTCACTAACATTACGATAGGAACGTATTAGCGACAACTGTGTTGATTGAGGGGATGTATATTTGAGAAATCGATGTCTCTACTTTGCTCAATGGGGATTTAAACAACTTTCCGATTAACACGCATGTTACCAACAATAGCGCATTGATCGCAGCTGTGACTTCCATTTGTTACCGCCAGCATACTTTCCTGCTGTGGACAAAACATTGCCTCAGTAAGACCAAAGCCTAATGAGAACATGCACCCACACACAGCGCGCATGACGTCAAATGACGTCTCTCCACACCATACACGATGATGAAGTTATCAATGTCATCTAACTACACTTGCATATGATTCAGAAGTAGTATTGATTTATAGCTAATTCCCAATAGAATTAATAGCAACATTGTCTAATACAAATGTTGAGATGACGGTTGTCGCATGCTTGACATAGATATGTGATGGTTTTTAACACATTGGAGTTATGAATTCTAAATCCCACCTCGAAAGGAAAGTTGCTGAAACTCAAGAAATCCTAACGAGATCATCCACAGCACAAGCACATCAAAGCAATTTCCCACATGAAGCAATGAGTTGAAACTGGGACATCACAGTCGCACATTATGTGAATATCGCGAAACTTTCTCAACGACCACCCGTTAAAACGTCTGATTTTTTTTGCAATCTCGAATTTTCCCGTACATTCACCGACAGAATTGGAGGATCGCCACCAGGAGGAGACAGTCCAACCTAGCGGAGCCTGGAGGACGTACATTGAAGAGATGAGTGAGAAGAATTTATATTTCTCACTAAGCCCACAAGCTCTCTAAAGCGAACGTTTTCAAGTCCTTTGAATGGTCGCTTTAGAGGCGCTATACTGTACTATCCTCGATAACCTATTACTAGCACTTAAGAGAGTTGAGTCTCAGATAAATCATATTCAAGTTTTCAAAGACTGACATCAAACATCATGGCCTCATCTGAACTAAGGGTTATCAAGAATTGATTGATTTGATAGAATTTGTGTAATTAATTGTTGAATGATTTGTGATGGGGAAGGTATTTTATTGACTGCATCACTTTCGTCGGCAGGAAGCGCATCTGGGCTAAAAGATCACAACGCTCCAGATAAGTCTGACAATGTCAGCACCGTCTAAGACCTTAGTAAGGGGAGAAGTGAGGTTAAAGCTTAATTTATATTGCAGCACTTCTATAATCACTTTTAAAACTGCTATGTTATCCAGGCACGTGTTATTATTCATTCACTTGCTTCAATAGTTGATTGCCACCATCATTACGAAGCATGAACAGAAGTCTGCAAGAAAATCTATCAATATTTATTTACTCCCAACTAAGAATACAATTATACTACAGTGTATGAAGAGTGGTCTATAGGGCCTAAATGTGCTTCACCATTGCATTATATTCATATATTCTCAAAGTGCATTGATACATTGACCATTTGAAGGCGCTGGACGCCGAAGGCCCGTTTGAATTTACTTTTCGATTTAAATGTTTTTCAACCAAAACTTTTGGGGAATTTTTCTGCTTTACATTTGATGGTTGATTTTATATGGTATTCTGCTCTTTGCTATTTCAATTCATATTTACCACGAACAAATGAAATATTGTAGATCTAAGCTATACCTAAGCTTGTCGATGATATATCTAATGCATAAAGCAACTTTTAAAGGAAGTCACATGTGTCTGTAGGAGGTGCCAGCAACCAGTAGTCAAATAATTCACAACACTTATCTAAGTCATGACGTTATCTGACAATTCGAAATGGAATGATTAGGTTAAAAGACGGTTTTCAAGCTAGTCAGGTTTTATAGCGGGAGTCGACTAATCGACAGTGCCACTACACATGCCAACAAATTATCTGGCATTTCTAAGATATACTAGTTTTCGCTTCTACAGTAGCAGCATATTTTCATTCTAGAACACAAATTCAACACGGGCATTAAGTTATCTATTCGGACACCAAGTTTTTTCTACAATTATTTGAGGGAAAAAGAATAACCTAAAAGAACATTGCGCAACACCATCCCTGGCTTATCATGGATGCTCTGGCAGGCTGTGGCTACACTTGCAGCAAACAAAGTCAGCTCACATCTTCCTGAAATTCGTACAGACCTGCATTCACGTCTGAGGGCAGTGGCAGAAGTGATTGCGGAAATGTTGCTTACAATAAGCAACATGAGCTGAGAACGGAAATGCTTGCTTTCATTGGAATCGGACATGACTGGAAGCGTTTCGTTATAGGAGATAATAATTTTAGAGGAATTAAAGACACTCGATTAACCTTATACGCAGGTACCTGACGGGCAGAATTCTATCCGATGTTTGTCAACTGAGTCGAATTAGAAATTTGAAATATCCTGTTGAAATGCATAAACATGAAAGATGAACAATAACTCGATTTCTATTTGGGTAATTTATCTTCGTTTGTAAGTGCCATGAAAATCTGCCCAGATGCTCTGGAAGAAATTGCGTTAACTCACCTGCATTGTCGTAATAATGGTCAGTACACGCCAGATCGCTTGACTTTGATTCTTGGCGCTTCAATCGAGGTACTACTTGACGAAGTCTGCCACTGGCATTGGCTTGTAGGTAAACAGTCGGATTTCCTTGACGTTGTACCAGATATCGAATGCCAGTGGATCGGGTGCCTCCGGTAGTGGCAGCATCAACTGTTGTTACACCGCTTCCACTAGTCGACAAAGTGGCATGTCGAGCTACAGGTCGAACTGCTAAAGCCGGGCGTGAAATGGCGGCTGCTGAGCTCGACACGACACTTCCCCGAAGCACTGAAAATCCATATTCATCTCTGTCTTCGTCAGGAGGTGTGACTAAACCAGCACTGGTAATAAAATTTGATTTTCCTCCACTACTGCTGTCACTTGCACTGCTGTCATTATCATCTTCATCGTCACCATCTTCGTTGGTAGGAGAACATGAATGCTTGATATGCAATGGAGGCATGACAAAATCTTCATCTGGAGAGCCACTGTCTGTCAAATCTCCTGAAAATACAAGATGATGGTTTTGAAATATAACAGCTTCTCGAAGATGTGGAAAAATATTTACAGATCCCTCAAGAATGATGGACATCGATGTCATACATTGAAATGGGAATAGAAGTGGAAGTCACCTTCCTGCTTTAAATAAGGTGTGAAATATTTATCCTCTTTGCAACATTTCCCTAGTTACGTGTATAACTAAGTTTTAGTTCCACGTATGTCTACAAACAAATATGAGTGAAATTTAAATACTTTTGTCGATTGATCTTGGCTTCTGTAAGTATGACACTATTTACATAAGAGTCGAAGACGCGGCAGGGTCTTCATTTCACCTCAAAAGGAGCTGCGTAAACTAAGGCAAACGGCTCATTCTCAAATTGCACTTCGTGCAGTGCTTCATCCCATCATTGTATTCAAGAGTCAAACTTTCTGTGAATATTCGAACAGTCAGTGTTGTTGAAATATCCTTTCGAACTAACTGCCATTACTCATTCCCAAGCTTAACAAAGTCTGCTCAGTCAGAATCACATATCCACAAATTCTACCATTTATCTGAATGCAAAAAGAAGCACTATGATAGGCTTAAGATAACTTAAAGTAATACCCATTTATTTGACACCAAGACATCAAATTACGATCATCTACATTTCAGATGCACAGAATGCCATCCATGCAAGAGTACTGAAGTAGCGAAGGCGAAAACCGGGTGAGGTATAGTACTTGTTAATTACAATATTTGCTATTATTGGTTATATTTCTAAGTAACGCATCATTACAAAAGTTGAATTTACAACTATTCCAACTGACCACACTGTGACTGCTTAGGCAAGTTTACAAGCGATTAGTCGTTACGGAGAATCGATTAATGTACCGAGAGAATAGTTTGATGAACACTACATCCCAAAAGTGTGATGAGGCGATAGCCAAAGTGAACCAGTCACATTCAGCAAAAAGGATGATGACCCCGGCCATATGAGCCGAGGTTTCAAAAACAACGACATAGTGTTTGGTTCTTACGTGTAGAACTTAATTTTCTAGATTTCTAGAATTAGGCCCTACATGTGGAACATCATATTCTGGGTGAAATAGTGACACATCGGTACTACATTAAAAGGTTTCAATTAGGAACTTCCTTAAATCACTATCCTGCCGCTTCTAACCTAGGCTTACTAATACGGTTGGTGTATAATATTGTGATACATAAAGATTCTTTTACTACAATTGTGCGTCTATACCATGCTTTTCTAACTCTTTCAGGAAAAGATATCACTTACACACAGATCAACCTTAGGTAACGGTGCAATCATGGTTATTTACGCAACTAGTACATGATAGCCTCTTTACCATTCTACGAGTTAGGTATCTTAAATACCGAACCCGTAGGGTGAGGGCTATTTATATCTACAATTTTAATTTGTAACTTTTGAAAAAATTCAGATAATGAATACTGAATGACACCAGGAGGCTTATAAAAATGTAGATTGTGGTGTTGATCTGCTAGCTGATACATGAACTAAGCTACACATTACGAGTGCGGTCAACACTGATCCAAACATGAGTCGAAACATTTCCCACTCCCTTCTCACTATGCATGAGAATATAAAATGACAAAAATCGGAAACTTTCAAAGTGCAGGAGGACCAAATGCGTGAAATGCATGATCACTTGCCAATATTGATCTAATCAATCCGGAAGATTCTCACCCCTACTTCCCACATTTGACTGAGCCATTGCTGGGACGCATATACAAAGTAACATGTAAAAATCAATATTTCAAAAGATGTCTTGAACGAAAATGCAGTAGGCATATGATTGGAGGGACAATTATCCTCGAAGAATAATTCAAGTTATCATTACGATGACATAAAGGTACATATTCAAACTACAAATGCAACTCTATTGTTGCTTTTCTGATAACGAAACTACTGAGTGATAGAAACCTAAATGCAAGTAGCTACATCGCAATTAATTAAAATAGCATGCAAAATCAAGACTTACTTAATGAAATATTTGAGTAATCTTTAATATCGTCAATTTCAACTTTCACATCGCCAATTTCGTTCTTGATATCTAATTCATTGGGAAAATCGGAGAGGAATTCAGCAGAGCTATCTAGCAGTGGCGGGCTTCGCAACAGCCATTCTGGATCATAATCAGATTCGTGCAGAAGTCCTTCTGGGAGTACCTGAAATATAATTAAAGAATGAATACAACATAAAGAAACCGCTCGTATAAAAGTAGGCATGTGCTTATCAAATGAGTAGGCTGATACAGAATGAATTTTAGCACTAATTCATAGCAGGCCTAATCTGCTTGCCTTGTCTAGCTTCCTCGACACAAGACGCTCTACTTCTACAATAAGTACATTACTCGTTGAAAGTATTTCAGTTGTCTTTAAAGATTGAGTTTAAGCTTTAAGAAAATACAATTTAATTTAAAGTGTGACACGTCGCCTTTATCTTAGACGATGAAAAGATCAACACATAACCTCGAACTCTGACCTTTGGATTTGAGGCGGATGCATTAGAATCAAACCATCAGTTTCCAAGTTCTACGATAGTTATGGGTTTATAGATGTGTCGACTTAATGTCATGCTTGTGTCAAAAAACATGTAATTAAAAAAATACATCCAAACTTAATCAATGTTCATTATTTTATTTTGGATGCCACCTTTTATATATTCCTCAGTGAATCTCAACCAATAATACCTTCTACAGGGTGGGCGGAAATTAGATGCTTAATAGAAAATGCCTCTATTTTTGGTGCTATTAGTCAGTTTTATCTACCTTTCCTGGAGAATGTGTACTACGTTAGGGAGTTATTATCGCCAAAGTTTTATTCGAAAATATGCTGTACTTTTTTATTATGGCCTTGTGAAAAAAAGTTCATTTTTTCGAGAAATACTTTTTATAAATTATTTATAAAATCGATATTCGTCATTAAAGAAAAAATAGATTCCATGTGAATACTTTATTCAAAGAAAGTGCACATACTCACGAATTTGGTAACTCAAAACTCGATGTGTGATCCGCCTCTTTGGACGAGAGTCTGAAGACGTCGAGGGATAGCATCTACTGACTTAGACAAAAAATCCGGCGTCACCGAAGTAATGACTAGACGAATCCGGGCCTCCAGGTCGTCCAGTGTCTGCGGTTTTGTTCGATAGACCTCTTCTTTGGCCCAACCCCGAAGGAAGAAGTCACACGGCGTCAGATCAGGACTCCTAGCCGGCCACTCAAGTGGCCCTCGACGGCCTAGCCAGCGCCCAGGAAAGTGCTCACTGAGCCACTCACGGACAGTCAGGGCAAAGTGTGGAGGAGCACCATCTTGCATGAAGATAGCATCATGAATGTTGTTCCAAGTGCTGATAATCGGCCTGACGTCGTTCTGCAACATCGCGAGGTACCGCTCGGCATTCATGGTGTTGCGCAGAAGTACCGGACCCACAATCCGATCCGCAGTCATGCCGCACCACACCGTCACACTTGGCTGTGCCTGCAGCTTCTCAGTGGTAACTCGAGGATCCTCTCCCGCCCAATAGTGACAATTGTGGCGGTTGACGAAGCCACCGACGTGGAACACGGCATCGTCGCTCCAGATGATGTTGCGGAAAAGTCCGGGCCATTCCGCGTGCCAGGAGAGCATGGATTCCCCAAACTCCAGCCGAATGTCAGTCTTCAGCAGAAAGCGATTGGCAGTAGTGTGGCTTCCACGCTCGCCATTCAAGCTCCTTCTTCAGCACAGTTCGCACTGTGTAGCGGGACAGTCACTTTCTCGAGCTCCCTGGCGGGTTGACTTTCCTGGGCTCCTTAAAAACATCTCGACCATCTGCACAGATTCCGGCAAGTTGGATGTTGAGCAACGTCCGCTTCTGTGTGCATCTGCTACTGAGCCGGTCGTCATGAGCCTAGAATGACAGTTCTTGATTGTTCTGGCATCCACTTGAGCATGCGATCCATACACCGATCGCCACCATCTTTGTACGGCTATGACAGATTGCCACACTTCGTACCTAGCAGATAATTGTGCACGCTCCGTCAACGTGTAGCGCTCAGCCATAACAAATGCACTGGTATGACAAAATCAATCCAATAGATGTTCTTAATAATTCGATTTGCAATCACTGACTGGGTTCAAGTTGCAACCGTCGAAAGGGTTGTAAATGAATCGTCATCACTAGTCATAAATGCACAGAACAGAAAATGGTGTGGATGATTAATCGATTAACTTAATCTTAAAGTCACCTAGAAGAGAAAGTATAGCATATTTTCGAATGAAACTTTGGCGATAATAACTCCCTAACGTAGTACACATTCTCCATGAAAGGTAGATAAACTGACTAATAGCACCAAAAATAGAGGCATTTTCTATTAAGCATCTAATTTCCGCCCACCCTGCATATCCTTACAGAATTTGCACCAACTGACAATTGCTTGTGGTTTCATTTATTTGGTGAGCTCCATATTCATTCAATGTAATGTATAGCCTTCTGTATACATGATCCGTTGCACTTCAAAAGACCGATTTTACTACTATAAGCAGTTGAAACAGAATCATATCGGCTGGCACATTATATATATATTCGTATGCATAATGATCATTACAACATGGCATGATGTTGAAGCCAGCGAACAGCATTGTCTGAGACAGATGATAGTTCCTTAACACCACCAGATAGAGAATATAACGGACACTGTTCAATGATGTGAAGCATTGTTTGTGGAAGTCAACAGTCGCAATTAGGGGAGTCACGTACGCCCCACTTGTAGAGCATGCTAGCGCAAAGGCCAGCGTCGGTTCGGTATCTGTTGAGGGCGCACCACAAGCCACGAGGGAGTTGGAAGCCTGGAAGGGGACGCGTCGCATCACTTATCAGATCTCGGTTACGGACTGGGAATTGCTCCCACCATTCCCGCCATGATCTGTTGAGGTCGAAGTTCTGAGGTGGGTTTCGCCAGATAGGATGACGAGAATGGAGTCTCAGGTTCGGATGATCCAAAAGATCATTGTTTATAGGGAGTTCGGGCATGGCCATTATGGAATCGAGCAGTCTGTTAGTGCTCAACTCTCGTCGGATGTGAGGAGGAGCGATGTTACATAGCGTTGGAAGCCATTCAATTTCAGTTGGTCTAATTGATCCGCTTATTATTCTCATGGTAGAGTTTAGTTATGCGTCGATGATTTTGCAGTGGGCAGATCTTCGCCACACGGGTGCGCAGTACTCCGCCGCTGAATAACAGAGGGCTAATCCTGCTGTTCGTAAGGTGGTAGCTCCAGCGCCCCATCGTGATCCGACAAGCATTTGAAGGTTATTTCTAGTCCTGATTTTCATTGCGAGCTTCTGAAGATGGCTCTTGTAAGTCAAACTTGTCTAGTGTCACACCGAGGTAGGTTGGAGAATGATCGTGTTTGACACGAGTGCCGTTCATATAAATGTCCAGCGCCATTCCGCATTGGCTGTTATTGAGGTGGAAGCTCGATGCAACGGTTTTCATCACACTAGGTAGAAGACTCCAGTCTCTGCAATATGCTGCCATCTTTTCCATGTCGCTGTTCAAAATTTCGTTTAATTTGGCGAACTCCTTTTCTTGGTGAGCGCAGCAAATGTCGTCAACATAAATGAATTTTCTGCTCTGGGTATCTGGGAGGTCACTTATGTACAAATTGAACAAAATCGGGGCGAGGACTGATCCTTGTGGTAACCCGTTTTTCTGGGCTCGCCATTTACTCGTTTTGCCGTCAATGTGCACGCGGAATCGTCGATTTTCCAAGAATTTTGCCATAAAGAGCACCACCCAACGTGGTAGGACTTTAGAAATTTTTATCAAGAGTCCTCTCTGCCAAACGGTATCGTAGGCCGCTGTTATATCGAGGAAGACGGCCCCTGTTTTTAATTGCTTCTGAAATCCATTCTCAATGTATGTAGTCAGAGCTAGCACTTGCTCTTGCGTGCTACGACCTTTACGAAATCCCGCTTGAGCAAGATCCAAGCAATTGTCCACAGTGCTCGATATTCGACGTAGGATTGTTTTCTCTAGAACCTTGAATGTCACGGATAGGAGTGAAATAGGTCGGTAGCTGGTAGCTTTAACCATGTCCTTCCCTGGTTTAGGTAAAGCTATGATTTTCGTACGTCGCCACTGTTCAGGGATAGCTTGTTGCGTTATGCAGCGTGTAAAGAAGTGCGCTAGACATTGTAACGCTTTAGGGCCAGTGCTTTTAAGAAACTCAGGGAAGACACTATCCTATCCAGCCATTTTACCGTTCCTCATGATCCTCATGTCTTTTATGGCATCGAGAGTTTCTTCCACCGTCAATGGGTCGGGTTTTGCGGTGCTATTTGATTCGGCGCATACCACAATTTGTTAGCTTCTTTCACTTTAGGCTTGTCGCGAGCAGACTTTCCGTGTTTCACCAAATGACCAGCGAAGGTGTTCGGATTCAAGCTTGAACTTCCCGAAGGGCTGTTTGTTTGGCCTGAACTCAGTTTTCGAAGGAGGTTCCAACTTTTCCTGCTTGAGTGGGTAAAATCCAGGTCGCTGGTGTCTTTTTCCCACCTTCTCTGCCGATCGTCATTGAGAGCCGAAATCAGTTGGTCAGCAATTTCTTTATCTTCTGTTTGGTTGAATTCTTGTAGTAGTTCTTGACACTCACTGTTCAGGCATGGAATGTATTGCTTCCTGAACACACGTGGGATGCTCTTGCTAGCGGCTTTGAAGATGGCCCGTGTGAATCTGTCGTAGGCTTCTGTCAGTCCGATGGAATGTAGAATGCAGACAGCGCATTTTTCCAAGTAGGCCGAAAACTCATTCCAGTTCGCCTTGCGGAAATTCCAGTGTGGTTTTGGGACAGACGTAATCAAGGGAATGCGAAGTCCGACGTGCAATATAATAGGGCGATGTTGACTCTTTGGGAAAGAGGACAGAACGGTTGTTGCTGCGTGGAGGGGTTGTCCATCAGCAGAAGATGCCCAGCGCAAATCTGTGTTGTAGGTTCTGTTCCATCGAGCTGAGCGAAAAATTTTGGCTGCTTGAGGTCAATGATAAGATGAGCGTTCGATTGAGATGCCCAATCGGCCAGCCATTCTCCATTTAGGTCAACGCTTTCATATCCCCATATGGTGTGATGACTGTCCCATATGGTGTGAATCTCCGACATAGATTGCTGGGTGGCCATGGGCTTTAAGGGGAGAGGATGACCAGAAGGCGGAGGGGGTTTGTAAACGTTTGTCACTGTGTGGTTGCCGACTCGTATAGTGTCACTGAAGGTATCTTGTTCGACAAGTTCAGCGTTTGAGTACATTGATCTGACATACGTAGCACGTCCATATTTCTCGTGGCCACAGAAAGCGATCATATCAAAGTTAGATACCATTAAACGATTTTTAGGGGCCTCATGATCTTGGTGGGTTTCTTGCAGGCAGAGAACGTCCACCATGTGCTCTTCGCAGATGCTAGAAATCAACTCCTGTTTAGCTGGAGTAAGACCCTCAACGTTCAATGTTAGAACAAGAGTTGAACCGGGGGTAAGGTAATTTTGGTCTTGCATGACACGCTGTGTATGTTGCTCTGATCGGTGATTGCCGGGATCTGGTAGATTCGGCATGCTGGTAGGATCATTAGTTTCCTCGGGCGGGCCGAGTACTCACTGGAGCGCGATGGGACGCTGATCCAATGCTCCGATCATGCATTTAATGTTATTTTAGCATTTGCTCAGCGCTTTCCATTTTTCTCCCGTGATATTCTTCCCTATAAAATGAATGATGAGGAAAGAAAATCGGAGGGCGGCTTGCGAGTGCTGCGCAGAAAATTGTAGAGAATCGTCTCTTGCAAGTCAGTGAATGTCCAAAAAAGGGGCTCGAACCCCCGGAGTAAGGATTGCAGTCGCAGTCGCTATAAACTGAGCTATGCGCGCTGCCTGTCACTTTGTGGCGTGCGCTATAACCGGTTCCGTTGAGAGGAAGCACACCCCGACGAGGGGAGGTGGTTGATGGCGTACGAACAGCTGACCGACACACACACCCGTGTGCGTTACCTACCATGAGTCAATGTCAGACACGGAGACCAAGGCTGCACGAGGACCGGCGAGCGGGATGGGAAGAGCGAGCGATATAGCGAGACGCAGTTGAGCAGTTGCTGCGCGACCGACCGGAGTGGGTTGAAGGTTGAGAGGGAAGTTGTAGTACACAAAGGACACTAAGCACCACGCATGCACTGATCCAGGGCGTAGGCGAGAAAGTTGATGGAGGAAAATGCGATGGAAAGACACCCGCGCGATGCCGTCAGATAAGCGAATCAGGGCCTAAGAAAACCGTGCAATGGAGCTGCTAAAGTTCGGATCAGGACGTCGGATCCAGGTGACCGGCGCTTTGGGCCGCCACACAGTACGAAAGATAGTTAATCCAGCACCATAATGAAAGACGAAACAGCAAAAACGGTGACCCAAGACCCGAGAAACTGGTCAAAGAGTGGAGCGAAACAGGAGCTCAAGAAGAATACGACCGCACTCCGACGTGAATGATGAAACTAATTAAAAAGCATTAAAAAGCAGTGATGCAACCTCGATCAGATTTTAATCAGGGTGAAGGTTGAATCGAGGTCGACCATGCAATAAATTATGAATGTATAATATTGATTGACTTTGGTACCGGGGACTTGAATGAAAGGCAAAAAAAATTGTGGTTTTTATGTTATAAATCACATTCTGTCAACAAACCGAAAAATCTGAATATGATCTATGTTAGTTTTCTTAGTAAATTGATAAATAATAACATGCTTTATGCATCAATCATTACAAAAAAGTTTGTAGATAGTCACCAATTTCATTGAAATTATCTAGTGTCATGAGGCCTCCCGTCCAATATCAACAAGTGCTTACTTTGGACACAAGAATCTTGAATACAAATATAGATGTAAACTCGCCATTAAATTTGAATGATTGCAACAAATGCTGTGGAAACTTGGAGATATATTTACATTCCCATCAGGACGAGCCTCTGCATGGAGCGAGACCGAAGATGAGACTTTCACAGAATGCTGTACAACCCATGATTACTACGAAAATGTGCGTCTTCCGAGTTCTAACGAGTTGCTTTGATCTACATACAAGATCAAAGAAAAGAGAAAGTTAATTGAAGGATGATTTTAGGTCAGTTTGCAGTGTTTACTTCGATTAAAAGAGATATATTACCTGTAGCTACATAAATTTAAGCATGATATGCCTTCATATTGTCTTCTATCACGTTCTATGAAGAGCTGGAAACAACTGTTTGGGAGATAACTGCAAGAATCTGGTTAGATGCTTGAGGTGTGAGCTAAAATTTGATTCAAATTATTGATTATTCGTTCAATAGACAATTTACGGCCAACAAGCAACAGATTGCATGAGGTGCCTCTCCAACCAAGACGTTTTTATTGTCGATATACAATTCGTAAGTATGTTGCCTACAAATACAAAACACAGAGCATCCATCGCACACTCACAGAGTCTGCTGATAAATCATCAACCTTGGTATCGAATAATTGACAAATTTCCGTCATCTTGTTAGCTGAAATGGACGGAGGGATCAGTGTGGTTTTCACCTCCAACGACCTCGAGTAGAAAAGGCTGATTTTCCAAATTTCGCGGGGTATATGTTGTTGATTGATTCAAACAAAGAATTTGAATGTGGATGCAAGGATATTACATGTGATTTGTGTGGATATTATGCGGTGGAAAGGTTTCCTTTGGTATTATGGCCCTTTTTTGATATTTCAGTCATTGTCATCGTGATGGTCGTAGAATGTTGGTGGTTTCTCAGCATATGGACAGATTTGCAGAACGTGTGATGGCTATGAACATCTACTTGGTCTTTGTCCATGTTTGTTTGCAGTGATTTTTTATATTGGTGATTTTCATCATTTCTGATTCACAAAGTCAAGGCAAATAGAATTTGCAACTGCAAACATTCAACGGCTGCTCTTCCATGATCTATCCGAGACATGTGAAAATCACCATTTCAAGATTAATTTTTCGATCATTAGGCTTGAGGAGGGTATTGGAAAAAAATTACATACCACAAGAAAATTTGGATAGGATTGGATTTGCACAGAAAAAATGACATCAATGAATCAATGTAAATGTTACAATCCAAATTCAAGGAGAAAGCTGCATCATCGGCTGACAATGTTTTGTAGTCACTCACCAGTACTAATCTCTCTTACGTATAGACTAAATATATATATATATATATATATATCTGTTGAGAATTCAAAGACTACAATAGGAAAGCATTGAAAATCTTTTGAAAAAATATCTTTTGATACATCAGAGTAAGTACTGTTATTTTAAGGCGCTAATATTTGAGAATGTTTCTTATTTACTTTCGAATTCATGGTTAACCACGTTGAAAAAAATATCAATGACTCCTAAAACTGAGTTGAACTCTGAAAGTATACCCAATGTTAGTGTTCGACCTGTGATATTGGCTGCTGGTAAAGAATTTGGAGGACTTGAGCCGTTTGGATGTCAAGCTTTAATTCCTTTGGTCGGTAAACCATTGCTATGGTATCCACTAAATTTGCTGAAACAGCACCATTTTGCCTACATAGATATAATTTGTGCTCGGAACGCTCTTACTGAAATAAAGGAATTTTTGGATATTGAGTTTCCATCGATGATGTGTGAGCTGCACGCAATTGATGGTGACGGGCCAAATGCTTCTGATCGAGGTTCACTTGAGTTGTTTAGATATCTTAGTTTGAAAATTGACAATTCTAGTGAAGTTTTATTTTTGCCCTGTGACTTCATCACTAACTCAGACTCTCTTATCACAACTACTTTGAATGAACATTGGAGGCGCAATGCATCACTCACAACTGTGTTATCAAGACCTGATGCTTCGGTTAATCTGGATCCTGCCGGACAACCATTGATAATTCCGGGTAATGCAAGAAGTTCAGTAAACTTCGACACCGTTGTTCTTCACAACGACTCCGGTCGTTTAATTTTTGTTCAAAGTCATGGTCAAATTAGTAAAGATGCTGACATCAAACGACATGTTGCTGCACAACATCAAAATGT
Source organism: Prostheceraeus crozeri (assembly GCA_907163375.1). Lineage (NCBI taxonomy): Eukaryota > Metazoa > Platyhelminthes > Polycladida > Euryleptidae > Prostheceraeus > Prostheceraeus crozeri. The sequence continues at coordinate 203,719 of CAJQUW010014950.1, forward strand.
GACTGGGTTCACTGATGTGAGAAATAGTCATGCCTTTGTCATGCGTGGGAAGGTGTTCAATTTTTTAATAAATCAGAGAAAATGGCGCAATCTTTATGAGGAAGCTATTCCATATATAATTGACAATCAAAGGGACTTCATAAAATCGTCCTTAGAAAAAGGTGAGGAAACGGTTGATGATGTATGTGCTCCTACAAGGAAAAATTCAGTTAAGAAACGACATGCAAGTGCTGCGTCGAACCTGTCGCAAACTGATATGAATGTGGACTTCTCTCATATTTTCAATCTTGAAGGATTATCGAAATTGCGCTCTGAATTTCAGTCTGATGCTTGCCAGCGTCCTGGAGACTCATCTTTTTGCTGCGGTTTCTTTTCGACTCCAAATGATTTATGTTGGAGGGTTAATACTATCCAAGCATACATGCAAGCTTCTATGAAACTGATTTCAGAGAGTCAGCGTTCAAGGAGACACGCATCAGCTAAAATCCATCAGCGATCCACTGTTGGAAGTGAAACTTTTGTAGGTTCTGAGACAGTTGTTGGAGAGAGATGTAAAGTCCGAAGGACCGTTCTAGGGAAAAGCTGTTCCGTGAAAGATCGCGCTAAGATCAATGGTTGCATTGTTATGGACAACGTGATGATTGGAGAGGGATCATCACTTATTAATTGTATAATCGGCAATGATGTGTCACTAGGTGAACTCGTGGAATTGAAAGACTGCATTGTGATGCCGGATAAATCTATTCCGAATGAGACTAAAGGTAGTGGACAAATTCTTCCTGAAGATGACTCCGGAGATGTTTTTTAGACATTTCTATTTGAGTGGATAAATGATGTCTTTAGGAGTGGGAAGGCAAACTCTATGTTAAATGACCTTTATCAATCAGATTAATAAAATGTATGAACTCGATCGATAGATCATACGAGTTTTCCTCTAACCTTATGTAAGATTGAATGCTGTGCACAGGCTATTGTGCTAGAAACACATCGACGAGTCTCTTATTGATGAGTTTTCTCAAAGAAGACTTCTCATTAAATGGTAATGACTTCCTCTAGCTACTTCCGGCATGCAATTAGCTTAAATCAAAATTGTCATATTTTTTTACGGGGCTATCAGCATCAAGCTGAGTAGAGAAGGAAAATTATTTACTACTTAAGGCCATCAGCGGCGCAGATAGGATTTTATAAACTAGGTTTCCAATTTCATAAAAAAGGCGTAAAATTTAAAAATACATTTCGTCACACAGCAGCATTTTATTCCAAAAATAAATTAATTTTTTGATGCAAAATGGAATTAGAAGATCACATAATATACTATATGTACCGTCCTACTAACCAAGCGAAATGTAATAATTTTACATATTTAATTAATGTCAATCACTTCTATTTCAAGACGGCGTCGATTTATCTGAGCAAATTTGTTCATGATTTCGTCAATCAGCAATCATGCACTAGTTGCGTAAATAACTATTAATTTTTTCAAATTAATTAACTATTGAAGATGCCGAATAGGTACTGAAAAGGCATTAGTAGGCATACCTCAAAAAGGCGCCGCGATAGCGCTGGGTTTCCGGATACCCTGGAAACCCCCTATCTGCGCCACTGACCATGGTATCTACTTTTCGTGGCACTCCTGGGCAGACCTACAAATAAGCGAAATTTAAAAGCGATATTGGCCTATGTACTCGTAGTATTAAGCAAAATTAATGGTTGATTTTTTAAAACTGAATTTTAAATTTCAAGCAAAAATTTAAGGTCTGACGCATGTTTGCGTTCAGAATTTTCAACGCAAGTGACTTTTCACTTCATCAAACAAAATGAAGGAATAATCAAAAGTTCAAAGCAGCCTTCCACCGAATTTAAGCGAAGAAAGCATAAATAAACTCATGAGACTTACTATCTTTTAAATTGCTTTCCATGACTCTAATCACAGGATTGCGTCATATAAAAAGTATTCTAAATAATCTTGCACTGAAGGACTAAATTACATAGCTATTTAAAGAAATTATAAATAAGAAAGGTATGCATCTAGACATTGGACTACAGGAAATTATTCAAGAAGTGATGAAAGGAAAGATAAGCTAAGTCCATGGCATGAGAAACCCATCAGCGTGCTCATTCATGATTTAAAATGAATTAATGACCCATTTCGATCGCAGTTGTTCCTTCGGAGGAGCCATGTTGAATCGTGTATACTTGCTAGCTGAGAATTAGAGTGTTCTGTTCAAGAGAAATTTGTTCTTTAGTGTTTAATTTAGCTTAAGGAGCACATTGGTCGACAGTTGATCGTATGAAGCCAATGTGTTCGAAACGATGCCGTTCGAGCCGCTCACATCATAGGCAGTCACACGAAATGCACAATAGGGAAAATGTGCTATCGACCAGCGATGCACTGCAACCGCAGCAAGCCTGTTGTTGATGCTTCAGCTCTCAATAAGAGATGTGCTCCTCAACGCCTTAAATGAATGAGACTATCACGTTCGTCTAAAGGAATGAATAGGCATAGTCCGAATAAATTCCATTCTATTTGAAATTTCCTCAAAAAGGTGAAATATTTTTTTCTGATAAAAAACTGTAGAAATATGTGAAAATATATTTCATTTTAAAACCTACAAATGCGCGGTCTAATAATGAGAGCCGTAATCGTCTTAATAAAGTGGCTTCATTGATCCTTGCATCGACAGAGAAATTGGACTCAAATATTTCTCCCGGAGAATTGATTGCAATCCTAGACATTTCTAGAATTTGAAATGAAGTAAACGGAGAAAGTTCTGAGTCAGCACATGCAAGAATTTCAAGCTTTGAAGTGCTTTTTGGATGACTGACAGGGATCATTGGTATGTTGTTTCAAATATATTCAGTATGAAGGAATCCGTATAACCGATCTTCGTTTTCTGCACTATATTTTTGAGTTCTTTTGACCACTGCACGCGGCCATCGTCAGACAACTGAATGAGATACAGCTTATTGAAAACAGTTAACACAAATAAACATCACTTTAAAGATCAAATCAACAGAATAACAAAGGTGCGAAATTATAAAAGAATGGCTGAAAAATACTACTAACAAAGGACACAAGTAAGCATAAGATAAGGCACAAAAAACCAAAAAGAAAAGAAAAACTATCAGTCAGAGTTAAAACTTCCAGACATCACTTAAAACGTGCTTTGTCCTGTTATCAGAGGAAAAGCGATGGGACCAAAACGCCTCCTTCACATTTCTTCTCTTCCAGCTTACTTCTTTGTCGATGACTTCGATGTTCTTGGTGTCGATTGTATGTCCACATTCAACTGCGTGATGGGCAACCTCCGATCTCATCACGTCCATCTCGCGTATCGCTCGTTCGTGCTCCTTTCTCCTCTCCTCAACAGGTAGCTGTGTTTCACCCACATAAGACCAATCACAATTGTCAACGCCACAGGGAATCTTGTAGACCGCGCCAAGAATCCTAGCTGGCTCCGGTCTCTTCCTGACCAACAAAGACCGAAGAGTGGAGACAGGCTTCATGCTCACGCTCACATCAACAACTCGAAGGATTGATTGTAGTTTTTCCGATATCCCCTGAACGTAAAGCAGAGGATACTTCAACCTTGAAGATATCGCTTGATCGCGGACACCACCTTCTGGAGACGATGAGCCACAACGCCACCATCTCTCCGTCTCAGCTGCACCATAACCATTGCTGGTGAGAGTACTCACTACATGTCTCTTCTCCTCCTCCAGAGACTCCAGGGAACAAACCAAATGCGCCCTGCTTGAAAGTGATCGAACTACACCTTTAAAGACGCTTCGTGGATGAGACGAATCCCGATGCAGGTACCGATCAGTATGGGCAGCCTTCCTGAACACAGAGAAGGCGAAACTTGCTTCGCCACGATAGATATCAACATCCAAGAAGGACAGCTGATTGTCAGTCTCCACTTCCTTGGTAAAACGGATCGATGGACGAAAACAGTTTAGGGAAGGACAACAAGGACTCCAAATCATCATCAGAATGAGGCCACAGTAGGATAATGTCATCCACATATCTCAACCATAAAGCTGGCTGCAGTATTCCACGAGACAAAGCACAATCCATTGCCAACCTCTCAAAATGAGACATAAAAATATTGGCCGCAACTGGACCTAAGTTTCAAATACTTCAATTCCAGCCAGAAGATAGCATTGTCGTCAGAAATTTTCTTCGAAAATTTGATGTGGAGACTGCTGATGTCTGTCTTGTTTTTTGGTTTTCATTTGCTCCATTGGTCTGGGTGTCCTCAATTACTGTGCCTGAATTGTCATCATTTAACGTTTCCAAGATTTCTGTATTGAGCGCGTGTATCATCACTAGTGTTGGGCGTCCCACAATTAGAAGAAAAATAGCCTCGAGTGAGACATTCGAAGCATTTTTGCTTCGTGATAATTTTTGCTCCTGATTTGTCAACATCAGGAGCAAGTACTGATCGGAAGCGTTCTATTACCGCTCATCTCCCAAAATACGCGAAAGCCGTTCAATTCAAGTTCACAGAAGTTGAGAATCGATTCATAAACTAGTTCAATTGAATAGCATTCAGCACAGGGATTTTTCAGTCGATTGTGTTCATTAATAATATTTAGTTTTATTCAAAGATAGGCAGTCGTGCATGATTATAATACACGTAATGAAATAGAAGAATAAATTCAAAAAGGCATGAATTCACAGTCATGAAAAGCGGGATACAAGAAATGAAAGGAAAGAGTTCTTGTGCCCATCGCTCATCGACTTTACAATATTTCATATAGGATGTCTTTCTGAATCTTGTTATTTCATTCGTTTCACTCGAACGCCATTGATTGCGTGATTAAGGTAGTTCACATTACGACGGGATGGTATTCACTTTGATGCTTCATCTACATGCATGTTTTAGGAATATTGACAACGTGTTATTTATCTCGGGGGTAGCAAATAATACACTGCTATTCATAGAAAATTTAGGGGTAGCGGTGTTACCTACTTTCGACGCCCCTGACTTGCTAATGTTTTGCTACTTCCTAGTCTCATTAACTTCATCATCTGTCAGGACAAGTCATTGTCAGGACAAGTCATTCTTGAGTACAGAAGCGGATGGTGAAATCTCTCAGCTACATGCATATGCATATTTGTTCGACATAGAATGAATATTTGAAAACACAGCAACCTTAACTGCTAGTCACAGTGGTAGCAATTTTATGTCTTAAAAGAGCAATTTCCGTTACTCCAAGTTGCCTCCGGCAAAAGGTTGTAAATATTCTTCGCACGCATATATGCATGTATATCTATTCAATGTGATATTTTCCTAGATTTTCGATCTCTCATTATCGACGTCGCCCCTAATTTTTCTTCAATGCACACAAACCAGATTACCATCATGTGACGATCATTCCTGCTAAATCTTTTATACCGTTGAATTTCTTTGTTCAATGAATTTTGCTGCGAACAACGGACTTGAGGTATTTTCTGTTCAATGTTGAGGAATATAATATCTCTAAATTTGATAATTAAGCAAACTTTGAGATATGTTGATAGAGGCAAAAAGGTCACCATTGTTTTAAGGTCAAATTTCTATTAGATTTAAAGTCAGTACAACGAACGACAGTACTTTGGCTTCCCGCGGCTTTAAAGGTTGATATAACTAGATTCACTTTAAAGGTACAAAGAAACATGCTGTAGATGCGCTTCACAAAGAAGCTTGAGTTGACAATGATATCAAGACTTCGTGAAAAATTGTCAGAGAGGATTCGACGAAGTTGGTTGAAATACCCAACTCGATCAAAGAATCCCCAAAATGGTATTTTTCAAGATGTCATGAGTTGCCCTGACACGATGGCATGGGGCACTGTCATCCATGAGAATCCAATCAGATGATGGATCACCTAAACTGGAGCCGGTGTCATAAAGCTCTGTTACTGTTGACAACTGTTGTTACTGTATAATTCACGGTCAATATCAAAAAATTTAACAACAACTGTAAGTTCTCTGTCTAATTTGCTGACAATAACGTTCTGTATACTTAACAGCGAAGAATAACTTCGCTGTAAAGCTACAGTAGCAGAACCTACTGTAAAACTCAAATATAACAATGAAAGTATTTCCATTACTGTTCTCATTTCGACGATGTGGAGAGTGGAAGCAGACGTAGACTTCTCAAGAATAAGAAATCAACGACGATTTTTCGATCGCATTGATCCATTGTTACAATTAACTGAAACGGATTTTATTGATAGGTACCGTCTGCCAAAATCTTAAGTGTTTGATTTATCAAACGAATTAGAGGAATTACTTCATCATTCTACTCATCGTAGCTATTCACATAGTGTTCATTTGCAAACATGTATCGCATTGAGATACTACGCAGAAGGTGATTATCTTCGAGAAGTTGGAGACCTACATGATGTATCGGAAAAGACTGTTGGTAGAACAGTTGATGCTGTCTCTAAAGCTATTTGCAAGTTGAACGATAAGTATATCAAGTGGCCGACTTATGACGAAATTCTAACGGAGAAGGAACGATTTTACAGTTATTGTGGTATGCCTAACACTATTGGCTGTATTGATGGGACACAAATTGCTATAAAGGCACCATCTGTGAATGAAAGTGTATTTGTGAATCGTAAAGGTTGGCACTCTCTAAATTGTCAAATCATCTGCAGCTCTACTCTTAAAATCTACGATATTAGTCCCAAATGGTCGGGAAGCTGTCATGACGCTCACATTCTGAGAAACAGTAATATATTTGAAAAGATAGAAAATTTGCAAAACTTGTGGTTACTTGGAGATTCAGCATATCCCTTGTTACCAACTCTAATGAAACCATATGGTACACCCTCTAAAGAAGAAGAAGAGCGTTTCAATAAAGGCTTATCCAATGGTCGAACGAGTGTAGAGAGGTGCATTGGAGTTCTGAAATCCCGGTTCAGGTGTTTGTCAAGAACTATGACCTTTTCACCCACCAAATGCAGTGCAATAATCTTAAGTTGTGCTACTCTACACAATATTGCTACTGATCTACGCTTATCCTATTCTATGTCAGACTCTGATGATTCTATTGTAGTACTTCCAAATTTTGATGATGATAATATTATCAATTCTGGTATTGGAGTGAACTTACGTGATCAAATTGCACGAAATGTTTTTTCAGTTTAGAAATAGATTTTCTCGGGAAATTAATGTTTTTCACGATATCGTAAAAATAATTGGTCGCGATGAGGTTGCCTATAAGAACTAAGGCTATAATAGGCTAGTCAAATTATAGAATATTAGCACATACCGGTATAGACTAATTCCTTAAGTTGATAATTTAGATAATAAATTAGATAAAAAGAAAATAATGGAAAGCCAAGTAAATGATGTAGATTATTATCTTAAGTGAACAAATTAATTTCAGCTACTGAACGTATTCATCATCAGGTTAAATTAAACAATGTGATACTTGTTTAAGTTATGATCATCGAGATTTCTAAGTGATTTTTTATGAACAAGTAGGCCTATTGCCTTTTACATGAAATTACATTAGTTTATCAAAAAGTTTCCGAAAGTTGGTTTCAAAATACGAGTATGTTTCCTCGGTAACTCTACTTGGAGAAATATTCAAATTCCTACACTAATTAATTGTCATTTACAAGTCATTGTTTAGGCTACATTCCCAGTCACCCTTTGTCTCATATTGAAAACGAAATTTATCATTATACAAACATGATTATGAATACATATTACAAAAAATAATCACACCACTTAATGATTGATTATTGGTAACCGTCTTGGTGATTATTCCACTGCTGCCAAGTTGGTAGATTACCAGTAGCGTTACTGTAATTTGGTTGATAGGTGTTGAACACCGGCTCTTGTCCAACTTGATGAATTTCTGTTCTTGTTTGGACTTGTCGTCTCTCCAACTCGGGGTTATGTCGTTTCTTCTCTTCTAGAGTTTCTCTTTGAATTACCTCTATTTCATGATGATGACGCTGTAGCTCTTTCAGTTTATCGGCTTCAATTTGACACATTCTTTGATAATAGTCACTTGAAGAAAAATGTCTAACCTTCAGCTTTCGACGATAGGATGTTTTCTTAAATAAAGATTGATTAAATGAAGTTTCATTTGCGGAGACTGGAGGAGGCGCATTTTCAATATCAGATGATGCAATATTGGAATCGTTCACTGTTTCTTCTACTCTGAATGAAGTTTCTTCTGTTGGCTCAATTAGTCCACTTTCTACCCCGCCAATTATGCCAGAAATTGATTCGGGAGGTATAAGGTGATATATCCTTCTTTCCTCCTCAGCGAGGATTGTTTCCGCGTCTAATGTGGTGTCAAAGCTGGCCGTTCCACCGCCAGTCTTCTTTCGCTCTTTTTTCTGCTTAGATTGGAACTCGGCAACTTTGGCTTTTACACTTCTCTGTAAATTTTGCCATTTGTCCTTGATGGATGGTAATGTCCGTGTTGTGATACTGGTTGCATTGACTGAATTGAGCAGTTTTTGATATAGTTCATTTTTTAATTTCATAGTGGTGACGTTTGTCAATCGCGAATTTATTGTGGCATAATGTTGCTCGTAAAATTCTATAATTGTACATATTTCTTCGGCGGAGAAAGCGACTTGTCTGGGTTTTGTTTCAGATGTTCGGGAGCGCTTCATACTTCAAAATCAAGTTCAGACAGTCGAATGATGACTTTTGATGCAAGTATAGAGAGTAGAGACAATGAAAATTCAAACATTGAAGCTAGATTTTAATTCGTCCAACTGCATGCTTTTTAATGACTCATGTATCACGTGATCCCACTACTTGCATCGATATCAGCAGAACAACACAAGTGCACAAGTGCAATGTCAGCTTTCTATGACATACAGCGAACTCATTATGCGTCGAAGTTACAACACTTTCTTGCCATTCAATGTAAGTTCTCTGTTAAATCAGTTCGCTGTTACTCTCACATCTGCTGTAACTTAACAGTCGTTTATGACACCGGCTCCTGAATGCTAAAGGATAAACATGTTCTTTGAGCACTCGAACGTAGCGTTCGAAGTTCATGTTTTCCCTCATGAAATCCAGTGAACTGCGACCATCGCTCCAAATGACTCCCAGATGAGCAATTTCCTGCAATTGTCCTGACTCCTCGATGTAATAAAGCGATCAGGAATCCAAAGGCGTATACGTCCATCTTTGAAATTTAATCGGGCAGCTGCCTCAACCGACCAAACAACGCGTGACCACTGATTCCGCCATTGACCAGTGTAGTCTCAGTTTTTTGCGTCGCTCGAACAGATTCAGCTGCAATGGTCTCTTTCGATTGGAGTAGCTCAACTCCTTAAATCGTCTCCATACAGTTGTCCTGGAAAGATTTGAACCTGCTGAAAGCTCAGATAAAGAGGTAGTGGGATCACTGTCGACAACACCGGGGATGTAGCGATTTGTCATCAAATCGCCTTGGCCGCCAGAAGACCTTCCATCAGCCCGCTGACAGCCTCTTCTCAGCTAAAAGTAAGTAGTACTTTTGGGGACCATTAATTGTTGCAGCACAGTGGCAACTGGCCGGCCACTTCATATCAAAGCCTCAGCTTGACCCCTAAGGTAGCCTTACTGGTAAACTATTAGTACAGCAGTTCGCGTGTTACTGAGAGACACAAAACAAAAATGAAATGAATGAATTCGATGTCCTTCGATTACGCAGCATTGTTCTCGTCTGTCTATGCCTTATGTATGCGTGAGAGTGATGAATCACTCTTCTGGTTAGCGATGAAAATGAGATATGAATTCTAAACAAACTACATAAGATTGAAACATAATTTAATCTACTGACCGCCATATTTGGAGTATAATCATGAAATCTTCCCAGAAACAATTTCAGAACATGAGCTTTCTAAACATATAAAGTTTGTTGAATTTGGAAACGACTTTCTATACGTAATTTACGTTAACCAATTTCAATTCTTTATGAAACAATCTGTACATGTACTTCATGGTAATTGCGAACTTTAATATGTGATCATTGAAGATATTGAACGTAAAAAAGTCTGTAGAGTTGTTATTGAAATACGCATGTTGATCGTTTTTAAAGTTTTATATCCGATTATAACGAATCGGAAACGGAAGCAAAAATGTTATTTTTTTATTACTGCCTAACTCCGAACCCTCCCCCCTCTTATTTGGCTGGTAATGGCATGAATGTCTAGCGTCGCTGACCAAATCCCAACCACGGAGAGGTATTTGAATACTATCCAGTGAGGTTTGTCATTCGCCTGCAGAGATGAATGATAAGCAACAAATATTGAGGTTGAAGACAAACATTGTCGATCCTGTAAGTACACCATGCGTATTATAAGGCAAATATTCTTTTACAACAAAATACTGAAGAATGATATGATATGCCCCTACTGATAAATTCAGAATAAGTGACAAGAGAGTATTTTCAAACTCGATGAAGGAAGAGTCAATAATGCTTGACTGATGAGTGAATGATTGATAATTATTCTGAACATATAAAAACAAAGATTGACGCTCAATGAATATTGCTGCATAGCTGCTTAAATTTGTATGTTATCAATTCTTTCGAGAAATGGCACCTGCATGTCCAAATAGACAACTTGATTGTGAACTTTTTCGACAGATTTGAGAAGATTGATTTTTAACTTTCAAGTTATATAATTGTTATATAAAATTATCAATATATATACATATATACACGTATGTAAAAGAAATTTAAAGAAGAGGATGTGAGTTTTCCTGTCATTCAATTAGATTGTCTTGCAGCTGTAATTAACTGAACAAGTCGATCAGCTCACCAAAATGCCTTGATTGTCGCTTGCTTCACGAAAGGAGTTGAGTAGTAAGTTTGGCAGCTATTCCCTACAAATATTAGTGTAATATTTAAATTTGATTTCAGAAAGCAATCAGGCGTTAAATATATTTGGAAGTAGCAAAAGGGTCTTCATTCGTATTCATAGTCTAAAGTGGGAAATTGAAATAATGTTGTTATTTTTGGACGCGCTCTGGCCACACTACCGTCGCTCCCTATTTTCAGAAGATCTGTAGATGACTGCCGTTTCTTAGCCAAGAATAAGAACGAAGCCCTCGCTATTTTAGAGACACTCAACTCACAGAATGATCACATACAATTCGAAATCGAATTCCCAAATGATGAAAGCATCTTGAACCTTCTGGATTTCAAAGTGACAATGAATGCTGCAGAAAGACCAATCTTTGAATTTTTTCAAAAAATGGTTCTAAGAAAGACTTAATTTGTTAATTATAAGTCCCATTTACCTCTTGCATCTAAAATGAATATTATAAAAACTGAAAGATCTCAAATCAAAGAAATATGCACAAGCGATGAAATATTCCATCAACACGGCCTGAATTTTGACAGAATGCTTCGTATGAATGGATATCCTTATGAAATTATCCAGAAAACAAAAAGAGCCATGGAAAGAAAATCACAAAGGCAAGATAATAATCAAATGTTTTGCCTCTAAATGAACTACATTTTCGATGACATCTCAAACAGAAACACAAAATCACATGTAAGCAAGACTTCAACATCACAATAATTGTCAGTCAACAGATTAAGCTAGCCTGCAACTTAAAGAAGCAACAACGATTCAACGCCATTATCCTGCCATCAACGATAAGCAAGAATGTGAGTAATATAGCTGCTTCTTGATCGACTAGAGCCATTCATTTGCTTCACCTTTTATACTCTTCTGATTATGTCGTGATCTAAGGATTTTATAAATGTTTTATACCTTTTATAAGTCTCATGATAATGTCTATAATTCTGCAATTAATTATTTAGTCAGATTAATTTTTAGTCATTTTTTGTAATTGGTGCCATGTAACCCGGTTTTACATATCTCATGGCCGTGATCTGCGGTAAATCCGATCCTATATCTTTTCAATTTTTAGTTTTAAAAATACTCAATACTATTGTTTCATCTTCACCTTTTCAAGTTGAATAGTTTCTTTTTATAATATGTGCCCTGATGATTACGACACTTAGTCGTAGAAATAGGCCTTATAAATAATAGAAATTGGCTTCAAAAATAACTTTACTTCAATTTCCCACTTAAAATTATATAATTGAAAGTACTTTCATGCGTCTTCCATATAAGTTGACATTAATAAAATGATACTTCTTTTTTCAGTCTTTCTACGCACTAAAACTAACGAATTATGTCAAAATTTATTTCGCCGACCAATTGAGACAGAAACAAAGCGTAGGTTGAAAAGTTCGATGCAATCAAAAACTTAGAACACAAATTACAAGGTCAGCATTGAATGCTCGTAACAAAATATAAGAAGACGACGGAAATAAAGCCAATTCAGCGTGCAGCTGTAAAAATGGCAGCAAATTGAGAAGGGAAGAGCAAAGCAGATGAAAAAGAGAACTTAATGCAAGAGAGATAATTACGAAAGTGAGCTATTTATGCAATTAACCCCAATTTCAATTTTGAAGAAAGAGCTAGAAAGAGAAATAAAGAGGTGGATTTAATATGAAAGTCATGGAAGCAGCAAAAAATGCCATAAAGTGAATATTACAAAGATGAAATCCGTTCGGGAATAAGAAATGTACAGGCGAATGCCTGACATGCAAAAATGATGGTAAGGAAAATGCGACACGCAAGGAATAACCTACGAAATTGAATGTAAAGGATGTAGAGGGGCATATATCGGATAAGCAGAAAGAAATGCGAAATTCAGAAGAAGTGAACACATGAAGCAATTGGAAGAACAGAAGGATGCATAAGAAGTTTATGGTGACATTGCAAAGAACAACATGATCACATTGAACAGGAATTTTTAATGAGTATGATAGCATTAATAATTAATTCAAATATATAGTAGTATAAATTGTAATTATAGAATCAAAATTATTTTCTTGCAATTTTAGCTTTAAATAGTATAGTGGTATTCTTAGCAAGTGGATTGCATATTTGACAGGTTTTCTTCCTGACATGCGAATTATGAGATGTGTGTCATTAAATGCATTTCATGATAATGCTCTTGCGCACTTTTACTTGCGTTGCCAAATGATTTTTTCTCAATATATTTGCTGTTTTTGAAATCGAATTTTTCACTCACTGCCATGTACATTAATCTCATATTATTCAGTGGCATTTTTGAAACAGAAAATCGCATAAATAATTAAGGGCTTGATAGGAGATCTAGCAACACTGTAAATGTCAGTCATCTTCACACGACTGGGTGAAGGCTGTTCTTATGAAGAGCCTGACAATCAGGCATATGATTCCATTTATGCTACCTTCAAAATCTATAAAATTTAATTTGTTTGTCTCCGTGCATGTAGTGTAGATATTCAATCACTTAATTAACAATATTTAATCACTTAATTCAACATTTACTCCAATACGCGGGAAGCAGCATAATATGAGCTAATTTTGACTGATCTTGTTCTGCTTTAGTATAGATGAGATCTGTGAATGGATATTTAGATTGTTGGAAGGGCCAAATTTCTATTCAAATATTCTTGATAATAATGGGCATATGAATCACACTGATTCCGTGGTCATCATAGCACATTGCCAAATAAAATTCTCCATCCAACTCGTGGACAAGATTGTTTCATCATTGCATTCGAACTCGTTATAGTATTTAAATGGCCCTCACCCTGCAGGATCGGGCATGCCTGACATCTAACTCGTGGAATGCTACAGAGAGCAACCATTGAATTGAGTTGGTTAAGTATCTATTACTTTTATCTCATGTTCCCATTCGAATGTATAGACGAAGGAACTCACTGCATATCAATATTTTTTCTGAAGTTATCTTTCTATTCTCACACCCAGCTCCTGAGGACGACTGTACTGTCAAATGGAAAGCAATCATGATCTTTATTTCACTTAATTATTTCATATTGCATTTATGCTGAAGTTCTCAAATTTAAAGCTGTATTTCGTAGGATGCAGTGAATACGTTATACTAAATTTCATCAAGGTTGGCTGAGAATCAATTTGTCTTCAAAAATGCATTGACCTTCGTTCTTATTGACCTTAGTAATAATATTAATGTTTGCCAACTGAAATTAAGGTTCTAGATCAAAGTAGTCTCCATGCAAAATGGTCTCTAAATTAGTCTTCAAATTGAAACTGTCTAAGGGAAAGTCACAGAATAAACTTTTGATAGCAGAAACGTTTCAGCAACATCCAAAACTAAGGGTTCTGCTAAAATTTTACCCAGAAAGTCAATAGTCTCTAGCAGGTCGGAGAGGCAGGTCTAAATAGGTCTACTTTCAAACTGTCTAAGGCTATTGAGTTTTCGGCTGAAATTTGACTCGACACCAAACTTTAATTTATTCCTATCTTTTCAAGAATTCATCATCATTGGTAGAAGAAATAATTTACTCTTCGTATGCATGCATGGGTTTAATAGACTAAATTCCCATCCAGGGGTCAACTTGACAGCGGAAGTTTTTCAATAATTTAGGAGTTGAGTGGGCTTACAGGCATGGGTTGAGTTGCAAGTGGACTCCATCTTCTGTAACAGTGTGACCATAGTTGATGAATGGATGAGGTTTCCGATTGTAAATACATCTTTCATCATACTTTCATGTTATACTTAGTCCACATGATTATTCAACTTTTCAATTTTAGACCAAATTCTCTCTCTTTTGATATCTTACGGATAAAAAATTAGGAGATGTTCATGAGTAGCCTTTCGCTAGATCTCATAGAGCGTGGACGCTAGAATGACAGATTACATGCAAACCGAACAAATTTTTCGGAGTCACTAAAAACAGAAGTATATTGTTTTTGACATGTATAAAAATTATTAATTGGTTGTCACATAATCACACCATAAATTCGTTCACTTTGTCTTTCATCGATCATTACCGCTTGATGAGAGCTGGTGAATTGTGCCTTGCGTCTCAGTCAATGCATGTGATTCATTATTGCTTAATACGTTAGATGGCCTTCGACGGGAAGTTGAAGCTCCCACATTTGGAGGTCTTGGTCCGTATGTTTTTAATGGTAGCTTCACGATAGCGGGTTGCGCCATGTAGTCTTCAACATGTGATGCAACCAGTCAAGGACAAAGGTCACTCCGAATTCATGTGTTATAGACGATGTAATTTCTATGGCTCGACCAGTTGTTATGGAGGTCAGCATTAGGTCATTAAGCAAACATGTTATGATGTTTCAAAAATGTGTGGCTGAAAAATGACCGCTTCTAGAAATGCTGACATTACATAATTATCACTTATTATCTGTCTTTTTTAATCAAAATTCATTCTTCCCATCAGATATATCATTTATGGGGTGAAAAACATGTATTTTTGTCGTATTTTCTAAGCGGAGTAAAATGAACATGCCATTTCGCAATTGGAGGATGAAGTGAACATCATGCATTTTCTTCATTCAGACAGGGTTTCACAACTCAAACATCGTGAAAAGCATCTAAACCCTTATAAGCATAACTTGGGATAAATAAAAAATTAGTACAAAATTTCCTATGGTGCGTGACTTTTGCCCCACCTTGTATAGCGAAAAGAATAGATAGCCAGAAGGACTCTAGAGTCTTAGACTATCTTTTGCCTCATAATTGTCAAACAAAATTCTAAGCCGGCTTTTGCAGCATTGCTCTTTTTAAAAAACAATATTATGCTTTTGTCAGCCGAGTATATTTCATTTAGTGTTGTTTTAATCCTAAAATATTCCTATATATTTTCAGCAGATTTGTCGCTTTGCAGTTTTTGTACAAAGCACCTGGGTCATTCCACATCAAAACGTCAAATTTCGGAAAAAGTGAGTGGCGAAGGTTCTCAGATTTTCTTGAAATTCAAAATATTTCGGAAAAATTCTATCGGGAAGGTCACGTGCGTGGCCTTGACTTATTCGAATTTTTCTAATTTTAGAGAATTTATAAAAAATCATACACATCTTTGACGGCCTACATCACCGATCTCGCAGCGAAGTTGAGAAAAATTCTTCTTGGACTGCTTAATTGATGCCCAACCATAGATGTTCCAAGCGGAATTGATCACTTTTTCGCTGCGAGAAAATTTGTGGGCCCTCAAAAAAAGCAAAATTTTCAGAAAATCGAATTTTCAAACATTTCTTTGAAAAATGCAAAAGCAATTTTACGGTCCCATCTTCTACAGGCGACTACAAATACATCCAAGTGATTGTAGAAAAATATTTGGAAAATCAGCAGGGATCGGGAAAGTGGTTTTTGAATCTCAAATTATGTGAACAATATTCAATTTTTGACATGTTTAACACAGTCCTGACAATTTCTCGCAGCAGCTACGCCAATTCTTATAAGTCGAGTGTTTTACGCTTCACATGATCTATCTGAAGCTGTAATGAGAAGTAACCTTTTCCACCCAGAAGTAGGGTTTTTGAATTTGAAAATGTGGTAAAATTGGATCGTTTTTGTACTGCTACTATCAAATTTATAAGTAGTATGTGCTTTGTAATTATCAGATACTATTCTTTTATTGTCGAATCTCGCTAATTCGAACTCTGATGTATTATATGTTCGACCTATGTTGTCAATGATACCCTTGGTCACCCTCTGAATTTTTGTTGTCAAGGACATCGTTTATTAAGACCTGTTCATTACGGCCTCTAAGGTCTTAACTCATGCGCGGTCTTAATTAGAGAGTTTTGATTGTATCTCTAAACAGTTAGATGTTGAAACACACTTCACATTTTCCTTTTATTATTTGAAAGGCAGTTAAATTTTCTAAATTTATTGAGAGGCAAAAGGCTGACCGAATCGCTTAATAATCTACAGGCAAGATGAATGAATCACAGACACAGACCTAGGAATTGCATGGGAAAGACTTCCTGCTTTCACCAACACATGAAGTCGGTAAACAGATCATAAGTGTCTCTCTCCAGAAAATACCTGAGCAAGAAGTTCGCGGATGCTATTACAGTCGCGGCAATTATTCATGGATAAAAACGATCATAATTAGAAGCTCATATGATAATAGGTAAACATTTACACAATTTCTACTTATATACGGTAAGTAATCACGCAGCACGTATGGTTTCTGGTACAAGCTTTTATTAAGTCTCTCCACAATTACAGCTTGATAAAATTGTATCTCAGTTATTTCATGCCTTTGCTTGGATCTCCATGAATTAGTCGTCTCGAAGAAGACTTTTGGGCTTCAAATTTGATGAATAAATGAGAATTTTTTGCTGCAATTTGCTAGTCTGTCGCAATTTCCCCTCATAAGGGACCATCCAAAAATCTCTGGGATTCCTTCACACACACGGCATCGAAGCTTTGAAAATTTATAGATGTTTTGTGCATGTAGGGGGCCGCCTATATTCCGCGCATAATGCATGGTTGAATGAATGCATGAAAGAGGCCATCATTTTTTTACTAATCGTTATAACTGATTAGTAGGAAATGTCCTAAGATTGAAATGAGCACGAAACTACTTGATTACACTTGACAATACGCTTCGTCCAAAGAAAGACTCAACAGTTCGACTCGAAAGGGCGAAAAATAGCTTATAGCTACATCTATTGGAAGCTTAGGCCTATCGGAGATATGCGTGTTGAGATCAGAAATCAAATCGGCTGAACTGCTCAAGACATTGAACGTCTACTTCTAAGAAAAAACCACCAAGGAAAGTTTTTCCTCGCAAGTGTCTATAATTCACCTTGTCCTCCCCTCACAGTATTACACCTGTCCATCATGAATGCTAGAAAATTTCGTCGACGGCAGATTGTGCCGGATTGAGCCATGATATATAAAATGTAGATCATTTTAATCTCGACCTTTCTAAGATAAAAGAACAGTAAGCTTATTGTAAACCAAATTAGACATAAGTATATATTATAATTTTATTTACTTAGTTCTCATTTGACTAAAGAAGAAAATTACTCGACAAATGATTGGGTCTCTGTCAATTACTTAAGCGATCAATATCCTGGACAAAGAATTTCGATTGGTGAAAATTGGGCGTAAGTCAGTACGCTAGCCAGAGCAGGACAATATTTCCGGTACTCCAAGTTTCCCGATATTCACAGATATCCAAGGGAAGACATTGCAAGGAAAATTGAAGAACCAATACTAGTCAACTGCAGAGGAGTTTTCATGTCATTATAATTCTGAAAAAGATTTTCCTAGATTGAAATAGGTGCTAGAGTTAACTTAGTTGAAATGTTTTGCTTTAAAAATGTGAGTCAAATTATAAATTAACTTATTTTCTTTAGTCATCGAGTATATCCTTTCATTGAGGTTAGCAATCTGATAATTACAAAGCACAAACAACTTATAAATTTGATAGTAGCAGTACAAAAACGATCCAATTTTACCACATTTTCAAATTCAAAAAACCCTACTTCTGGGTGGAAAAGGTTACTTCTCATTACAGCTTCAGATAGATCATGTGAAGCGTAAAACACTCGACTTATAAGAATTGGCGTAGCTGCTGCGAGAAATTGTCAGGACTGTGTTAAACATGTCAAAAATTGAATATTGTTCACATAATTTGAGATTCAAAAACCACTTTCCCGATCCCTGCTGATTTTCCAAATATTTTTCTACAATCACTTGGATGTATTTGTAGTCGCCTGTAGAAGATGGGACCGTAAAATTGCTTTTGCATTTTTCGAAGAAATGTTTGAAAATTCGATTTTCTGAAAATTTTGCTTTTTTTGAGGGCCCACAAATTTTCTCGCAGCGAAAAAGTGATCAATTCCGCTTGGAACATCTATGGTTGGGCATCAATTAAGCAGTCCAAGAAGAATTTTTCTCAACTTCGCTGCGAGATCGGTGATGTAGGCCGTCAAAGATGTGTATGATTTTTTATAAATTCTCTAAAATCAGAAAAATTCGAATAAGTCAAGGCCACGCACGTGACCTTCCCGATAGAATTTTTCCGAAATATTTTGAATTTCAAGAAAATCTGAGAATCTTCGCCACTCACTTTTTCCGAAATTTGACGTTTTGATGTGGAATGACCCACCTACCTTCTCTAAAAGCTTAAAATAGTGATAATTTTGCCTGACAATATTAGGGGAGGGATAAACCGCCCAATTAAAACACAGTGCTAATGGAGTGATGCCTTCATTTTACTCCGATGGAGAAATGAGGACGGCTGATGTCAAATGCAAGATCTCAGGGGTACTGGCGAGTAAGATTCGCTAAGTTCTGGTAAATCCATGGGGGCCAAATGCAATTTGTGTTTATTATGCCCCGACCTCAGCTTACAGTGAAAGTTTCTATATCAAAAGATTGAGTTTTTTGCGGATATTGCGTTTGCGATCCAAAAAATTTGATCAGTTTTTTTAAAATCTAGCTTTTTGCAAATTATTCCTTTGTATAGAAATAGAAGCGCAAGATGTTTCATGATCGATTCTTGTTGATATTCACGACGCGTTTCGTCTGCTCTCAGTCAGGTGTTTCAGCAGAATGATCTAAAGCGTGCGTACACAAAATGATTACACTTACACATCAAAGTTAGTCAGAAGCGGAAATACAGAAATCAATAAAGTCGCGAAAAAATACTGGACAATAGACGGAATGGAAGAATGAAAATGATGCTGACAGAAGGCAGTGGGCAATGCCGAGACAAAGAGACCACATCAAGAATAATGCAAAATTGTGCAAAACATGAAATAGATTAAGTGAGCACAAAAATATAGATAAATAATATAGAGCAGTAAAAATATATTTGTAATATAAAATGCAAAAAACAAAAAAAGGTAATATGTTTAATCGTGTTTTTTATGGTGAAATATATTAACTGTTAGTAGTTTTTTTGCATTTTATATTACTTATATATTTTTATTGCTATATATTATTTTGCCCTAAGTTTCTCGAGATGCCTGTAAAGCAGAGATACGAAATATTGAAACAAAACCGTCGCTGTTTTAGTTGCTTAAAAAAAGCTTCTAACGACCATCAAGCTCAAACATGTCATAAAACGCAGCAATGTCCGGAATCCTGCAATGGAGCGCGATGCAAAAGATTTCATCACAAATTGCTGCATATGGACGCTGCCCCAGTGTGGCAGGGACGGCCTCTATCACAGATGGTGAAATCTTGTTACCAGTTGCGAGTTTAGAGATAGCAAGCCATTTAGAGAGAAGCACTGCAAATGTTTTATTTGACTTCGGTGGGCAAGTATCATTAATAAGAAATTCAGTTGCCACTGATATGAGACTTCAAGGAAAGAACGTCCTTATATCTATTACAAAAGTCGGAGGAGAAGAGGAAGAATTGACCTTGAAAATTTATGACTGTCTTATTAACTCTCCTAAAGACGGTAGAAGTTACTCAATCAAAGCAGTCGGTATCGACACAATTAATGATACCAGCTCACAATTAATTGATGTTACTAAGCTTCAGAGACACCTGGGAATAAACGGCGTCACTCCCCCTCGCAATGAAAGCCCTATTGACCTGTTACTGGGCATTGATCACGCGACACTTCATGCTGGCGATACGGTTGAGAAGGGTAATATAGTGGGAAGAAACTCTCGCCTAGGATGGATATTCTTCGGAGGGGCAAACAGACTGATTGATTCTCGCACAATACTACATGTGTCAATCAAAGAGCCGTAGATATCTCTGAATGTTGGACTACAGAGGGAATGGGAGTAGCGCAACAAAATTGCAAGTGCGATGATAAACGTCTGTCAACTGACCAAAATCCTCCTCTGTAATCATGCACATTGAAGGACAATCAATGGACTGTAAGAGCTACCAGACAACCGAGAAATTGCTGATTGCTAGAGAGCGACAGTTAATAAAAAATGAACAATTGGCCAGGGCATATGACAATCAAATCAAGGAAATGATAGACATGAATTTCGCCAGAAAGTTAACTGAAAGAGAAATGAATGAATATTCAGGACCTGTTTTCTATCTACCTCATCGTGAAATAATAAAGGAGAGCAAAAGTACTCCGGTAAGAGTCGTATTCAATTCATCTGTAATCTTCCAAGGTCACTGCCTTAACGATTATTGGGCAAAGGAACCTGATTTGTTTAACGATCTGTTTGGCATCCTTCTCAGATTCCGCGAAAATCAAATAGCGCTTGTGGGAGATATCTCCAAAATGTATCATCGCATCAAAATAACCGAGAGAGACCAACACGTACACCGTTTCTTGTGGAGAAATATGGATACTGGTAGAGAGCCTGATACCTATGCAATGAACGTCTTGACATTCGGAGATAAACCTGCTCCAGCCATGGCGCTTACTGTTTTGAGGAAAACGGCGGAAGAGAAACAGCTAGAATCTCCCGAAGCGACGAGAGTCATCCTCAAAAATTCTTACATGGACGACATTTGTGACTCTGTGTCCGACTCAAACGAAGCCATTCGTCTGTCAGAGGAAATAAATTTAATTCTCGAGAACTCCGGATTCAAGATAAAAAGATGGATTTCTAACTTACAGCAAAGAAACTCGAGTATAAACCAACAAGTGATAATGATTGTGAAGAGGAGAAAGTGCTGGGGTTACGCTGGAATGCTGTCTCGGACAGTTTGAGAGTGAGTGTGAGCAATAATGTCCAAACGGAAAATTTGACGAAAAGGCGAATTCTAAGTGAAATATCGAAAATATTTGACCCACTAGGCTTAGTCGCTGCAACGACAGTCCGTGCAAAAATCGCAGTGAAAAATCTCTGGAAGAAGTGACTTAATAGGGACGACCCAATTCCAACCAATGAGATTCAATTTTGGAGAAAAATCTTTGACGAATTGTCGCGAATTTCGCATGTTACATTTCCAAGATGCTTGAAACCTTTAGAAGTCAGCAATGATCCAGTAATGCTCTGCATTTTCTCAGATGTGTCTGAAGAAGCTTTTGGTGCCTGTGCGTATGCGCGTTGGAAAACGATTGACAATGAATACGAAAGCAAACTGATATGCGCCAAATCCCGCGTCGCTCCCCTAAAGAAATTGACAATCCCTAAACTTGAGCTTCAAGCTGCCGTCATTGCTTCCAGATTGTACCATACTATTTGTAGATAGCATGATTGTCCTTGACTGGCTAAAAAACTCCTCAAATAGACAGATCCTTTTCGTCACCTGCCGAGTGCAAAGGGATCCTAAGCCGAGTCTCAGCCTCCCAAAGGAAACATATTTCCGGTCCCCTAAATGTAGCAGATCAAATTTCAAGAGGTATCTATGCGGAAAATATGAATGGCACTTGGGAACACGGTCCGGATTTTTTGAAGTTACATGACACTGAATGGCCAGTAAAAACAGAAGTGAATA
The DNA here is from genome assembly GCA_907163375.1 of Prostheceraeus crozeri. NCBI lineage: Eukaryota > Metazoa > Platyhelminthes > Polycladida > Euryleptidae > Prostheceraeus > Prostheceraeus crozeri. Next base: position 225,926 of record CAJQUW010014950.1, read on the forward strand.
TCGAGACAATTATAAATCCAGTCGCCGTGAATGCTGTTTCATTATCAACTCATTCGGAACTATTGAAGATTGAAAACTTTTCAAGCAGGAAAAAAGCAAAACGAACCACGGCGTTTATCTTTAGATTTATTAAGAATTGTGGCTCGAAAGATAATAAAGTTACTGAACCTTTAATGACCGATGAATTGCAAAAAGCCGATCATATCATCAAAGAAGCACAAATTTGTATGCAAAGAAAATTCGAAAAGGGTGAATTGCGCAACTTATCTCCATTTCTCGTCGATGAGGGTTTGATCAGAGTCGGAGGGCGTCTGAAGAATGCAAATTTTCTATCATATGCTTCAAAACATCCTATCCTCATCCCTGGAGATCACACTATTTCAAGGCTGATAATGCTTGAAAATCACCAAAGAGGCCATTGTGGGGTAGCAGCTACCGTTGCAAAATCGCGAAGCAAGTTTTGGATCTGTAATGGCTTCAACATTGCAAAATCCCTGATTCGGTCTTGCGTCCTTTGCCGAAAACTGGCGCATAAAACTCACGCAGCAGTCATGGCATCCCTCCCACCTGAACGCCTCAGGCCGTTTACTCCACCATTCTATCATCCATCTGTGGATTATTTCGGACCATACGAAGTAAAAATTACTCGAACTAAATCTGATAAATACTACGGCGTAATATTTACGTGCATAAACTCGAGAGCTGTACATCTGGATCTCGCAAAGGATGCTTCCTCTGATGAATTTATTCAAGTTCTCAGGCGATTTTCGCCTTAAGAGGCTTTCCAAAGCTTATTTTGAGCGATAATGCACTCAAATGGTCGGAGCTGAGAGACAACTTCGTGCAATGATGCGGGACTGGGATAAGAGGCGAATTCGAGAAGTTTGCGGAGATAAAGGAGCAACTTGGAAATTCTTTACGCCGCTTGCACCGCATCAAAATACAGAAGCACTAGTAAGAACAAGTAAAAGAGCGTTGAAGATCACAATCGGAGAGCACAGAATGACACCGCTAGAATTGTACACACTTCTGCTCGAATGTGGAAACATAATTAATCAAAGACCGATTGGAAGAATAACTAATGATCCAAATGACGGACAGTATTTGTGCCCTAACGACCTTCTCTTAGGGAGGGCCAGCTCGAGTGTACCAGCGTGTCCTTTCCGCGACTCAAGCAGTTTTAAAGATCGTGTGAACTTTGTACAAAAAATTGCAGACAGCTTCTGGCACAGATGGTCACGGGATGTTTTGCCCTCATTATTCCCGAGGAAAAAATAGCATGCAGATAAAAAGGACGATCAAGTGGGGATATTGTTGTCAAGGCCGATAACAATCCCGTCAGAGGAAGATGGTCCTTGGGCAGGATTGAAGAGGTATATCCAGGTCAAGATGGCCGTGTCCGTAATGCTAAGATTAAAACAAGTACTACTTACATCAGAAGGCCAATTACGAAGTTTGCTGTCGTTCTTGATGTGAGTAATTCTTAACTTTTGCTTTTCCTTCCCCCCGGAAGATGTTTCGTTGATTTAGCCTTTAACCAATTTCTTTCGCTAAATTTGGCTTTAATTATCTTCCTGTTGATGTTTGATGCAACGCCTTATTTCCCGTGTACTTTTAGCATCACTACATTTCACTCGGACTGACATGAGTCATTCTTGCCACCACTTACGGTTCGTGGTAATTCGTGCTTGGGGCTCGCGTGAATGGCTGGGCATAGCTTATCGCGCGCTATTGTCCGCCAATAGAGGACTTTCTCCTCATCAAATAAAACCCGTTGACCGCCGGTCTTCCCCGACCTCCATCCTTCCTAACAAATTCGAATTGTATACGTTCATCCATGACTTCAATGAATATTTGACTTTGAACTACGATACGAATTGTTTTGATATTTTTGGTTACTTTGGGATTGAATGAGCCAGTTATATTTTTGTGCTCCTCTAATTATCTATTTTATGTTTTGCACAGTTTTGCATTATTCTTGATGTGGTCTCTTGTATTCTTAAACTGTCTCCCATTTATTTCTGCTCTGTCTCGACATAGCCTACAGCCTTCTATCAGCATTATTTTCATTCTTCCATTCCGTCTATTGTCCAGTATTCATGAATATTTGTCTTCTACGTTGTAATAGTGTGTGCATATCGCGACTTTATTGATTTCTGTATTTCCGCTTCTGACTAACTTTGATGTGTAAGTGTAATCATTTTGTGTACGCACGTTTTGGATCATTCTGCTGCAACACCTGACTGAGAGCAGACGAAACGCGTCGTGAACATCAAAAAGAATCGATCATGAAACATCTTGCGCTTCTATTTCTATACAAATGTTTGACGGGGCAAAACTGTTTCAAATTATACCTGTGTTTATATACTAGCGATATAGTGCTTCAAACTTTAATATGTAAGTAGTATGAAACTGATTCGATGTGCTGGTAGATAAGAATGAAAATTTGCTAACAAATATCCTAATAAAAGGGAAATTAAGTTGATTATCAAGTAAATTCATGAACCGCATCATAATTCAAGTCTTCATTCAAAAGTTTAGATCATATTCTTCTGCTTGGCTCATGATTTGCTCTGGTTTAAGTTTGCTACCCCGCAAATCTAGTTAATAGTTTTTTTTGTTTTTCCACCAAGCTAAATGGATCTGTAAAGTTAGTAAGACTAAGAGTCTTAGTAACTAGCAGATTGCATTCTATTGTCAATAAGTAAAGAGACTAGACTTCATTAAAAGGCATTTATGACAGCTCACGATTTGCACATTCAGGTGACCAGAGTCTGAGTTTATCAATTTTGAATATGCTCTATACATCACTCGCTTCCTGATAGAAATGATCACCCACTCCTCTCTCGCGCCAGGAGCATCAACTGCCAAGAACATCAGCTGTGTTTGTGGCGATCGGCTGCTTCATCCAGCTCTTATGACAAACTTCACAGCCTACTTGAGCCTTCTTAGGACTCTCTTCATTTCAACAAATCACTGGCTCATTCGGATCGGATCATATTCATTAATTTTTTGTAATTATCAAACTTTTGCTGCATTCATGAGCTCTACTTACTACTCACGATTCGTTAACAAAACAGCTAAAGTGTTTCCCATGTCGTTCATGATAGCTACGGAATTGATCGACGACGGAGATGTGTCATCTAAGAAGCAGGAAACTATACCAGATTAAGGAAATTGAGCTGTTGTACCTGACGCTTCAAACATGAGAATGTCAATTCGTTATGATTTGCGTCAGTCATGACACAGCGATCTTATCGAATTTGTAATACATGATTAAGCCTATGGCGAAGTGTCGCGGCATCAGAAAGTCTCGCCACAGACTTATCATGTTTCTGATTTCCTTGATAAGTCGCACCGACCGATGCTCAGCATCAGAAATGATGCGATTCGCTATTGAATTTCCCATGCTTGTTCTAGAAACTGCATCATAGGATTCAGCTGCAATATCGAAAGCTGCAGAAATATTCATTATTGACGTGTCTTGAAATTGTCGTAGTGGAACACTGCCTCTTTTTAAATTAGTGTACTCTGAGTTCCTAGACTCCAACTATTGACTTTGTAATAGTCATCATCATAATAATTCAACAAATAAGAGGGTTTTTCTTTTATGAAAACGGTAAATCGTAATGAAGGGCAGAGAGGCCTTCTGTCTATCCTAACAAAATTGTCGTAACTCTTGGTGTTAACTTGAATGAGGTGTTTAGATTCTGCGAAGTATTTTGTATATTGCAATTTCTTATATAAATTTATATTAGTGTCATATAATTTGCATTTATGTTGTAGCTAATACTTTTCATTAGAAGTTTACTGTAATTTACATTGCATATTCTGACCCAGGGGCGTACACAGGATATATTTGGGGGGCCGCTATGTCGACCATTTATTTATCTTATTGCACATTTTATATATATATATATTTTTGGTTCTCAACCGCATGATCTTACTTTTTTCGGTCGGAACGGAGCATTGACCTCGGAGTCCTACCAGGACTCAGGGAGATCAAGCACTAATATCAAGATGTGGGACTCCTACCACTGCCTAGGAGTTCAGCCGTAATCAATTCTGGTACATGGTGGTGACCAGGGATCTTCTGCAAGTATTGATTCAGCTTTGGGCTATGGGCACTAGGGTCTTCATATTTCTCGGTTTTCATAGATAACCGAGAACCGAGACTGACTTTGAATTAAAACCGAGAATCGAGTGAGAAACGAGAAAAGCGAGAAATTTTCCATCAGTTTTGTTTCCTTATATTTAGCCTATAACTTTTGCTTATAAAAACTTTTGAGAAAACACAAATAATCGACACTTTTGTCACTTAATCGAGATCTGAGTTTTGATACGAATATTTGCTTCACCATCATGAATATCAGAATATCAGAATATCAGAATATCAGAACGTTTATTTTTTCAATTGAAAAACACGTATATGTATACAAAAGAGAATGAGATGATTGATGACAAGGCGATTGAGAAATTTACAGAATGATAAAATGGAGGTGAGATTAAGTAATGACACTGAAATACGAGATGACTCTGTCTGGAAGGAGAGGACATTTTCATTCATATTTAATATGTTTAAGCAAGTCATGATTTCATCTTTTAAAGTTATGCATCATCATACTTTTGCAATGAAAAATGTTAAAGTTTGATAAAAACGGCATATCAAAGCAGATCGGAATATGTATTCAAAATTAATAACGCACGCCAGCATTCGTCTTGCCTAATTATTAAGTCCTACTTATTAAGAGGTCCGGAACGATAGGTGATATACATGCATGAAACAAGAACATCATATTGTGATCATAAGAAAATTCAGTAATTCGCATCATCTTACCTGTAATAGAATCGATTAATGAGAAACGTAAAGTTGTTAGATACGTTCCGGACCTCGGTTTGCTGTTCGTCTCACTAATTCGCATTGAACGATATGTTGCGCTATCAGAACCTTTAATACATCTGAATACTTATCACGATGTCATTGGTCGCTGACGCAATTTATCTGCTCTGATACTATTTGCACTGTTTATGTATTTGGTTAATGTCACAATTTTACCTATTTCCAAAGTTTCTAGCATTACATAGAAATCTTGCTTCGAGATATCTACAAAGAATGGTGTGAAGTGCAGCCTGATATCATTGTACAATGCACATTTACAAATGAAATGGTATACAGTTTCAACTGTTCTATCATCGCATAAACTGCACAATCTTTCGTCATAGCTCAATCGATTTCTATAACATCCAGTTTTAACTGCTAGGTCATGATTCCTACATCGCAATTTCAACAAAGGTGCCATAATATTTAATTTTAGATTCAGAGTCAAATAACTTTTCATGCTGCAATCGAATTGACTTAACTCCAAGTAGTCTATTCCGGTTCTACTTTTCTTGGTATCATTTATCCAAATGGCTCTAAAATGCTCCATTAGTCTGGTTTTTACTATAATTTTACATTTGCGCTTATTTATCTCTAAGCTGTTTTGATCTAACCAAAGATGTGATAAATTAATTTGCTTTAAAAGATGCTTTATTCTCCAGCACCATGTATATGAATAATTGCTATTGTCTAAATTATTTGAAACATGATTATAGCATCTTTTCATGATGGTACTACTTTCATTAAAGATAATTTTAATCCATAAGTTGATTGCAGCTTTTTCAAAATGATATTCGAGAGGAAATAGTCCAAACTCCCCTATCAAACAATAATTTGCAGTGGTAGTTATCAGATGATAGAAACGTTTATAGAATTGAAATTGTATCCTATTCAATTCGGATAATTTATTGTAGAAGCAAAATTCACCACCATATTGCATTTTTGATAATGTCAACATTTCAAAGGTATTTTTCACTATTGTTCCATTCGCACATCCTATTTCTTTTAGTTTTTTAGCAGTTAGATATGCCGATTTATTACCATTCTTAGTTAGTGAAGACAAATGTTTTTTAGTGTTATTTCCTATCCAAAATCCAAGATATTTATATTCGCGCACTATATCAATTCGTTTCAATTCATTGTTCAAATTAAGTTCTATGTGATCATTTTCATATCTAATATTTTGAAAAATTAATTTAGTTTTATCGAAATTCATATCCAGGCTGTTGCGTTTACAATATTCATTGACTATCTGTATTTGGTTCATTAGACTGTTTATATCGTTACTCATCAGAAGTATATCATCAGCATAAATTAAACAAGGTATTTGAATTTCACCGATATTCACTGCATTCAAATTTCCAAGATTAGCATCAATCTCCTTTGACAAGTCATTTATAAAAATTGAAAATAACGTTGGTGACAAACTGTCGCCTTGGGGTATTCCATTTTTCAAAGTAAATTTGGAGGATTCATTGCCATCATATAAAACTTTGAAACTTTTCTCGTTGATCAGTCGTTTCAAAAGGTGCAGAAAATTGCCATGAGGAAGTATACTGCCAATCTTGTGAATAAGAATGTTTTTCGGAACCGTATCAAAAGCCTTTGATAAGTCAATGAAACACATACACAAAGGAGATTTTTTGTTTTTGTAAAGTTGCATTATTTCTTTAACTATATATATATTATCCATTGTAGAGCTTCCCTTCATAAATCCTGTTTGGCATTGATGGATGATACAATTCTTTTTCAACCACTTAGCCAGTCTATTATTCATTATTTTGGTTAGCAATTTTTCTATATTCGAACTTAAATTTATTGGCCTATAACTTTTTACCATATTTTTGTCGCCTCTCTTATGAATAGGTATTACCCAACTTTCAGAAAATGGGATTACCTCATTATGATTGTGCAAGAGTTCGTTAAACAAATTCAGTAGTATAGGCAATGTTTTGTCATTTATTTTAAATATTTCTGTTACAAATTCATCGGGACCACTTGATTTTAAGTTCTTTGTATCTTTAAGATTACTTTGGAGCTCATTCATAGTAATTTGAACGTCAAGGATTTCATCCGATTGTTCTACCATATTGAAAGTTTCATTTACTGCGGTAATACAAGTCTCAACATGTCTAGATAAATCAGAATTTATCATTTCGATTTTGAAATCATTAATATTCAGAGTAGAAGTAATAGTGGTCCTTTTCTTTCCATTGATTAAGCTCCAATATTCTTTGTGATTATTATTTTCTTTTGCAATCATCAATTTATTCAGATGATTAGATTTAATTTTTCTTGCTTCTTTCCTTATTTGCTTTTGCAGTTGCTTTCTCAATAACATCAATCTATTCAAATTATTATTTGATTTATCTTCTTTGAACATGGCAACCTCCTTTCTATAAACTTTCCGTAAGTTTGTAACATTTTCAGAATATTTTGATGTCTGAGGTTTATAATTGGAATCAGTTGAGTTATTCCTTATGTCTAGTAATTCAGTATATATTTCATTTGCGTTCATATTCTGAGTAATCAATTTGTTTGATAATGCAGTACATTTTAAGTCAAATTTATCTATATCAAATTTTGAGGCTTTTTCTTTTGTCCATTTAAACGGAATTATTTTTTTACTTTGATGTTTCTTATTTTTTGTAGTGATTTTTTTATCTGATGCAATATTCAATTTTATCTTGAGAAGCGAATGGTCAGTGTACAACACTGGATTACCAATTTCGAACTCATTTAGCCTATTCAAAAGGGACTCGGATACGATCAAATAATCTATCATTGATTTTTTAACTTCATCATTTTGAATACAGTGATACGTAGATTTTCCAATGGAGTCTTTATTTTCAAATCTTCCATTTGCTATTATTAATTTGGTTTCATTACAGAACCTTAATATTTCTTGTCCATAGCTATTTAGAGTTAAATCATCAGATTTTCTGTTTGGAAGACCAAGATTTTTATTATCATTTTCTAATCCAATTCGTCCATTTAGATCTCCTATTAATATTACATTTTCCATGTTGTATTGAAGTATGTAGCTTTTTATATTTTCATAGAATTCTTTGTCTTTATATCTAGATTCTCTGTTACTTCTGTAACATATGATTATGAAAATATTTGATGTATGTTCCCTTATTTTAACGATCAATATTCTTCCGTTTTCATTGACAATATTTTCTAGATTTAAATTCTTTATATTATCTTTTACATACAGTGATATACCTCTGATATTTCTTCCAAATTTTGAAGATTTCCTTCCAATTGAATGATAGCCTGTGTAATTTCTAATAACTGGCAGATTGTCTTCACCTTTTAAGTGCGTTTCAACAAAACAAAGCATATCAGCATTATCCATATCTTTGATCATATCGGAATTACTTATTTTATTTTCATTCAAGCCGTTCACATTTATGTAACTTATTTTGAGGTCACTGATTTTATCAAAATCATGTTCATCGTCCTCTCCTTCCTTTAGTGTGCTAAAAATGAGGTTGTATTGCTTGTGAGTGATGTCTGTTGTTTTGTTGATTGAGGATGCGTATTGGTGTGTATTGAATTGGACCGTTTCCGTTGTCCGTTCTGGATACTCGATATCTATCTTCTTCTCTTTCTCTTCGTTCTCTTTCAAAATTGCGTCTTCTGTCTTCTCTATATCTTTGGTTCTCGTATCTGTTTTGATTTTCGTATCTAGTTTGGTCATATCTTCTACGTTGCTGTTCGTATCTTGGTCTTGTGTTCGCATTGATGTAGTTGTTGTGCCTGTTTCTGCTATAACCGTCGTTATAGTGTCGATTCCAGCGTGCATGATAACAGTTTCGCATCGGGTGACCACGTCTTCCGCAGTAGAAACAGGTAATGTTCCTTCTTATTGGTTGTTGTGGTGGTTGCCAGCGATGTTGGTTATCTTCTTGTTGACGATGTTCTACTTGAAGTTGTTGTTGACGCTGCCTTTCTAGTTGGCGCTGTTCTTCCAGTTGGTGTTGTTGTTGTTGTTGCTTTTCATTCATCTGCTTTTGCTGTCGTTCTATCTGATCCACTTTTTCTGATATTTTGCACAATTTTTCCATTATTTTATCGTTTTCATCCTCGGGTTCTGTTTCTTCATCATCGTCACTGTCATCAGATTTGTTGTTGAAGTTGGCTATCCTTCGTTCTTCGTTCAGTTCTCTTTCTAGTCTTCTAATATTTTCATATGCCAGTGTCAGCTCACATTCACTTCGTGCTAAGTTTTGCTCAAGAGCTTGTATTTTCGTTGCACTTTCTTCGATTTCGGTCCTGAGTGCACCAGCTATTTTGATGAGATCTTCGCTTTTTCTTTGGTATTTGTTTCTCTCTTCTATGATTTCTGTGTTCTGTGTGGTTGACTCTGAATGTATTCTGTTCTTTGTGTGCTTTGTTATATGTTGTAATTCTGAAGGATATAAACTTTCGATACAATTTTTGCACTGGAATTTCCTTTTATTATTATGTTTCAAATACTTTAGTAACTCATAGTCAGGTAGTTCAACACAAAAAATATGGAAAGAGTCTCTACATTTGTCACACTTTAAGTTCACCTCTAGATCTTCAAGGTTTTCATGACACGCCTTGCACTTTTCCGTTGTCATCGGACTCTTTGGTTGTCCAGTGATTGGTTCAATTGATGTTGTCTTCTTTTCAGTCATCTCTGTAATAGAATCGATTAATGAGAAACGTAAAGTTGTTAGATACGTTCCGGACCTCGGTTTGCTGTTCGTCTCACTAACCATGGAGCATCCTTCAATTACCACAGCGACAAAATCTTGTTCTAAAGAAATTTCGAATTCAGATAGTCTTTCGTTGATTAAATCAATTAAAATTTCAGCATTAGCAAATCCACGAACTCTGATCATTCCGAGATTAAAGAAAGATCCACCACATAAATGAACATTTAAGTTCAAATACCGCCGGTTTCGCAAGGAAGTGTATTCATCACACGACAATGATAACTTCTCCTTCCTGATTTTCCTCTCACTGAGGATATCGATAACACGTTTCTTGACAATACCATTTTCCTGATGAACAAGTCCCATAACACATTGAGGAGACTTAGGTAGGACAAAGCCCTTATCTGACATTGCTTTTCGAATAAACGTACTGTTGGTAATTCCATTGATTGAAAACCAGTCCAATGCGGCTAATTTCACAACAATACATGATAATGTCTCCTTTTCAAAGTATGATTTAATATCCATGTTCGGTTTTAATTTCTTGGTAGAAGATGCTGTATCACGTAATCGCTTGTTCTCCTCTGCGATGTCAATATCATGTTTGGATTTCAAATGTCGAATCATTCCCGTTGTTGCATTGTCTTTGCATTGTATCACACTTAGATTGGGAGTAGGGCACAATTTGCATTTGGCTTTATCGAAAGATGTGTGATCAAAATACTGCCAACACAAGGAACGGTTTGAGCGCTTGTTTGCTGCCATACTAAGAGAGAATGCAATGATTCAATTGACAGTGTGACCATGGAAAACACCAATTATAAATAAGTCAGTGTGTGATGAGCTCGACTAGTCCACGTAAACTTTCAAACAGAGGACACACATCGCGCGTGCGCTTTCTTGGCGCTGCATTGTTCAGGCAGATTATACTCAGATTATCTTGAAACACTGCAGTATACATCATATTACTATCGTCCCAATAACACAGATCACACCACAGAGAAGAATTGCTTAGACCAACCAACGCAGACAAAACAATTTTATCGCTGTGGATCACACACACAAGGTCAGACATAAAACGTGCGCACGCAGAATTTTTATCATAGTATCTTCCTTGTTCATGCTCATTACTGTTTCTGTCAGTCAATATTTACTGCGATCACACGCATGGACTGTGAGGGAAAGACAATCCCTCAAAAAAATAAATCTCGGTTGAGAAAATTCGAGAATCGAGAACGAAGCCAATTTCTCGGTTTTTCGAGAACCGAGATTCTCGAATTTTAAACCCTAATGGGCACCAAGAGCCCCGATTACTGCTGGAACGACTTCAGCTTTTACGTTCCACAGCCTCATTACTTCTACAGTCTGTTGAATTCAAGTTTCCATTCATTGAATTCAAGATTCGATAATATCCAATGTTGCAAATCCTGATACTTGCTGATCTTCTCTTGTTCTTATGTACAGATGTTGTGATCATCAGGTACAGCTATGTCAATCAGGTATGCCATCTTCGTCGTCTTGTCTACAATCATCAGGATGTCTTGTCTAAGGATCACAATCGTCTTGTCTGTTGTATGGCGGTCTGTCCGGATTTCGAAATCCCACAGTATTTTGACTCGCTCATTTTCGGTGACTGCTTGTGGTTCATGCCTCCAGTGTGGCCTTTGTGTGCTGTAGTCTTCACAGATACTCCTATGTATGAGCTTTGCGACTTCATTGTGTCTTCGTAGGTATTCTGTTGCTGCCAGCTTTGAACATCCGGTCAACAAGAGCGATGCAGTTTCATCTGAATGCTTGCACAACCTGCATTTCACATCATGACTTGTTTTTCTGTTTGTAGGTTATGTGTGCCTTTGTGTGCAGAGCTTGATCTTGGGCAACTATGAGGAGTGCTTCAGTCTCAACCTTTAACCTGACACTTTTCAGCCATCCATAGCATGCCTTCACAGTTGTCACCTCTTCCATCTGTCTTGGGTATTGGCCATGTAATGGTTTTTCTTTCCATTTATGTCGTCGTTTTTCTGTTTCTTGCTTTTTCCAGGCATTGTGGCTCAGGGAATGTTGCTGATAAAGACCTTGTTTTTCCACTGCCAGCAGTGGATCCTCGCTGTTGCTGTGAATGTATTCAATAAGGTTCCTGTCCTCACTTTCGATGGTCTCAGCAATATCCTTGAGCCCTCGGCCACCCTGACCTCGGGGAAGATACAGGCGATCAGCATCAGTCCTCGGGTGGACACCTCCATACATGTTAAGGATCTTCCTCGTTTTTCGGTTCAATTCGTCTAGCTCTTGAACTGTCCACTTCACGATACCTCCAGTATAGCTGATTACTGGCACCGCGCATGTGTTGATAGCTTCTATCAAATTCTTTGTGTAGAGTTTTGATTTCATGACTTGCTTGACTCGTTCTTATATTCTTTTACCACTTTCCGCTTGGCATTGGTGTCATCATTAACTCGGTGTTGTGGTATTCCGAGATATTTGTACTCATCTTTTTTAACATCAGGGATGATTTTGCCATCTATCTCAAGGCCTTGTGTTGTTTTAACCTTTCCTCGTTGTAGTATCAACCTCGCACATTTCTCGATTCCAAACTTCATTTGTATATCACCACTAAATATTCTCACTGTATGAATGAGGCAGTGGCGTCTTCTCCGTACCTGCGAGGCCTTCGGCGCATCCTAAAAAATAATTTACCAACATTTATAAAAATGAAAAGTGTCATCATTCATTATATTTCATTTAAATTCGATGGCTTCTCGTGATAGCTGTCCGTCTCAAAATCAGACGCTCAACCTTAAGCCCATGACACACGATCCAATATGTTGGCCAACATGTTGGATGGTTTGTTGGTTTGGCTGTTGGATACCTATGACACACGATCCAACAGGTTGGCCAACATGTTGGATGGACGGAAATCACGACATTAAATGAGTTGAATATTCTATCAAACAAACCAACCAACATGGCGCAGTGATTGGCTGCGCGGTCGCGCACGGATGGTAACGCCATTCGATACCATGACTACGCTTTGCAGAAAATTAAGGGAATTTCACATGACGAATCTGAACGACTCAGAATCCATTAAATGTGCATCGATATGTCTTGGTCTCGTGCGACAACCGAAGCATTTCTGTCACAGTATGAGAGTCTGCCATGTTTGTGGTCAGTAAAGAGTTCCGAATATATGAATAAATTAAAACGAGAAATCGCGTACGATAAGTTATTGAGTTTTTTAAAGGAATACGACAAAAGTCTGTCAAATTTGAAAGTCGAGGATGTTAAAAAGAAGATTGATTGTTTGCGGACATCATTCCGACGGGAATACAAGAAGGTCGAAGACTCAAAGAAGTCTGGTGCCGGATGCACTGACATTTATACCCCGAGCTTGTGGTTTTACGAGAAGATGATGTTTATCAAGAATTCAGAAACCCCTAGAAGTAGCAAGTCAACTCTCGACATCACAGAATCAGAGGTAAGCTTACCGAATACATGTAGCTTATTTGTATGCATTCTAACCCCTTTGTACTAGATACTCGGACTCTTCTGCAGTGTTCCCCACATTTTCAACCTATCTTGTCTCATAAAATGGCTGTACATAATTAGCAGACTATTTGGACATTGACTTGGTCATTGTTACCGTAAAAACCGTGTCACATCTTCTTTCACATACATTTCATCACAGAGACGAATGAATTACGTTGTCAATGAGTATGTGTGATAGGAACTGGTCAAACTTATGAGCGTAATGATACAAAGGTTATTAGGATAAGAGGTGCCATTCCCGTCATTTATTGGATGGACAGCGATGTGTCACAAGGGTCTGGCAATATAGTCGATGATAAATTCATCAGTATTGTTCATTCATTTCAACCGTAGATAATTAAAAAACAAGAAACTTTTAATTTATAATGTGTGGAAAATTGTAGAATATCTGATACACATCGTGGTATACATGTATATATACGTTAATTGTACAAAAGATATAAAAGTAGATTTTAACTTCATTCTTACCGTAGGCTAAATAAAAATATGCGATTTTTCTAAAACTTTTGTATGGGTAAAATACCAAAAACTGAAAAAGATGCGTTTTAGGATTTATTATTAATCGTGTTGTTTATACAAATAATATGCCGGTACTCAACAAAAAGAAAACACACGGGAGTATACCAGAACACGTATGCAGTCCATATTTATCAATGGAAAAAATAATTATTGAATCGCTTCATTTTGCCAAGCCACTTTACCTGTTCCATTGAAATAGTTCCGATACTGTTCTCGGATATTCTTTGCATGAACAGTAGGATTTTTCGATTTCGAATGAACCAAAGATTGAACACCCTGAGCTGTGACTGAACGCCACGAACCTTCGCAGAATTCATGCGTGTCAGTGTTTTCATGATCGATCATTTCAGAGGTCATATACTTTTTGACTTTTCGCCTCAAAAAATTATGTAGCACACAACAACAAAGAACGATAATTTCGACTTTCTTAGGATCGAGACAGATAGGTGACTTGAAGATTCTAAATCTTGACACAAGAATACCAAAAGTATTCTCAATTATTCGCCTCGCTCGCGATAGTCTGTAATTGAAAATACGTTGACTTTCGACAATACGTTTTTGCTGCTTTTCAGATGAACCTTGATTGCTGTAAGGCTTTAATAAATTCGGTCCCAAAGCGAAAGCGTCATCAGCAACAAATACAAAGGGAAAACACTCCTTGCTACCTTCGACGATAGGAGATGGTAGAGGAATGTTTAAGTCGCCTTTGATCAACGCATTTTTGAAGGTGGATTTAGCGTAGACACCACCGTCTGACACTCTACCATTTGTACCTACATCAACGTATATGAATTCATAATTCGCATTTGCGACAGCCATCAGTACAATGCTGTTTGAAGATTTGTAATTATAATAATATGAGCCGCAATTAGGAGGTGGTGTAATTAGCACGTGCTTTCCGTCTAACGCTCCCAAGCAGTGTGGGAAATTCCACCGATCAGAAAATTCATCAGCTACTGATATCCATTCCTCTTTTGTCATTGGAGTCTAAAAGGAAGATAGGGACATTTAGGAAGGACAAGACTTGGTGTCGTATAAGTTGTATTCGGAATACTTCTTTATAGCATTGCTATGTCGTGAAACTACGTCAGATTGAGTTTGTGTAATTCTGTCACGTAGATTTTTTATGACACAAAAATTATTTTGATGCAATTAGCAAATGAGTATATCAAGCATAATCGATTTATTGTTTCATAACTTTCTTTTGATAACGGCATTACTTTATAATTACATTTAAAACATTTACTACATTTACTCACTTCATACCAATATTATACCGTATTTATTCACTTTTAGGAACTGTCACATATCAGTAGCACATCATCATTGTTTTCTTTTTTACTCAATAAGAGCTTGTATTCAAGCTTGTACATTTTAGGTTTCAGGATTATTCGGATAATTTCATTGTTGAATTTGCTTTATTTACTTATGCTTATTTTACTGGAACCCAAGTAGGTTAGTAAAATGCCAAGTAGGCATTAGTAAAAACAAATGCGCACAAATATATATTTATGTAAAAGTGTACGTACAGTCGTACAAATGCACCTAATATACCCTTTACAATGTATTATATCAGAACTATTATATTTTCAGATTGTTTCCATACAAGACGAGGACGAAGAAAACGAGAATTTGGAAGTAGCTGAATTGTCAATGAACTCAGAAGCAAGAACGTCTTCGCCACCTACCGGAAGAAATCGCACAAGGAAAAGAAAACCTTTAGATGAATTATTGATATTAGCTGATAAACAATTGCGGTCAACCACCATTAATGATAATGAATCTACCTTTGGTGAATACGTGGCATCAAAAATGCGATCCATAACTGATACTTATCAACACGAACAGTGTGAAAGACTGATAATCGAAGCAATTTTCAAGGCCCGGGCAGGAGAATTGCACGAGAAATCGTACATCAGCAGAAAGGACAGTTTCGTGGCAATGTTAGAATGTCCTGAAGTGACTGAGGAACAAAGTTTTAATTGATATTTTGATATATTGATTTTTTGTTAGTTTTGATTAGTAAATTTGTTTTTCACTTTGAGTACTTTTCAATGTTAACACAGATTTTTCCAGTCATGCTGACTTTGCTAACAAATGTTTTCAGATAACTGATTTCACTGATCATGTTAATTAAGGGTCAGATTACACTTACTTTAAACATTAAAAAAATATGAAAATCAATATGTATCAGTACACTGATACATTCCATTGACTGATTTAAGTTAAGGCTGAAAGAAAGTTAACTTTAAGTTAAGAAATGAAAAAGTATTTCAAATTTCGCTAAACAGAATTAGATTGATAGGCTGCACTTGATAGGTTATATAAAAATTATGATGAACTGAATATAAGGAATTCGTTTGTTTAACTTCTAATTAATATACTTATAAATACTTAACTTGTATGTCCATTGACGAGATATGTGAAAGAGAAACCTTATGTTGATGGTCAATTCCAAAATCATTCCAAATACTCAGGTGTTAGAGTAATTAATCATATATCTCTGTGCATCACCAAGAACAGCAGTGCAAGGAAAAGAAACGGTGCACCGCGCGCAGCCCTAATACAAAGAAAACAAAGGCCTACACATATTATCAAGGTAGGCTACGTACGCCTATACTTTACAGATGTATAGTTTACAAAAACATAGGCTTTGAATTTTAAGTAGAATGAAATTCTTACCTTCAAATAGTCATCCTTCAATTCGTCATATATTACCTGACATGTTTCTGGTATGATATCACTCAGGGCAGTCCTGGATATCCTCGCTGAGTACTGCATATCTGTATATGACCGACCAGTAGCCAAAAAGCGTAAGGTTGCTACCAAACGATCTTTCGCAGGAATAGGGTCTCTCATGTTTGTGGATTGCCTTGCAATCGTAGGAGCTACAAGCTTCAACAGGTCATCAAAAAGATCAGGGCTCATACGCATAAAATTCTGAAAATCAGTTTCGTAGCCATCTAATCTTAATTCACGTACCAAATTCATATGCGACTTCGTTGATCGCTTCATCAACCATTCCTTGGTCCATATTCGTCTCTTCTTCTCCTTCTTCTTTAAACAAATCACAGCGATCGACGCCCACAAAAGTTTTGAATGCACCGGAGCCATTGCTAATTACAAAATGTCATACATACATTGCTGCCTAGTGGTAGACACACATATTTGATTATCAATCAATAGAATGAATCTATTTTTAGTTATCAACTATCCAACCTGTTGGATCGTGTGTCATAGGCATCCAACAGCCAAACTAACAAACCATCCAACTTGTTGGCCAACATGTTGGATCGTGTGTCATGGGCTTTAGAGTGAACAGTTTTGCTGCGCGTGCACGAACCACAGCTGTTTTCTTCCAACGATTAGACACACATGCTAGTCGTGTGTTCAGACGGAGCGAAAGAGAGTTGTGTGCGTGTGAGGCAGCAAGCGCACGCGCCCGCGTCAATATTGGCTTTCCCGATAGCCATAATGCTTTGCCTTCTCCAATTTTTACAATGAAATTCTCCGTTATTCTTGATCGAGGCTCGGTACCTAAATATAGAAAGGGAAGCGCAACCCAATTGTTCCTGTCCTTCGTTTCTCGTCGGAAAGGCCAGTACGTCAACAGTAGCAGCTGACTGACGTTCAGATGATACTGTGATCAGATGATGAGCGTTCGCCAATGAGTGCACAGCAATGCATCTGACTCGAACACCCACATTCCGCAGAATTCCATGATTTGTTTTTGCGTGATTGATGTGACGCTATGTTTAGTACTGTAGATGAGCTCATAATCACGCCTTTCGTCCGAAGGGAATGTACTGAAAAGATGACAGTCGTCAAGCAAGGTAGGCCAACACCTGATTTAAAAATTGAAAGTACTCACAGAGAAAGAAATAAGAAATAGACAAGACATTTGCATCAAAGTTCAAGCACATGAGTGGCTGACCAGCCGTGAGAAACGCAAGGAACTGTTTCCCTTCCTCCTTTTTTCTCGAGAAAATGTGGTCTGGACAGAGAGGTGACATAGTAATCTCAGCTCCTTGAGTAAGGCGGTTAGGCGACATGAGCAATCAACTTCTCATATGCACATTCACTTGGCATTAAAAAATGTTCCGGAAATTGTTATTAAAAATTCATCTTTTATGAAAATTAATGTTATAACATAAAAAAGTCTAGTATAAAAATAGTATTCCAATGCCGAGCGAAGGCCTGTGGTCTGGGAGCACGCGACGCCACTGTAATGAGGGCATTTATGTCTTCCTCTCTCTTGCTGTATAATTTCAGATCATCCATGTAGGGTAGGTGGTTGATCTTTTCAACAGTACTGAGCGCGTATCCTTTCCCTGCCTTGTGTAGAACGTCACTTAGAGGATTCATAGCTAAGCAGAAGATTAGCGGCGATAGGGAGTCACCCTAGAAGATGCTGCGCTTAACATCTATTACACCAATTTCTTCTTTTTGGCAAGTTAATATTGCTTTCCAGGCTGCCATCGCTTTGTGAATTAATGTCTGTACATTCCCGTTGATCTTATACATCTCCATGCATTTCTCAAGTCATGCATGTGGTACAGAATCGAACGTTTTTTGATAGTCAATCCATGCCATGGATAAGTTGGCATGACGTTGCTTGTTGTTTCTTGTTATTGTTCTGTCAATGGCCAACTGGCCCTTTGTACCTCTACATCTTGGGCGAGCGCCCTTTTGTTCGTGATGAAGGATGCTGTTTTCTTCGACATGTGTCATTATCTTATTTGCAATTATACCCGACATTAACTTCCACATTGTCGGCAGGCAAGTGATGGGCCTGAAGTTGTTCTCAGTTGCCGGTTTCGCTATGTCTTTTGGGATCAATTGCGTCCTTCCTCTCACCACCAAATCAGGTATTGCGTAACTTTGTTGATGGAGGTAATCGTCGGTATACGTTGTTAAGAGATCATGCAATCTCGGTAAATTACCAGCTTCAACCAGAACACACTTGAACCCTATCAGGGCCTGGTGTTTTCCAGTTAGACATGCTGCATAACTTAGTCTCGATGTCATCTGTCGTTATTGTTTGCTCTTGTTGTGCTGTTATTGTTTCTTCACACTTGACTTCGATTTTTCTTAGCCATTCAACATCATGATTATAATTGACTGGTTCACTCCAGAGCTCTTGCCAGTATCTTAATGTTCGCTCTTTATCTTCAATTTGGATATGACTTGTCTTTTATTCCTTTAATTGTCGATACACTTTTTGTGGTCAAATTAGCAAGGGCTAACCTTAAGCGAGACACAATTAACAATGAATTAAATCACAAATCGAACTATTCATTAAGTAAGACCAATGTGAAAAATAAGAATAAAACACAAATGTAAATGTTGATAATATTCAAATGGTAGGTAATGGGAAAAAAGGCCTGTGTAAATATAAGAAGAGTGAGAAAAAAATGATGACTTACACGAGAACTCCTGCCTGTCTGCCACACTTTGTGTTGAGCAGTGTAGTAATTGTGGAATTTGTTTACATTGACAAAACTTAATCTGCAGGTCTGGTCGCCCAGATGCTTGCACATGCCAATTGCGTCAGAATGAAATTTAATGCTTTGATTGAGGAGAAGATGAAGTAGAAGGTAACGATAAGTGAAAAGAATTTGATCCCTCAGAAGGACCCATGTGGCGTTCCCTACAGGTTAAAGGAAATAACAACTACAACAGATTACCTAATTGAAAAAATGTCCAATTGAGGTCATCAGCAGGAACTTGGATAAGGATTCGCGTTTCGGCCCCTACTCCTGAACGCTCAAACTCAACCAAGCGGGGGCCTGCTATATGAAAGCAGCCTCAAAATTAATTAAATCAATGAAAGCACGCGCAATTATAAAGAAGCTGCTTAGCAGAAAAATATCCGTATTTCAATAAAGTTTCACTATGCTTATGCAGCTGCTTCTCAGCACTTTGCTTGAGATCTGTGCTGTTATATCCTCTCTTAATGAGAGTAGTAGCTGTACGATTGACTTTTTGGATGAAATCATTTTCCTATGTACAGATACGCCCATATCTTAAAACTTGTCCAGCAAACACTCTAGCTTCTGTCTTGTAGGGCATACAGTTTTGCGGTAAGGTTAAAAGGGTGACAGGGAAATTAGAATGGTCGACTTTATGAAAAACAGATGTAATTGTGCCGCAGTCAGTGATATTTATATTAATATCAAGATATTCTACTTGTTTGTTATTACTCCCACTTCTGCTGGCTTCTAGACTAGGTGGGTAAATCTGTGGTATGAAGGAATCAAACTTTTATAATTAATAATACATAAATCGTCGATGTATCTAGAAGTATTAGATAATATTCTAGCTAGACCATACTTCTGATTCTTCATTAAATTAGTCATAAAAATAAATTCACAATGTAAAAGAAATAAATCCGCAAGAAGAGGACTGCAATTGCCACCCATAGGAATGCCTCTTACTTGTTGAAAGACTAAACCTCCGAAAGTAGCAAAAACTTCGCTTATAACGAGCTTAATGGCTTCTCTAAATTTATCCTTAGTGAATACGCTATAACCTTGATACCTGACTCCAGATAAAAAACTTTTCTCAAAACCTACACACAAATATTTCCTATTAGAATCGTTGAAAATTAAGTCGAGCAGGTCGGAAATGTGAGTAATGACATCTTTATGATCCAGATTGGTGTACAAAGTGGAAAAATCGAAAATTTGTACGTCATATGCTGTGATGTTTTGAATTTTATTGAGGAATTCAACGGAAGATACTATGCTCCAATAACAGTTAATACCACTATTACTGTAAATTGCGTTACAATACTTCCTAAAATGGTCTTTGATAACAGACAAACCTTTATTAATCTCAATGGAAAGTTGCTTAGTAGTGCAGTGCCTAGCATCAGCTATAAAGCGAAATTTGAAGGGATTTTTATGCAACTTTGGTATCCAATATAATTTAGGGTAATATGGGTCACTTTGGAACAGCACATTTATTTTTGTATTGTGTATTCCTTGCTTCGTATCTCTTCAATCGGTGACTTATTGCGATCAATCTTTGCTTTGCATCTTCAAATGCTTCATTGATTCCCCTAGTATCAATGCGATATTTGCGTACTACATTGTAGGGCAATCTGCAATTGTTCCGCTTGACTGACGTCAATCGATTGACATCTCGTCTCAGGTCTTCTATCTTCTTTGTCATTCTTAACTTCCGCGGTGGTATTGACGGTCGTCTGCTTTGACAAGCTCGATTATCTGTTTGGAGACATTCTTCAATAACTTTAGCTGCAGCGTAGAACAACGTATTTAACTCAGTAATGTTGCGAGTCACAATTGTACCAACAGCTATGTTCACGTCAGAAATGACTCGACGGCTATCAACATCATTGCATATCTTGCGTATCATCGGACGATGTTCGTGATTGTGATAGACCTCCATGTACTCCATTATCCTCGTTCTTAATTCTTGCTGTTTGGTGCTCAATTCATTATTCTTAACAGTATTGTTTTGTTCAACGTCGGTGATAATGGCATCTTGAATTGGTGGTGATATTGTCATAGTCGTGGTTTCATTGGTTGATACGCTTTCATTGTGATTATGTATGTTTCTTTCAATCTCTTGTAATTCGACTCTTGTGAGGAGACCATTTTTCTCAATTGATCGCTTTTGGTTGAGCAATCCTTGATCTGAAATTGTTACGTGTGGGTATTTTTGCCGCCATATATTGTGCATTCGTTATCTATTTATTATCTATTGTCATTTATATATTATTATATAATGTACTGTTACACTATTATTTAATGCATAATATAATGTATTTTAATATTATAATGATATATATTAATTATGTATGTTATATATTTATTAGCATGTTATTATTATATATCTTATGTGCATCATTTATCTTATAACATAAAGGCAGATCAATTCTCAATTGATCCATCTCTTGTTATTGACAAGTTAGCAGAAAGTAGTAGGCGCTTGGGCTTCACCTTATCACCTCAATCGTGACTTTGGACCAATACATCAATTTTTAGTTAACAAAGTGTTACGAATTATGACCAAAACATATTCACTTTGATACAAGCTGTGTTCATTTACAAATAGAACATTGATTGCTAATAGCCACAAAATTCGCATTGATACATAATCATGTACATGTCCTGTATGTATTACATCAAGAATCCATTACAATTGCAAAATTCTAGCCCTTTATACTCGAGTCAAGTGGTAATGCTTATTTTAGCTTGTTTCTGAATTAATCTTGAAAATTTTCGGGTAGGATGGGCGGCCGCCCAGCCGCCCCCCTTTTCGTTGCGCTCCTGTTCTGACCACTAATGTGATATCCTGTCTTAGTGCTAGTGAATCCTCCCGATACTTCTATTCAAAACAGTGATAGTTGAAATAAACAAATAACAACCATTCAATTGGCCACTAAGCCTGTCACTTCCGTATCTTTCAGTACTTTCTTGAGACTAAATGCCTTCATAGAAGATTTCAGAGTACCATTTCCCCAGGGTATAAGATAGAAAAATTCTTGTCATAATGCTCAGACGAACATGCAATCCGCAATCATCTATAACATAGCTATCTGCCGCCCTGCAAAGCCAGGATGAAGACGCAGAGCAGCCTGTTGTTGAGTTTTCATATTGTTCATCCTTTCTAGATGTTATAAACGAACCTGGTCCATTCCGAGCGTACTGACAAGCTGTTACAAGATGAAGCGCAGCGTCGACGGCTAACAGGTACCTTACGGCTTAAATTGCTTAAGCATGTGGACTCTCCTTATTAGATGACTTGTTTGGAAATTCCGATCAACATCTGGAAGTCTGCATTAGCTCTAGTGGTTTGTAAAGTGGATTCAAGGACACTTTACCTATTATGAAGAAGCCATGTAATTAATTAAATCCATAGATTAGATCATTGGAAAGGTTAAACGGTTGGTATGAATATCTTCCTGGAATTTCATCATTGAGTCATAGCAACTTTTTCATGACAGAACTCATCAGGCATTTGCAAGTTGATGACTGCGTTCCTTCAGAATTTTTAAAATGAACATGTCGAGGTTACTCATGTGTCGGATTTCTATGATTCCAACTATTTATTAATCAAAGTCTATAATCACAAATTCATTCAGTTGTCTGGCACTTCCATTGAAAACGATTGATTATCTACTGTGAATAAGTTATTAAATTCATCTGTGCATAATTTTCTAATGATCTGTACATGACCTCTCCACAATAGATCAGTTGGCTCAAATCACTCAAAGGAAGAAAGTTCATAAACTTTTTTCTGATTATTTATTCAGTAAAGTCCAGATGAAGTTTCAAAAAATTGTTTCAAGTTGAAGTCGCAACGTTGCATGAATGAAAGTAGAACTTGAAAAGGTTTAATGTAAATAGAATAATTAGATATTGAGTTCATCCTCATTTGAAAAATGGGAACAAACCTGAAGAACTGCCATTTCATCCAACATCAGTAATCGTCAGCAGTCCTAGTTCACATCTCTCAACATCGACCACATCTCCCTATTTAAAGCAGCAGCCATGCCTGGATAAATTTGAGATTTTCAATTAGCAAGCTAGTGAAATTTCTATGGGTATTCACTGAATACTACTTTAAACACACTAATGATAATGCCTGCTGATGATTCCTGATATTGGATGAATTGGCAGCTCTTCAAGTCTGTTCTCATTTTTCAACTGAGGATGCAGCTCAGTATTTGATTATTTTATTTACATAACGCTTGCAAGAAGCAGCAAGTATTAATTATTGCAGGCGTACTAACTTACACGATTTGTCAGTACTGTGTTGAAGTGATATTTAATGAATACCCGTCAAAAGTTTACTGACCTGCTAATTGGAAATCTTGAAAAGCTTACTGTGCATGTTTTTCGACGCTTAAACAGATCATATTCAGCTTGGCACGACCGCATGACATGAAGGAATCTGAAATATATCTGGCAGTCTGAAACATTATTGACTTTTGAGGAATTAAATTGGCTGAAATTCAACTGTGCGTCTAAAATTAGAATGGCTATGTAAAACTGCGAATGGTGTAGCGTATGTGTTGCGGAATACAATAATGTGCGTTAGATACTTATTCTGCATGGAAAGTCCTCAGACGAAGTGTACATTGACTGTGCTTCACCTGGTCTAACTATGACTTGTAAAGATGAATTCATCCTTCTTGCAGATGACGTCAGAGAAGAACAACCATGAAGAGATAGCCGAGCATATCTCCACACGGCTTGACATCCTGATAGCAAAGGATCCGCTTATGAATGATCTGTTGAATCAAGGCGGAGTCAGCGTAAAGAGTGTAGAAGCATCAGACATCAAAGCTGTCATA
Organism: Prostheceraeus crozeri; assembly: GCA_907163375.1. Classification (NCBI taxonomy): domain Eukaryota; kingdom Metazoa; phylum Platyhelminthes; order Polycladida; family Euryleptidae; genus Prostheceraeus; species Prostheceraeus crozeri. Next base: position 249,888 of record CAJQUW010014950.1, read on the forward strand.
AATTTGCGTTCCGGACAGGCCATGGAGCTGAACATTTTGAGGTTGGATGGTTCGGTTATTCCCCTGATCGTCCTGACCGATGCCACAGTCTGGGACTTGAAGAAAGCCTTCCAAAGAGTGATTGACCGACGCCATGCTAGAAGGAAAATCAGCTGGCGATACGTCTGGAAAACTAACTGGCTCTACTATGCTGGTCAGAAATTGTCTGACAACAACAAATTTCTTACTGACTATGGCTTGAAACATAAAGAAGAGATCACTTTCATAAAGCGACTTCGGAGAAGATGAAACGAATTGACTGATGAAGTATTTGTTAACAACGACATCCCCGTGTGTTTATTTGCTTGATTCAGTAATTGCAGCAAGTGTTCGAGAGAGACATTTATGCTTGATCGGATGGTGTAAACAATACAAGTGAAATTCGTGATTTGGTGCATTCCTCGTCCTTTCATAGTAAGTTGATGACCTGCATTAATGCATAAATACTTCATATCTAGGCCTATAGTTGACCATCCGGGAGCTACCAAGTTGTGAAGGGAGCGAGTTCGTAATGGAGAAATTGACATATTGGTTGCAAGCAAGGTTCTTGAGTTATTGACAGTAGATTAAAGTCGAGAAAATATTTCTTCAATATGATTAGCATAGAGAGCAGTCTCTACAGGTCCCTCTCAACTGCTTGGTCTAGATTCAGTGATAAGTCAAAATGGTCTTCACAAAACAGTCTAAGGTAAATAATAAAATAAAATTTTCTATAACAGCCGGCGTCCGCAACATTCAAAGCTGAGGTTTCTGTTAAAATCTTTGCCGAAAAGTAAATATCTAAACTAGTTTAGAAGTAGGCCTGCTTCCACGAACTGTCAGAGACTATTGACTTACTGGCCAAAATTTTAACTGAAGCCTAGGTTTTAGATGCTGCTGAAAACGTTTCTGTTACTTAAATTCCAGTTTGCGGCTTTCCCGAGGATCAAAGCCCTTGGCCTGACAGTTCCCTTGAATCAAAGCTCAGTTTCAGGACCATTTTGACCTGGAGCCCTACATTCACTTGCACTTCGCTCATTTGTCTCGATCACCACTCATATGAAAGGACATGATGATCTGCAGATGCTTTCTATGCAATCATGTTGAAGAAAAGCCTTTTCATCATTTCCTTGCAGTCAATAAGTCAGACAAATCTTGATTGCAATCCATTCGTGACAATTTGAAAGACATGTGATTTTTCCACCAAGCTATTTGTGAAAGACCTTCGATCTGATCCGGTAGACATGCAGCGGTGCAGCAAAGTGGTGGACAATACTGACACAACCTCGTTCCCGGCACAACATCTTGCTAGCTTCTGGATGATAAGCGCGTTTCGATGAAGTTGCAACTGATAATTTCGAGGATCCATTTCTTGTACACTTTTCCCGGACAAATTCATCTCCATGTCTTTCACCTTCAAGACAAGGCATGCAATTTTAAAGATAGTCGATCTGCTTCAGAGAGACGTCATTGTTTGTTTTGCTCAAAAAGCATATAAATAGTAAATACACACTTCCAATTCAAGACATCTAAAGTCGATTTCTCGGTTCAATAATGAGGTGCGAAATGTTTCAATAGTCATTAGGACAAATGATTGCAAGTGAGTTAAATGAAAGAGGAAGAGTGCAATTAGACTAAAAATTAAAAGAAAGTAAACGAACAGGTACTGCTATTTTAGGCGGCAATCAAAAAAGTGTTCTTTTTGTGCACATATTACTAGGGGTTCTGCCGAACCCCGGTTTTCGTGATGGTTCGGTAGCTCGGCCGAACTACCGAACCTTTTGTATTAACTGAAATTTTTCTGTCCTGAATATTTTTCTTCGGGTTTTATTCTATCCAATATTTTACAATCTCGATTTATTACATTCCATCACTTAAAGGCTTGAGTTGATTTTTGAGTCTCGGAGAGTATTAGGTTTGGAATTTTGTTTGGGATTTCGGTTTGTAGCTCAGTACTCAATTATTTACAAACGACTTTAGCGTTGGCATGCGATAGAGTGAAGCCTAGAGGCAAGAAAAGAAACGTTGAAACTGGATTAATGTGTATTGGAAACACAAATTGAATTAACAAAACGAATAGCGGTCACGAAAGAAGTTCATCGTGTGTTCTGATATAAAACAGCAACATCTCTCCCCGAGTTGCACCGTCTTCACTCTATCATATTAGTATTACGTCCAGGGAGTTCTAAACTGATTACGTCATGCGTTACTTCGTCATCGGCTTTGCGTTGTTGAATATTGTTGAATCTTTCGAAAGTTTAAAACATGAGAATGTATTTAGGACTTAGCAATTCGTAAGATAATAAGTATATTTTCCCATAGAATTTCAAGGGAAGATGGCTCATGCAGCATTTGGAAATACTCAGAAGAAAATATCAATAGGTTCGGCCGGTTCGTTTCGGCCAGGTTCGGCAAATGTACTGATTCGGCCGAACCCTAAAAATCGAGGTTCGGTGCACCTTTACATAGTACTGGGGTTGTCAAGTTAATCTGCGTTGCTTCAGCGATGTGGCGTTCGAATCCTGAACGACAACTTTTAGCCACTTTAAATGAATCCTTGCTTGCCTGTGAGTGACAGGCTGTCGCATGTCGGGTGATGGCCGAACGTGGTGGTGCTGTGGATCTTGGTCGGGACTTGTGGGTGAGGCTCCACTTATGATCACTAATGCGGGTTCTAAGAGATCTTTCTGTGCGACTGATATAGCCTACTCCTCAGGTGTAGTGGTAACTGTACACAATGCATGATCGGTTTGTCAGTGGAATGGTGTCTTTAGGTGCATTCTGAGACAATTTACTCGTCTTATCCGTACTTTATACCAGGGCTGTGGAGCCGGAGCCTTAAGGAGCCGATGTTTTTGGTCGGAGCCGGAGCCGATTTATCACAAAGGCTCCGGCTCCGGCTCCGATAGTTTGAGCTTTGATATAAATCTAGAATTTTGAAAGTTATTAATTGACATCATAAAAAAATTAAATCATTTGAAATCTAAAGATATGTCTTTTAAGTATACCAATGATCTGTCCTCCACGATATCTTTCTTTGCAGTTGCCGCCTTCTTTTGTATTATATTTATTATATATTTACACACATGTGTAATATTTTTTTATTGCATATGTTTCGTAATACTAATTTCCATATTGACAACGTATTCTCCAAAATCCATTAATTTGAAGACTTGTTACATGCATGCTAACTAGATGATTGTAGATTCCTAGAGACAAGTCGCCAGTCATTTATGTACACATTTCCAGTTCAGTCAGCAAAGATAATATAGCTACATTTCTTGCGCAATGTCTTAAATCTAATACGGTTACTATGTAGGCTATCATCTATCGGTATGGCTACTGGCATCTGTGACAATGCCAATTTCCTTAGATTGTATTGTAGGCTCTTGTGCAGTCCCCCCACCTACATTTTTCAAAACAATCGATTATTCAATTTGATCAATTTTGATTGGAGGGATAACTCTTCACACTCACACGAATGACCTGACTACAAGTCCTCACATGGCTATAGCAATAAGCAACCCAGCCACTTCTAGTAGCGCCCTATTATTTTAAAGGTATCTCATTCACAATGAATTTCCTTTGACTTCAAAATTCAAAGGGTATATTTCAATGCGAAAAACCCGAAGGCAAATTACAATGTTGACTTGCTGACGAAGTTTGCGACCATGACATCGCAATTACCCACGTAGATTTTTACAACAGCACGGAATGCTTCACTCAAACCGGTGATGCTGAAACGCACATCCAATGGTGCTGCATCTTTTGACCAGAGAAAAAATGGGGGGGCAGGACTGCACAAGAGCCGTATCGTGTAATAATATTTCCCCAAATGTCATAGACCTGTGGATTTCAAGAATTTTCATTATTATTTTTTCCGTCTGTCAACACTTTATGCTGATATCATGCTGACTTATATGTAAACAATAAAAAAAGACTGAGACGCTCTCAATAAAGGCGCCTTTTGACCTCCCTTTTCTATTGTCTGTGACATTAAACTGCACGCGCATTCGAAAGCTAGCAAAGTAGATGGCATTTCTGCTCGGTGCTCACAGTCAAATTTTTATTATGCATAGCACCCTGCAACATACTGTGTGATACTCCCGAGTTCAGTTTCATCAGCCTAACCATCATCAGAGGAATAGTGGTAATGTGTTATACATAAGTTGAATATAATAATATACATGAATCATTGATGAATTATTTAGTGCAACTTTACGCCATAATGAAAAATACGAAATTAATATAATGTAAGTTAGGCCTTAACTTATTAAGTATGCTGCATAGAATTACAAAACTTGTCCTAAATTAGATATTTTTAATTTTTTTAAGTATAATTTTCAATTGTACATTTCTAGCCTACACTGCAATGAGGCTATCTAAATTACAATTTCTACAGATGATGAGTCGTGGGCTACCCACCGATCATATTATTCATGGACCAACAGACTATTGAATAAAGGCAATAACAAATAACAATAACAACCTAAGCTAGCCTATATACACTTTAATATTCAATAAAGCAATTGATATCTTTATTGATACGGTATATTTGGCTATATAGCCGATACCCTTTCCATGTTCGAGTAGATACAGGCCCTATAAGCTATTTAGAGGCATACGCTATCCAGTTTCATATTCAAGCTTTGTTAAAAAGCTTATACTACTATTCGGCTAGTAGACTGGTTGCAGGCTAGGCCAATTTATATTTAGCCAGTGCGGGAGATCTTTATCTAATTTAACCAATCCTGGCTATAACTTTATTTTATCTTTCAGAGATAGTCAATTCATGCAAAAATATATGACAAGTATGTTATTTGTCATTATATTAGGCTATTATCATTTTTATTATTACCTTAAGTCGTTGCTTGTTAATGAAAACTAATTTGATGATTGTAGCAAGCCTCTAAAGGCCACACCGTTATCCAAAAAACCCGTTCAACGGATCCAGGATAACCAGCATAGATAGAACCTGAATTTGAAGTCGGAGCCGGAGCCGAGCCGGAGCCTTTCACATCAGTGTCGTGGAGCCGGAGCCGATGAGATAACGCATCGGCTCCACAGCCCTGCTTCATACCATATCTTCAGCTGGATATGAGTTGGTGCCCATTCAACCATCTTGACGGCGCTGTTTACTTCTCGTACCGAAGAATTCCATGTGTTGTACGCTGAATATGATGGTTTTCTTCTCTACCGTTGGGATCGAACTTCGCTTTACGGACAAAGAGGAGCACACTCTACGGATTAGCGTTTCAGAGCAGGACACTTTTGAGGAAGACTATCTCATTCTGAAGACGTGACGGAGAACATGAACGCAGACTTTGTCAAAAAGGTTTTATCTTGATATCTTACATCATTATCGATTTCCCAATAGGCAGGCATGTTAGAATTGTTGATGAATAATATTGTTCAAACTGTGTCAAGTTCGTTGCCTTGAAATGCTAAAGTCAGACTTGAAGTTTCAATTTTGCATCCAAAACTTGTTATCATTTCATCTAACTCAATCATGCCGATTTTCAATATCAACAAGCGATGACAAATGTTATGGCTTCACATTTGACAACTTCCTGGAATTTACTCATGAACTGTCTTACCGGTAACTCCATTTTGCATTCTCAATTCGAATGTCATTCATAGTGCTTCATGAAAATTCTCTGTGTTATGTTTTGACCATGAATGAATACCCAATTCTTCCAATGTCAGGAATCATCAGCAGACGCTCTTTGTTAGCACGAAAGATTGGAAATACGCGTACGTAAATTAGCTTTGAAATTGATGTGTCAAAGGTAGTTAGATGATGCCTTCATACACCGCCATCGATCAATATGCAGTGTTGATCATTAGTTTATGAGAGATCATTGCCAATAATTGGGACATCACCATGACCATAAAAATATCAAAATATTTTTCCGGCATGACAGGTGCATGGACTGGTATTCAAGTTTTCCAGCATGCAAATGTGCAGAACAATGTAAAATAACCTCAACGATTGAAGTTTTGACGTCACTACTCCTTCATCTGTGGGTGACTTCCAATACCACTTTTTCGCAGCTGGATTTCTAGATCAGAAGGTCGTTTGACAAAGTCCTTAACCACTGCGCATGCCACTGAACGTAATTCATAGAGGAGACGGTATGTGACAAATATACTGCACATGACTGAAAAATCAGATTGTCAGGATGCCACCGGAAAATTTTAATGCTTTGAAGAGCTACATGTAAGTGAAGAACATTGAAATGTGTGTTTGAGCATGGATGGGGGAAATAATCCTTCGGCATGGACGCATGCAGAAGAGTAGCGATTAGAAAACTAGAGATTTGCTGTCTTGATATCACTTGATCAGAGGTGCAGCTGAGGCAACATTCTAAACTCATGTCGCTGCTGCTCGGGCATAGATCACTGAAGTCATTAAGTAGAGAAACCTGTCTTATGGGAGAAAATCTCGATAACAAGTCTCAGCCGCTCTCCGTCAGATGGAATGCAGATTCGCTCAGTCTCTTATACAGATACTATTTTGGTAGAAGTAGCCCTGTAGTAATTGTTGATTTTGAATAATCTTTTCATTGAATGATTTTTTTTGATGACACTTTATTGTGCTAGGGGTGAAAAATTGTGTAAAAAAGTGACAACTTAAATCGATTTATCGTTCAGTTTCCAGAAAGGTGGACTACAGGCCTCGAGATAGTCTACGTCATTGTAATTACGTACATATTAGCTTCAAGAAAACTATAAATAGAGACGTGATCTGCTGCGCATCCTTCATGTACATTCGACTTCAAAGTGGTATTTCAGATCAATAAGTCATGAACATGTAATTTGATGGAACATGACTACCACCTTGTATCGGTCTTCACGTTTACATCAACTTGGAATTCGTCATGCGATAGATTTCAACCATTTCGCCACGGGGCGAGCAGCTGCTGTACTGCAGCGGAAACTCAGAATGTTTATAGGTCCCTTGGGCACCTCTTGGTGATCTATTGTCACATGCAGTTGACATGATGTCGCAATGTGATGAGCGGTTCACTTTACTACCTCCACTGGTGATAGATGAAGTCATAGAATCTCGGTGGGGACTTTCGAGTTTGCGATGTTTCTAGTCCTCGGTAGATTGCGAATCACTTTCTGTACCGGAAACACTTGTGTATTCCTTGCAATACCGAGGGCTTCCAACCCTTGATTATCGCGTGCGACGGCAGACGAGAGGAAAGACAAGAATTTTAAGTCCGTTTAAACAATCCGACGTCACTGGGCAATGCACACATGTGATTCACAGACATTCTCTAAAATGGGTAGTAACACGTGATGGAATGAAAATGAAATACGATGGTAAGAAAAAAATGAATTCATATCTCGTATCTCGGACGGTTGCAGAAAGGCATTAGTGGTCGGCGGTAGAAATCGCCTTCGATAATACCACAAGCTCGAAGACGTTCAATGTAAATTTTCAAACGTTTACACGTTAGCTACTCCGCTGTCACTATCATAGTGTTCAATTTTTTTGCTGATGTAGCCATAATACCACGGAGTAAGAAAGCAACTAGTCAAATGAATTATGCATCTTCATTGTAAGTAAAAGCTCAGTATTGATAGGTCTGAATGAATACAAATAAGTACATGTCATGCGTAGGATAACAAAATAAGGAAAACAGTGGAATTATAGAAAATGAACATGTAAACTGGAGAATGAAAAACTATTAGCATGATAGAACTAAATAATGTAGAGAAAGAATTAAATATATGCCAGATTCCAATAGCAGATTATAACATGAAAATCATGTTTTTCTCTGTGATCTTACGATATCGAAGTGCACCCTTGTTAGTTTTATTGGTTTTGCCGATGAACTGAACATATGATCCAATGTCGTCTTCCCCGAATTTGAATTGATCTGGGTTGATATTTCAGTGTTCATCTCGTGATCTCAAACCGAACACCTTGCAATTATAAAAATGTATAGCTGATAATAGGCCTTCACTCGTACTTGTATCAAATGCTCCAGATGACTAATGGCGCATTTCGACATCATGCGTGACAGGATCAGCCTTTCTCTGTTAGCTCTTGCATATGATAATCGATGCATCGGTGTAAACAAAACTTTTCATCGTCCTCCTTCATATAATTGAGGTCAGGTCTCATCCTTTCATATCGAAAGTAGCGAATTATTCCGCAAATGATGCCATGTATGCTGGTAGCAGGAAGGATATTCTTATCCATCCTTTCGGCGGATTTCATACACAAAATGAGACAGAGTCTTTTCGAATTCGTCGCTGGTCACCGAGGGTAAATCGTCCAGGGATGGAAGCGGCGTCGTGGGAGAAGCTTTAGATCGCTAGGCCAAGCACTTTGCCACGGAGACCATTTTTCATTCTACCATTCTTCATATACATGCACGGCAAAATTTGTTGTACGTCATTTAGTAGCGGTACTGCATTTGTGAGGCTGTTTTGAATTTCTTGCGTGCTGACGAACTCGAAGCGGGACATCTCGCAGAATGATTTCTGAAAGTCTTTCACTCACTCATATTTCGTTGTAAAAGTAATTGCGCAATTTTCCCAGAAGCCAACAAGGAACCTGTGCCCATTGACCAATTTTCTCTACTTGTGCGCGTGCACGATATCTATCTTGTGCGCTAAATTAGAGCAGTAACTGTCCCGATAACTAGAAGTCCTCCTCGGTCGCTGTACAAAAATCTGATTATCCTTTCTCTTTAATGCCGTTATCGCACCACCTGCAACAAGAAAATGATATACGAGGGGAAGAAAAAATGAATTCACACAGATGCTTTACTACTTGGTTGTCTAATCTTGACACTTGCAACATGGAGAATAGAATAAATGCTCCTCCACAGCAACGCCTTTGCGACTATTGACAACGGAATTTTGGTCATATCTTTGGAACTCACTTTTAGAATGGAATAATTCCTGTCAGATAGCATTGAAGTAACGGAAGGAGGTTAGCGTTGTTGATATACAAGGATGAGAATCTTCCGGGCTTTTAGAAATATCTTTGTAATGGAAAGTGCACATTTCACGTGTCTGTGCCTCTCCTCTGCTAGTTTTTCATCTTTTCTTTCTTTTGTTGTCTCATCTGGAAACATGAATTGATGTTGTATAACTAAATGAATAAGTCGCAAATTGTAAACGTGACAGTTATTCTAAGTTGTTAAACAAAAAACACATGCACACTTCAAAACGGTTGTCAGAAAATAGTTAGCGTTTTTAATATTATCATAGCAAAATTATCAAGATCGTTTTTTAGAATAAAATGAGCAAATTTGGTAATCAGCACCGTGAAGGCAAAACGGAGACTGACTAGTACAGCAGTATTGACATTTGAAGAAAACATTAAGATTCTTCGGCTATTTGTAAAAATGACCATCACGATCAAACACGTGATAAATGCAGTTAGACGATTTCGTGCGAAGATTCATCCAGCTCAGATTATATTGTGATGACATTGCATTTGTGAGGCTAACACCAAAAGACAATAAACGAGGAGTTGCGCGCCGCGTCCGGTGTGAATGGACCTTAAGAGTAAGTAAGCAATACATCTATCAATAAAGCCGATATTTGCGGTGTTAAGAAGTAATTTCCACTCCATGTAGAAAGTGCATAAATCAGACTTCAGGAGAGGTACAAGAAGAGCACTCCACTCGTTAAAAACAAAAATCTTTAACTTCCCTTCATTTTCAAGGCGTTTTATCTCTGTTTCTACCTCAGTCCGCATGGGATCGTGCGGTGTTCGCAGAATTTTGGACTGATGCCCTCTCGCATTTGTTAACATGCTTCAAGGCTTTTGATTGTGTAACTGAGTCTGCGAGTACTGTTAGACACACGTGATTCGATACTTTGATTCTACCGACAGTGGGAATATTTACGTTTGCGGAAACGGCGTTCTGTGTCTGACTTATCCGCTGAACTTCAGATATCACTATCGGTGCAACTGACTTATGTTGCTCACATCCTTTTGTGCACCCTCCACCGACCTTCCGATGTCGTGTGCCTTGCTCAACCATGTTCGTTGAGACAATTACGTAAAATATCCTTGCTGTATAAACCACAAACGAATCAATCTCGTAGAGCTCCATCCATTAAAGCTCCAAATGTGCATGAAGAAGCTAGTTGGCGTAGAGAGCTCATGAATTTAGCAGAGTAATAACAAGGCAATTTTCTACGGGTGTGCAGTATATTCGCAAAATTTCGGCTTAGCCTTTATCAAGGGAAGCAGAAGTTTAAATTTTCTTAGCGGCATTCAATGCCATTTTCTTTTTCTGTATCCCTTGATGCAGGCTAAGCCTAGATATTGGGAATAACGGTCGTAGAAAATTGCCTTTCTATTACTCTTCTAAATGAATAAACCCTGACAGATGGCAATGAAAACTCAAATTCAAGCTCATGAATTGATTGATAGTTTTATTTGAATCTTGAACGCGTTTATGAAATTTCCGACGTAGCCCCCATGTTCATTCTCGGACTGAAGTTGTCAGTCAATTGGTCAACTAACTGTGCGCAAGACAGATCACATTGTAAACGTGGAGTAGCTACATTTCTGGAAATCGTGAAACATTCGTTGATTATGTCCGTTTCTAGCTAAGGTCGAGTAAGGAGCAATCATGAGTTAGGGAACAACAATTCTGTCAAATGGTTGTCAGTACTCCATTCGATGAGAGGATTGTCAAGTAAATGTGCATGGGCGGAGTCCATTGTTGAAAATAGGTTTGGAAGAAAGTAGAGTTTTTTATTGATATTTTATTGTTAAATTATCTAAATCGCACAAAAAGTCAATATATTTCGGCTATTTACACCATAGCCATTATCAAGAAAAAGATTGAAATAAGCAAAGATCATGTTATATACAAAATACGAGGGTCATTCCAAAAGTTCGTGCGCATCACATATTTACGAGCTTGCATTGCAGGATAAATAGATATGAAAACATCACTAATCAATCGATATCTCATTTATTTGAGGATTTAAAAACATCACTGGCCTTCAATGTAGTCACCTTACTTTTGAATGACACGTTGCCAACGATCTGGAAAACGTTTAAGTCCATTCAAGGAATTTTTTTGGTTCGATGACATGAGAACTTGGCCTACAGCTTTCTTCAAATCATCCAAACTGTCGAAACGTTTCCCTCGAAGTGGCTATGAGTTTTCCACAAAAGGTCGAAGTCCGATGGGCTCAAGTCTGGACTGTAGGGTGGATGTGGGATGGTTTCCCACGTCAACTGCTCCAGAGTGTTGAGAGTTTCTCTGGCACGATGCGGGGAAGCGTTGTCTTGAAGATTCATTAGGTTGGGACGTTTCCTTCACAGTGCGGCTCGCAAATGAATTCAGAGATAATTGCTGTAATATGCAGCATTCATCGTCTGTCCTTGAGGAACGTAGTGAGAGAGGATGATGCCTGTGGAGTCGCAGGCGGCGATCATCATGAGCTTCATCGATGACGGCTTTTGTCGGAACTTCTTCGGCCTCGAAGAATCAGGGTGTCGACACTCCGCAGATTGCCACTTCAATTCTGGTTCGTACGAACAAATTCATGTCTCTTCGATGGCCACAATTCGATCGAGGAAGTTCGAATCTCGTTGTTGCCGTTGAAGCAAGCGACGCGAAATGGTGACGCGCTCAGCCTTCTGCACTTCGGAAAGGTTGTGAGGCACCCAGCAAGCAGCAACCTTCCATGTGACGATGACATCCGTCAACAGTCGATAAATGCTGGTTCTTGAGACCTGGGGCATTTGCTCTGCTAACTCGTCACACGTCCAACGGCGGTCCGTGTCCATCAGGGCACGGAGCTGTTCCAAATGCTCCTCGTTGGAGGTCGATGGCCTTCCAGAACAAGCTGCATCTTGTGTGTTGCTCTCACCGTCTTCTACGCGCTTCACCCACCTCAGAACATTTCGCAGAGCCATGGCAACTTCGCCGCAGGCTTCAGCCAACTCTTGTTGAATTTCTGACGTCCTGTTATGACGTAATGTCATGATTTTGACAAATGCGCGTTGCTCTTCGATTGTAACTTCCATTGCGAGTGCGCGACAAAAGTTGTAGAAAGAAAACACGCAATTATAAAGCAAAGATAATCTCTCATAGAGCCTCGAAGCTGGACACAGATAAGCTGAACACACATCATTCGGTCATTCATGACTGCCACGACTTCGGATTGATTCAGATCGCGCACGAACTTTTGGAATGACACTGTATTTGAAATTTTATGTGAAGAATCATAGAATTAGCACCGCATTGGTTTAACACATGAATGATAACTATTATACGTAGAATGGAAAGATACCTGGCAGCAGAAATGTGCTGCTGGCCCATCTCTCCCCAACCTCCCATCCAGAATTCGTTGTGAAATACAAGCTACAAAACTTACATGTATAAAAATTCTTTCAGTCCTTCACATTCAGCTCGACTATTTATCGAGGGATTGAGCTTCCTTATGAAGATATAATCTTTGAGTCTTAAATTAGGTTCATCGTCTGCTGTTGTTAATATATTTAAGTTAAATTCGTTATTTTTGCATGTTATTTTGTGGTAAAAAATTGATGAACGAAAAGTATTTAAATGTTCTCTGACACGAATATGAAGTGGCGATTCGCACTACCGATATATATTTGATGACTTATCACATTTCACTTCATATACAGCATTTCTTCTGAAGCATAATTTCGGATAATTGAATTTTTGAGTTTACATTATTTTCTATTCGTTTCCGTAGTATATTACCCAGTGTTTTTGTTTTTCGGGTGAGTCTTACATTGATTCCTTCGCGTCTGAATATGTGTTTGATTTTATTGTCCAATTCATCGCTTATGCAGGGTGTCGAACGACCTGGAAAACCGGAGAAAATCAGGGAATTTGATGGAACCTGGAAATATCAGGGAATTATGATATTTATCCTGGAAAATAGAAAATTGCTATTGCTACTTGGAAAATGTATATGGCAAAATAATAATTTCGCACGCTCTTTATTTATTTGATGATCATTTTCAGCGCTTCTGTTTCAGATTCCTGTTTTATATTCGGTGACTACGGTAGGCTAAGTGGTTGCTTTGTTGATTGTTGCAATTGTTAAAACGATATGACGCGGACTGTTGCTAAAACAATTGAAGAAGTTGAATGAACTGAAACCAAAAGAATCACAAAAGTGGTAAAGATACAACAGACCAAACTCATGGAGGCCAAGTAAGTGAATATTCGTTTTAGTGCAAAGCAAGCCATAAAGAGAGCTAAAAAGTTGAATGATGACGACAAAGAAACTTCTTATGTGTAGTGTTCGTTTTGAATTGATTACCTAACTTAAAAGCGAAAATTTTAGTAAACCGCACTTATACAGTATTCTAATATACAGTACGAACAATTTTGCTAATTGACCAAGGGAAATTTTTATCAACAGAAGTTTTCAAAAAGAAAAAAGGATTTTCAAAATTACTTTTTATAATATCTTCATACGCATACAAGCACATACATATTTCTTACACGCCACATCACACCACACATGCACACCACGAAAGCGCTATCAGTATATCCGCTGTTTTATTTAAAATATCAATAGGCTGTCCATAAAGCTTCTGCACCTTAGCATTCACAAAACTTGTTAATTTCATACAAACATGTTGTACTTTAGCCTGCATCTAAATTGATGTTGACTCCCATTTTTCGAAGAGCAGTGACAACAATGTATAAATATTGCTAGAAAATCTGGTGAAGTTTAGTAAAAATCTGCATCAATCTTAGTAAAAATGCTTGTAGAGCTACTTCCGTCTCTTGTTCCCTCGTGCTTCAAGATCAGTTTGATGAGATATAGAGCATGTCTCTTTAGGACGGATTTGAAAGTCAGGTTATCCATTTTTTCTTCAAGTTCTTCAAAGCTTGTTATTGTCGGGATCTTCAATTTCTTCATCGAACTTCATTGTAGATGCTCCTACATTAGCCTTCAAAATTTGCTTCTGTTTTCATTCTTCATTCTTTTGATCTCATCTGTTTTTCTGATGTCTTTCAAAAGCAAAGCATTTTTGGATTGTTCAATTTTGAAGCCTTGACCTTCTTGAACATCAACTTCCATCTTCTGATGTTCGCATCAACGGACGTACAAGACACGCAGGAAAATAAGATTTGAAATCGTGGTTACAATATACGTGTTCCAATTATATTTCGAAGGGCCGGTAGCACCGGCAAGGAGGAAGGTGCCAGCAATCAAATGTCTTGTAGAAAGGAATGAGGAAAATGCTGGAGATGTGAGCAATGAGGCAAGGCACATGTGAAATGGAGATCACACATAGTTTGAGATACTAACATTCGTCGAATTCATGCATGCATTCAACACAATTTTTGATTGACCACTTGAAAACGTAAATGTCACTGGTTATATCAAAATTTACCTATTTGCAAATTTGGACTGAACAATAGGCCAAATTTATTTCAGCTTTATAAGATAAAATAAGATAGTGTATATTCTCTTGTGAATGGAAATCGTGACATTACAGATGCTACAATACTTGCAACATAACAGAAAATATTCCAGTTGTATGCAAAAATTGTAAGTCAGTAGAAGTTAATTATTCGCCAAGGTCAGAATATATGGGAAGAAAGAGTTTTTATACGAGTGTGGCATAACGGAAGACGGCAATCGCTCTGGCAAAAGGTCGTAGAGTAAGTGATCCTGATCGCTTTCAATACGATGGCAAAATCTTCTTGTTTTAATGCATTCGTGATCACATTTGCGGATTCGTGGTTTTTCGCCAAATATTATTCTATGTGCTCGGTTGTCGATTCTTTGAAACTTATAGGAACTTTTCGGGTAATTTGACAATAACTGGACGGCAGTGTTCTATCAATGATATGATAGTTGAATCATGAATCATAGTCAGATGGGGTAATATACAATTTCATAGCTTTCAGTGCGTGGAATTGTTCGTTTCATTTTTTGACGATAGCCTCAATATGAGATTCCAATCTTGGCGTGAATTCAAATGGACTCCAAGAACTTTGATTGAATCACATTGTTTCATAATCATTGGTCATGGCAAGGTTACGTTATTGCGAGCGCTTAACATAAAACATGATTTTTCTGTGTTAACTGTTAGTCCGTTATTAGCACACCAAGTTATTCTTAACTATACTAAGAACTAAGATGATCAACTTCGTCTGTAATACTCGCTTTGATGCTCAGAGGGTCATCGATGTGGAGTTTGATGACGATGGTGAAGTCATCGGCGTACTTAATCAGAGTTTAATAGTCTGAGTAACACCGGAAATCTCCAACATACCCAGAAAAGATCGAGGCAAGGTTGGTGCCTTGTGGAATTCCTCTTTTGACTTCGAATGGTGGCGACAAATTTTTATTGGCTTTTACGACAGATGAGCGCTGCGAAAGATAGTCTTGAAGCCATAATTAAAAACCATTTGGAAAACCACTGAGTTTGAGTTTCTCGATTGCATGTTCATGTAAGACACAGTCGAAGTCTTTCGTCATATCGAAGCATAGTATGACGCACACGAAGTATGAGTCAATATCGTAAGTAAATAAAGCACAATCCACCGGCTTCGCTATTAAATCGCTTCGTGAATTAAAGTTGATTGTATTGTTTACTCAATGCGAAATCTGTACTGAGTTTTCTGGAGAACCGGCTACAGTAGTTACGAGTACGACTAAGTCGCAATTTTGATTCTACGAATTGACGAACGTAGTATGTAAACATACGTACAAATTTTTAGG
This sequence comes from Prostheceraeus crozeri, assembly GCA_907163375.1. Taxonomy (NCBI): domain Eukaryota; kingdom Metazoa; phylum Platyhelminthes; order Polycladida; family Euryleptidae; genus Prostheceraeus; species Prostheceraeus crozeri. The sequence goes on from CAJQUW010014950.1 coordinate 265,629, forward strand.
CCCACATGCCCCCGAAAATAAGACCTAGATCAAAGAAGTCAGAAAACAGGTTGAGGATCACTGACATGGGTGTTATATATTCTCTCGAACTTGTTTTATTGCGATACGCAGTCGAAATATTTGCATGTAGGGGAGAGCGGAGCATTTTGGCCGCCGGAGTAAAGTGACCGACCAATTTTTTCTGCGTCGTTGAAGGTTAAAATATAAATATTCTGGCATGGTGCTATCAGGCATCAGAAGGACTAGTAAGGGACATTTTTGAGCCGCCTCACATTAATAGCTTCCATTCCAGAGGTCCAAACGTATTTTTATGCTGAAAACCGTAACTTTTGATTTCTGGCCAATTGTTGCACCACATCAATTTTGCATAATGGTTAAATCAAACCATGTAGCTTTCAACTTAATCGCATACCGATACTTTCAGTGTGTGATGTGTTTGCATTTCTGCCCGAGCGCGAACTCATAATCCACTAGAAGCACGCACAGGAGAACGCACTATACAACTCTTTCTATGTTGTGTGCTACGACAAAAGATAGGATGTTGGACGCGTCGATCATGCAAAGAGACACGTCAACACACACTCAGTCAATTTCTTCATCCGTGATCGTGATATGTTCAAATGGCCCAAAACAAGATACATCAAATTCACATTTCTCCATTCATCTACGGATGAAGGACAAGATCCCTCCACTCTCGATTGTGCACCCATTGATGAGATTTACAGGCAAATCCGCTCAGTTTCCCCAACAGTTTGCCGATAGATTTTCAGTAGATATAACAAGCTGAGTGTTTCGTGTTTAATTAGGCATATAGGCTACCTATTGATTTTTGCGGGGCTTAAGATCCAGATTGCAAAAGCTTCTTTGCTTTCGTTTGCTTTTTGTGTAGACCGATTACGGTAGCTAAGTAAGTAATATCAATTTGATTAACGCACATTTGATATATAATATTTTTATGCCACTGAATTTTCAATCACATTTCTTGTAATTTTGTTGGTCATGTCATGATTATTTTTTACTAAAAATAGTTTTTTTATGATCACAAAAACCTTATTTTGAGTTTTGTATTTTGTTGTAATTTGTATCCTAAGTAAGCATAGGTAGGCATAGGCCGCCATATATTAGGTCTACATGTGCAATTAGTGTGTGATACTGATATAAAAAGCTGATATAATTAAAACATGGTGATGTGCGGTACACTGAAATATGACAAACTGATTTTATCCTATAGGCATATTTAAGAATATATATTTGGCGCTCGCGAAAGTCTTGATTCTAATTGTCCTTGTTAACTCTAGTTTTGCTTAGAAATGTGCTTAGATGCTTAGATTTACTCATCCCTATTTCACAATTTTTCTTGAAAATCGATCTGATGGAGCATAATTACATGGGATCGTACTATGCTAAATTGTCTTCTCACCACCATTGCCGTAACGCTCAACTATCGATGACCGGCCAAATTGCCACATTCTCCCCAACTACAAGACTTTCTATGGGGAAATACTTTTTGAGGGTTATCTTGGAGAATAAAAAAATTATGAGAGCGAAACACATGAAGTTAATTAGCTCACTGAGTCGGGAAGTAGGGTATGATTAAAAGTATTTGAATCATAAAATGATTCAATGGTATAATTCCAAATTAGTGTTAATCCACAGATAGGCATTTACTGATGTTTTCCAAATATTTGCGCAGAATTTCTAAGATATTCTTATTTTTGCGTATTCGCGCAGAATAAAATTATTTGAGCAGATGCGCAAAATTTGCGCAGATGTAGCAACCCTGTGAACAATCATTTTCTGAATCATTCAATGATTCAAATACTTGTTATGCGCTTTTATTTGTGCCTTTTTAACTAATAAGCGTATATCCCACTATTATAAACTTATTGATAATTACAGATATTGTTCTTTGTTAGCATATAAGTAAATGATATCACACCGGATACCGGATATTTACACCTAGATCCGCCGGCCCCCGTTTCCTGATCTTGATCCGGTGCAATCCCTGGTTCGGAGACGGCAGTAGGAGTAAAGTAATTGCTTCAACCAAAACTGGAGCAGAAAATAATGAAAAATACCACACCTATTTCATTACACCAAAGAACCGGGTCCCCGTGAACCCATTCTATGCAATTGACCATACCTTGCCCCATGAAATAGCCTGAATCCTAAATCAGATATCTTTCAATGATCAATTTCTGATAATACAAACGCTATGGTCACTTAAACCGAAACTGTTCTGAGAACACTTTGGCTTGCAGTTAGCTCATGATTGATTAAAAGGAGAGCTGTCTCCAATATTGGTTCATCTTGTCCTGTGCAGAATGCACTTTTAGTATGCGGCATCAATCTACTCTCAGTAAATGCCCAGTATGATCAATCGCTCGTCCCCAAATCAAAAATGAAGAGATGCTATCGTTGTATTTATGACTGAAGGTCTTTTCGTGTCTTGCAGTAAGTGTAACCGAACTGTTTGTGTGCAACTTTCTTAAAAAATCGAAATGCTTCAATCCCAACCGAGATTAGCCTTTCTAGGTTGACTGAGTTGCTAAACATGTGGTTCTTACAATAAGTGTTCTCATTTTTACTCTGAATGCTTGAAATTGAATGTATGAGACTAATTGCAACTGAAAACAGAGCATTTATACAATCAATTTTCAGTAATATATGTGCATGTAGGTCTACTTTTTCATGAGTATAAGGCTGATTTCATAAGAAAGCATTGCACGTTGTGATCGTCAAACGATATTGTATGATTTTGTAGATCCAGCAGATGTGTTATCTGAAAACATCTTAAAACAAATCAATGGGATCCATTTCATGCATTTGAAGGTTAGCGCAAATTGAGATTTCAAACATGTTGTGTTTGCGTATATAAATTAATTTTCTTCCATTTTCATGTTAAGGTTTTATCCATCTTTTTATAGAAAAGGTCATGTTGTGGCGATTCCTAAAAAAAAACTGTAATATAAAAAATCAAAGCAAATGTTTCCAAAAATACACATAGGTTCCATTTCAGTGATTTAAAAAACTAACTATCAGCATCATTGTCGAGATAACTATCAAAATTTTCTGTGTCTCCTGTTATGAAAATTGTGTGATGACTGTCGGTGACCAGACGATTTTGGAAAGCGAAGTGTACAGGAAGTTTGAGAGGATTCGTCAGTAAAATTACACTCCGTGTAAAAAATGTCCATACTAGATGTTACTACTTTACTAGATAAGTAACTAATGATAAAGTGAGAAAATGTCACAGGGAAACTGGAATGCCGAAGCAGGTGAAAACAGATCATTTCAAAGATGATACATGCCAAAAATGAAACCAATCATGTTCATCATGCTAAGAATAATCACTTTAGCAAAACTCCGGCTTCGCAGCCACGCTTCACTCCATCTTTCGCTGGGTACCCGCTGGTGACTATTTCCTACCTTCAACTCCAAGCTTCAAATTCCAATTTTACGAGGCTGATCTTCCCCGAGCTGTTTCGGTATCACTGTGTCTTCTTTTTATGGCTCATAATCATAAAACTGAGACGCGACGTCCCCACGGTCGAGGTTGATCCTATTGAGGACAGAATCTACAGTTTACTTCCACATGGATTTTGTGATTCCCGATCCTATGGCCATTGTACGCGTCACCACCCGTGCTGGTGTCGAAAGGGAAACCACACAAAGGTGAAAACAGAACATTTCAACGATGATACATATCAACAATGAAACCAGTCATGTTCATCATGCTAAGAATAGTTACTTTGGCAAAACTCACTAATTTGCTTTCACTAAAAATTGACTACTTTCTTGATAATTTTGATCGCCCGAATAACATGAAAAGGAAATATGTCACAATTCTGAACAGTGAATTCATCATAGTCATGTATCTAAATGCTCGTTCTTGTGCGGAAAATGCATCTTCAGAAGTCACATGTTCATATATTCAATGAAACCTGAGGCTACGAGTTCAATTTCTACAACGCGATCTATTTTCCTGAGTTTTCACCCTTAGCACGGCTACTTACTTACTTGTACTTGTAACGGCATTCACCCTGGTCGGGTTGAGCCGGCTCCATCAATGTCTTTGACGACGTCACGCACCATTGCCGTCCATGCTCTGCGATTTTGAGCCAAATCACATGATATGGTTAGCCACTCGCGGTTCCATCTTCGAAGTCCAAAAACTTGTGGGCCAGACAGCTTGGTAAGGTCGTCCTTCAGGGTAGCGCTCCCGGTCTTAAGCTGCCCCCCAACGCGTCTCCGCCAATCCGGCAACGGGGCAGGGAGGAGGACGTCACGCAGCAGTTCTCCAGCTGGACGTCGCCCTACATGACCAAACCAGCGGAGGCGCCTCAGCACAGCTACGAGCCATGAACCATGAACGAAGCAAGGGATTATTCAATAAAAAAGTAATTAATGGTATTATCTTAAATAAATAAAAGTAAAATAACAGATATTCTAATCTGACTGAGTTCCCCATCAGAAACCTGTTCGTACACCTCTTGAAAGCATCAAGATTGTATTGGTCAGGAATAATGGTCTAGGGAAGCTGATTCCAAAGCTGTGCCGTGCGAGCAAAAAAGCTTTTCGAGCGACTCACAGTACGTGCGCGTTCTAACCTCACATGATAGCATGTGAGTGCATTAGCTGTGCGTGTGCTTCTGGAGAAGATCTTAGGTTTGGGTGCGCATTCATTTGCTGCAGAGCTGCTTCTACCGAATTAGCATCTATAGAAGAGATTGAGTGAAGCAACATCCCGTCTGACGGAGAGCGGTTGCAACTCGCTAACACGTTTTTCACCCATAAGATTCTTGACAGGCTTTTCAATCCCTTCAAGGATGTTAAACGATGTGCTTGTGGGGCGCCGGCCCACAGATGACAACAATATTCCATCAGAGGACTAAAAGTGGACTAGTAAAGATAGCCGAAAGTCTGTGGTTGAAGATGGCTTTTGGGCTCTGGCACAAAGAGGCTACCACATGCGTTGAGCAGCCTGCTGGCTAATGTACGGGTTGCATGACAAGTCTTGCGTAGCCGTTAATCCAAGGAAGGAGATGGAATCTTGTTCCCTGATCCTGTTATATGACATCTAGATGGTGTGATCATCATGATCTCCTTTAAGATGATTCATAACCAGTAAAGCTTCGGGATCTGATTGTGATATTGCCATCTCCTGTATCTACGAATTTCCCACTTATGTTTGGAACTCATTCTTCGTGATTATTTCTATTCTTTCTGCATTGATGACAGTGTAAAGCAAATTACTTGTGTAGATTTTAATGCTCCTAATGCACAATGGATTCCGCTGAGGACTTTCGTAAACGTGAAAACAAATTCAACGAAACACTCAAGGCTAATGGCTATCCTGATACAATTATCCGACATTCAAAAAACAAGAGAAAACGTCGGCGGAACACGATGACAAATAATGAAATAATGCATTTGAAAATGGATTACAGGACGGTGTGTCGAACGGAAGGCGTGGATGAATTTCCCAATTTTTTCCAGATTTTATCAAAAAAATCCAGGTGTTTCCAGAAACACCTAAATTTTAAGAATTGTATTCAATAGAACTATGGAAACTGTATTGATATAGTCCCAAAACAGCATCGATGTTAGTCTTTAATCCTTGTAACCGGTTTCAGTTTTTATATACATGTGCAATTGAAATTCAAAATGAAGTGAATTTTATATTATGAAAACAATTTTATTCAAAATAAAATCGCCTAAAACGGGTTTACGCAAAAGGGCATGTATCAGACATACAAAGCAAATAAATATCTTCATTACTGACTGATTCATCATCTGAAATAATCATCAAAAATATGTTTGGCATTAAATACAACACAAAGCAATATTACAATTTACATGTAACTGAAAAATGAACGTGTAACTATCTCAATCAACCTACATTTGTAATGATTTGAAGAATAAGCTATAACATGAATAATATGCACAATTGCGATTTTCAAATTTCTAACCCTTCGATTGTGATAAAAGCGCTTTATTTTAAATTTTCTTCACTATATGTTCAATTCCATTTCAAATGCATATCGAGCGAGCCGAATGAGATGCGCCACGGTGTTGCAAAACATTTTAATTATGAATAGTGATACACGTACCGCCCTTCATCATCATTAAAATTCATTAAAGTTATATCATCATCATTCATTATTCATATTATCACAAATTTGGGTTTTAATTCCTGAATATCCTAATTTTTGAGATAGATACATGCATGTACAAATTTTACATGTATGGTAGGCAGAAATTACACACAAGAAGATTTCGTTCGATCACTTTATGCGATTATGACAAACGTGATGAGGCTGTAGCTAATTTAAGATTCGAAACAAATTAATAAAAAAGGCCATGTAACAATATCCAAGCATAGCAATTTGCAAATTTGCTCGGTAATCTTTTTGTTAAGGGAAGACAATTATCACTATAATGTGTATGCACATGTAGGATGTTAAGAACGATGAAATCTTAGCTAATAAAATCTAAAATACATACTCTTGTATGTCATTAGTGATTTCCTATACTTGTTTGCGAAGACGTTTCTGCTCATCCAATTTTTCCTGTAACACTGCTGCCCTTCACTTCCTTTCAATCTTCGCTTTTGTTTCTTGGACCTTGCTTTTCTGCATTCACTTGTTTCACCTCTTTGTAACGAGATGCAGAATTTCTCGCAGACAGAATACAGTGTAGATCCTTTCGAAACTGGGAACTTGGACAGATTTCCACTGCAACGCGCACGAGTATTGTCTTTTACCAAACGTTGTGCAACCAGTGATTCTTCCTTCTGATTTTCTACCAGTAAATCCCTGCTCGCTGAGAACCCACGTTCCACCGCCGCTTGTCCATTATTGAGACATAATATGATTTTCATGAACTTTCGCAAATCCGACGTGTTAATTGCTTTCTCTTTGTCACACAATTTCATTAAAAACACATCCGAGTCGACCATTACTTTTGTTGAATCGTTGAAGCTGTTGGATAACAGTTCTTCGACATCGAAACATGTTGTCGGTACCAGAGTCGTTACCGGTTCCGATTTGCATTCAATTAGCGTCATATACAAATAGAGTGTTAAAATTGAGCTTAATAGCTTCAAATGAGGTACTTTACTAGAGGATAGGGACTCGAAATATCCCTATTTGCGCAAACAAAGATAAAAATTGCGATTTAGGGGGAAATGCTGGAATTTTTTTCCGATTCTCGAATTTTTTGAGAAATACGAGTAGGAACACTGTCATAGTAAATATTGTCTCGACTATTTTTTATGGTGGGATTTTGACTGGTCGTCACTAAAACGCCTTCTTCGTGTATTAAATCTTTCTGATTAAATCTTCCATAAATAACTTCGTCTTCCTCAACCATTTTCAAACGCTCTCGATCCTTCTGCAAGTTAGTGGCTATAAGCGAGAGGTGTATGCAAGTAATTATTACCGAAAGAATTTAACATCACAATTTATGGCAGGCGATTTCACAACGATAGTTAAGCTTGCATGTTCATCATTTACTAGTTCCGTTCAGCTATTCTCACCGATCGAATGTAGGGAGAATTCACAGCAACACATTATCACCCTGCTATCTATTTTACAAAAGACATAGTTTCCCAGAAGTTCTCTATGCAGAGAAGCACTTGAAGTAGTGGTGAAATTTGCTAGGAAATTCTTACATAGTAACCGCCGAAATGGTCTAACGTGTTTTCTGGGGCGAGTGACTGCCCTCCTAAGCCCATACAAACCTACAACTTCCTCCGATATAACCGAAATATGCACGAATTTTATTTCGGACTTGTGCGGCCACCCCGTGATTTAATCAATTTAATGCTGATGGATTGATTGTGCACAATTTCTTTCATTTTTTTGATGCGACGTTGAACGCAGGTTACAAGAGGTGAATCATCCTCAAGCCGCGCATGTGAGACAGATTGACTTGAAGCAATCAATTGTAATTCAATCGTTGTAACTCATGTCACTTAATCGTGTGATTGCGCACATCACACAGGCGTGTTCCATGAGGCGTCAGATTTTGTGTGTGTCCACACAAGATAGTTATTAAGCCTGTGTCATGGACGTCTATTATAGAGACGTCCATGCCTGTGTCCTCAGTTCTCTGAATTACACAGGTATGAGAATCTTCCGGGTTTTCCGGGTTTTTGGTGCTGAAAAGACCATTCTCGTAATTCACCTAAATATGCAATAAAAAAGTATACCCCCTCCGAAAGTTAGATTATTTAAAAAACGTCCATTTTTTCGCCCTAGCCAACTATTTTTCTTACATTAGATTATGCCAAATATCAATAAAAAGGTCACAAAAATTTCAAGACCAGACCCCCTTCGCAAACTTGCTCGCTCGTTCCGGGTTTTTTATTTGCCCTCAATCTCATGCCTGATTACAGCACGAAAACATGTGCAGGCACCTCCTAGCGATTGTTTAGGTTAACTTCTAGTAAATCATCCTGGAATGAGACACCGCTGAGCATCTGCAAAATGTAGCCTCTACACCAGACAGGAAGTCATACTAGAAAGTGAGGATGCTGAACAACCTTCATACACAGAAAAACTCTGGTCAGTTTAGGTTCAGCAAGCTCCTGTGAGAGCGGCGATTCCTCCCATGCGGACAGACTCGAACCCTGGACCTTCAGCATCTCTGCATCGAATCACTGTCATAAACTAACTGAGCTACCCTACCATCTGAAGTAGAAGGACAGTCTCGATCAACTTGAGAACGTGATTGGAGACGTTTGTTGACTCAATTGAATATTTGATCGACGCACCGCCGTCTTTCAATTCTTCAGCGAGGCAAATATCTAATCTCTACCTTCTAAGAGAAGAACCAGATTTGATATAAATGATTTAGGGAATTGGAGTTTGGTTCACCTTATTGCAGAATCAATCACTCTGATGATGATGCAGATAAACCGTCATCTGCAATGCTGACATCTACAAGTAAATGAGAAAGATATCCACACAGACTTGAACAATTTCAGAAGTCTTAATCAGGCATAGTGTTTCGTCTCACAAAGGCTCACCAATACTGCTCGGTGCGGCCGAAGCTGAGTTTAGAGCAAGCTTAAGAACTGCACAACAGGCTGCTCTGTGCACCTATGTCCTGGTAGTTGAGGATATAGTTCAGCACTGAGCAATCTTTTAGTAATATATTACTAAAAGATTGCTCAGTGCCAGTTCCCCAGTTAAAACCCAACATACTTAAATGTTCAAATCTACAAATTTATAGTCGATACACTTGTTCAAGCTACCAATTCTGTTTTACAAACATCTGCAAATAATAAAAGAATTCACATTTTTGGTTGGAACATCATTGACAAAAAAACTATTGAAATTGTCTGATCTCATTGCGTGCATGCATGTGTATTGATTATCTTCCTTCAAAATTATTGGAAAGATTTAATCGGATGCACTTGTAATAACTTGAATGTTTTCCTTTCAGATATTATTTAATGCGTATCGCTAGCCGAGAGGAGAACTTGGAATCGATTATTCCCTCAACCACGCCGTGAAAGGATTTCTCTACAATCCTGCATTACATCTGAAACGTCGATGTGGCCATTGAGAAGGGTGTGAATGAAACAGTGATTTGTGATAATTGGAATTACCGGAGATTTCCACTTAATATGCGCAGGCATGTTGCAACTGTAATGCGAAGGAATATCGGGTCGGTGATTCAATAACTTGTGAAGGTTCTCCAAATTTGAGGATCGCTTCTCGTTGGCATTTCAAAGCAATACATGTATTTCTTTTCCACGTCAGTGACTGAATTTCATCAGTGTAAGTGGCAGTCAATCACAGACGAAGTTCTGGAGGACATGGTATCTGAAGCTGTGTGCAGTCTGTTGCAGGAGACTGTTGGGAAAAGATTTTGAGTTTGCCCCCATTGAAGATGTTGAAGGCACATGAAAGTCTTTTGCAGAACACCAAAGTGATTCAGCAGGAATATGTGCAGGGTGTCCGCGACCTGGAAAAACCTGGAATTTCGCGGTTTGACCTGGATAACCTGGAAAAACCTGGAATTCACTGAAAAACCTGGAATTTGGAAGGAAACCTGGAAAAACCTGGAATATTGCTATTATATAACTTTGTAATCGCATATTATCTTAATATAACATCGTAGAAGAAATGGTTTCATAAAAATGGAAATGCAAAACTTAAAAAGAGGTTCTTGTTTTTGTTATACAATAATATACAGTTTTGTAATTTTAGCTTATACCAAACTATCAATGCATTGCATGATTTTTTTTAGTTATGTTCATCCTGGTAAAAATACCGATTTTTGATATATAACTATGTTTTACAGATATGTTGTTTTGAATTCGAAGGGAATATTTTAGTTGAAAGCTTAAAATGGTATATCGAAATACTGCTGCAACAATAGTGTATTAAGACAAATATAACTTACAAACGCATGATCAGTAACAGAGACGAAGTAAAACTGCTCTACAGTTAATTTCTAAATCAAAGAGATAGTGTTAAGATGTTATATACGAGTACATACTTAATGATGTAACTGGCGATATAAACAACTCTATAATAATTCTAATGCTTCATCATCATCATCATCATACGTTTAACGTCCCTTTTTCCGCCGTTGGCTGGGTTGGACGGTTTCCTCTGATGGCAGTTCTCCATCTTCCACGATCCTTGCAGAGACCCAATCTCCTGCAATCCCCACGAACAGTTTCTTCCCAGGTGGTACGAGGTCGACCTCTGATCGTCCGTCCTGATATTTCGATCTTCCACACCTTCTTTACCCAATCTTCATCTGGCTTCCGAACTACATGGCCATACCATCGCAGTCGCCTTCTTCTCATGGCTTCTTCTACTCCAACCAAGTCAAGCCTTTGGAGGAGCTCTTCGCTGGAGATTCGATCTCGAAGGGAAACACCACAAAGCCACCTGACCATTCTTCTTTCGGCTCTTACCATCTTCATTTTGTTTTCTGTCTTCATGGCCCATGTCTCACTGCCGTACAACATTCTGCTCCTCACACAGGCTTCGTAAACCTTCCCCTTCATCCAGAGAGGTGTCCCTCTTGAAGCCAGGAATGGTAACAGCTCGTGGAATCGCTTCCAGCCACAACGTATGCGCGTAGACACAGCTGCATCCGCACCACCACCGCCAGCCAACATGTCCCCAAGATAGCAGAACCTGTTCACCACTTCGTAACGCTGCCCTGCCACATCCACTTATATTCCGTCACCCATCTTCGTTGCTGATGATATGTCACCTTTACATCGTTTGCATGCAAATCCCCTTGCGGTAGCTGATGTTATGCGTCCTTTCACCTTCATATAGCTTGTGAAATCAGCAAGATACTGATATCTTGTAACAAGACAACGTTGAATTATGGCTAGAATTATTAAGTAGTAAACCTGGATATTTGCTGAAATCGACCTGGAAAAACCTGGAATTTCGGTCTCGAAAAGCCGCGGACACCCTGTATGTGGTGGAGTCTAATGAAAAGAAAAAATGAAAAAAGACGTAAACAACAGGCTTTAGTAATTTTCATCGTTATGAGTAGACTTCGGGAAAAGGGGTCGGGAAATCTTATGTCTTAGGTACCTTTTATATGTACCATATCCAAAAATAGATCTGCTAAGTTATTTAAGTCAATCTAACGAATTCAAAAAAGTTTGTTACTACAATTTTTTGCAGATGCTCTTTGATCAGATGACGACAGTCAACATACTTTTACGTGGAGAAGTTTATCTTCGTTCTCACCACATCAACACTGGTAACACACAGAAAATTATCAAAGACATTTCAATTGGTCCTATTACTAATCACCCGTTAATTACCTTAAGCGCTTTTCAAAGTGTTGGCACCAAGTTTTTTTACTGGACACTACTGAACCTGCGTCAGTGTCACTTACAAAATGCTAGTATTGCTACAAAATCTTAAAAAGGTAAATTTCTCCAAAAATGCCGTTTTAAGTTAAAAAATCAGGTCTTAGGATGGCAACCTTCTCTCCCAAAGTCACGTCACTTATGAAGTTATTTTCATTGTATTAGTCTCCTGTTAACCTGACCCGGATTTCGTTTGCAGTATCGTCATTTTCCTACCGTGTATGTAGGCCTACCGGGTATACTAAATGTAAAACTCCAGTAATTAATTCTGTATCCCGGTAATAAATTCTTAACTCAGCCATCATCTGTGTGATCTGTAGAATCAGCTCGTCAATTGTGGACTTTGTGAATGTGATGATTGCAGCATTTATATCCCCACACACATTGCTGACGACATTTGCATGAAATTGTCTCATCCTGATGCCAATTATTTGTTGCTGGGAAGCTAACCGTGTGTTGGGAAAACGACCTGCTACATATGTAAGTTCTTGAGGTCATGACAGTTGCGTGGAGAAGTAGCTTCATTCCAACAAAACCTTGTCAGAAGTTCGTTTCATCTGCTGTGTGACTTCGTGAAGGAAACGATCGTCTATGGTATTCAAAATGTAGATGAGAATTCCAGAAGTATTGAAATACTATTGAGATTCTTCTGAAAATGCATTGAGCTCACTCTGTGGGTAATTTTTTGAGACAAAATCTGTGTCGCGAGACTGAAATATTTTTTTTCTGACCGACATCCCACATGTTATAGTTTTTGTAGTCCTTCTGTATAACCACTCCTCATGATCAGTCAATGAATGTTTTTGTGGTCTATCAAAATAAATGCAATTATGCTTCAGACTTGTTTCTTACTTACTGACGACGGATATTCACGGAAAGGATTATCCTATCTCAATATCAGAGGTGAGCATGTGCGCTCCGACGCGAATTTCCTGGAGCGCGGAGCTTAAAATTTTAAAACCAAAAAATTTCATAATTTAAAGGTTTTCACCATGAGGATCGAAATACAAAAATGACGTGACAGGTAATGAGATGTCGCAATACTTTTGATTGCCTCTACAAGAAGGTGAAGCTGCGAGATGCAGGATGCCTCAAATATTCTGTGATGAAGACCTTGTCAGAGAAAGTGATAAAATAATCATGTTACCAAAGAACTTGATGAGTAATTGAATAATAATGACATAAGTTATCAGCAGGTGTAACGGAAAGGATGAAGGGATACGTTGATGGCAAAGAGCCTTTGGCCGAGAGGAGACATGACTGGAGGGAGGAGATGTATGGGAGTATATGAGAGGGGAAGAGAAGGAGGAAGCGGTAAAGAAAAATTCAGTTACCGCATGTTTTATGTTTTCTTTTACTACGGCATCTGTCGAGATTCTTCTAACTCACCCGTCCTTTTCTGCTACCTGTGGTTGTAATCAAACAAACAACATGATCAACAGATTACATGCAGATTGCGTGATATCCACCTCCTCTTCCTCAACCTAACGTTTTCTTGGTTGTGCAAACAACAATCGACAGTTCTGTTCAGTGGCCGTGTTGTCTGGAACACTTTCTCATCGACAAACCACCTGAACCTTGAAGAGTTCGATTCACGTTGCAGAGTTTCATAAATTTTTGTGGCTTTGTAATTCTTGCTGTGATATCATGGCTGACGAGGCGATTTATCTTTTGAGACTGTGCGTCGTATGTCTGTCTCACAGTTAGACAAATTAACAAAGAAGCAGTTAGTTTCAGTGTTGAAAGATGCAGTTGATGTGGCGGACCAAAATCCATCGATTTCCTCGTCCTCTCTGAAAAAAATTGTAGCCGATGCCGTGTCTGATGCGATTACGGATATCAGGAGGGAACTTATTTCTGAAATCAAGCGGCTCATTGCCGAGGCTGAAATTAAATGGGAGAGGAATTTGGTCATGGTAAGCGAGAGCATTCATAGTACTCTCAAGACTGATGTTCTGAATGAGTTACAAGACCGGGAGCATCGTAAGAACAACATTGTTGTTTTCGGTATGCCTGAGCAGTTAACTACGAATGCACCAGGTGCTAATTGCGACAAAGAAGATGCATTGAATATCTTCTCAAAAATTGGCATTGAAGATGTTAAAGTGGAAAGATGTTTCCGACTGGGCAACAAAACATCTCGACAGAAACCAAGGCCTATGAAAATGATTCTCTCGTCACAAATGAATAGAGATCTCATCTTGCGAGCAGCGCCGAAATTGGGCAAACTTTCTGACACCAATCAGTTTCGAAAGGTATTTTTAAAGCCTGATCTAACCCCGCAGCAGCAAGAGGAGGAACGAAATTTGAGACAGGAATTAAAGTGTCGTCGCGACAATGGGGAAAATGTTATGATCAAGAACGGTAAGATTATTTTGAGAACCAGTGATTGACGTCTCCATGCAGGCACCATCAATACTACTGTTAAATGCTCATTCAATTGCCACTCCTGGCAAAATGAATGATTTGCGGATAACTAAGGACTTTCTCAATCCTGATATTTTTGTAGTTACTGAAACCTGGTTAAATGATAATCATGATGATTCACTTTTTCTTTTAAATGGGTATCATTTATTGCGATGTGATAGAGCTGGACGCTTTGGTGGTGGATCGCTTTGTGGCTACGTTCTTCTGTCAAAGTGAAACGTCTAATTGCTTCTCGCCTCAGTGAACTTTCATGCGAATATATAATCGTGCAATTTCGTTTTGGCTCATCGCATTATCTCTTGCTTGCCCTATATATTCCACCCGATGTGAGTGGGTGTGTAGCTTCTTCGACAGAGATATCTGATTATTTAATTGAATTCATTGATGATGTAACTGTTGTTATTCTCTGATATTCATGTTATTCTTTGTGGTGATCTGAATCACTTTGATAAATCTCTCCTGCAAAGTTCTCATGATCTATTTGACAAGGTGCTAATGCCTACTCGAGGTACTTCGATACTAGATCGTTTTCTAGTAAGCCGTTCTTTAGACCAAATATATATGGATGCTTCAGTTGGTCCTCCATTGACTTCAAGACGTAGAAGCTCACATTGCCAAATACTTTTATCCCCAGTGAACATTGACACTAACACTGATTGTAAGGAATATCGTACTTTATATGATTTGAAGAGTTGCCATAATTGCGGACTTTATCACTCGCTTAAATATGTGTTCCTTTCATGAATTGTATCATGTTAATGATCTGGATAAAAAGCTTGAAATATTTTACACGGTTTTTCAATCATGTTTATCTGTAATCCCAAGTAAATCGATTGCCATGTCTACTCGTGACAAACCTTGGATATCAGCTTACTTAAAAGATATTATACATATGAAAATTTTTACAACGATACAAACCATCTTTTAAATATTTAAAAGATGGTTTGCATATCGTTGTAAAAATTTTCATATGTATAATATCTATAAACATAAATGTAAAGAAGAAATCAAGAAGTGTAAAATGTCTTGGGTTGAGAGGTCAAGAAGATCATCTCGTAACATTTGGAGTGTAGTATTGATGTTAAAGGCATTAATGTGAAAAATCCTTTAGCTCCTATTTTACATGAGTTTTCTGATGCCATGAGTGCAGCTAATGCTATCAATGAATCTTTTGCAAAACATTTTCACTCGGAAGACCGCTTTCCATACCATTCATCTGACACAACTTCAAATCACAATGATGATGCTCTCAAAGCTTGTCGGAACGGGAGGTTCATGTTCACTCGGAAAACAGAAAAAGCAATATCTCCCTCTTTTACGACGATTCTTCATTTGTTGAAAAAGCGTTACCCGACGCGTTTCGTCTCTCAGGACAGTATCAAGGGCGAATGGCACAGGTCAGGCAATACGTTTAAATATGACTAAGGTCGAGTGGGCATCTCCTCATATCAGTTCATGTCGTCTATTCATGAGGTGTGGCATGTTCTTGGTGATACACCGTGATTCAGCCATTCTAGTAGATATCGCTGATTTATATTTAGAAAGGATTTTGCAACTAAAGTCGTTAATTTTCATCACTTTATCGGCATGTTGTTTTAAGTGGTGCTCACACACACACTTGTACGGTTCTTGTTCTTAATGCTATTAGCGTGCTCGCGATATCTAAGCCTGAAACGGCGACAACGATCTCCGATGTATTTCATATTACAGAAGTTGCAACTAAATTCATAAACTATGTATTTGTCATTGCAACTATATTTAGGGCCAATAAATTTAAAGATCTCACAGGAACATTTATTTTTCCTCTCTATTTTATTCTTCGCTGTAATACTTATCTTCTTGCCTGGTCGACAGAGGGATGTCGTATTTAGTTTTAATTTTGTTTATTTTACGAGTGAAACTGTCGCTAATAAAGTCAAGCGTTAAATTGACGTTTTTTGACGTCTTTAATTTTTTTAGGCTCTTTGCGTTTCAAAGTGTTCGGTTCGAATCCGTTATTGACCAATCTGTTAGTCACTATCTGCACAGCTGCACCTTTATCGTTCGGACTCGAACAGCGGTCTTGGACATATCTTAAACTATTTTTGACAAAATTATCTTTTATGTGTTGTGGGAGCCAATTCTCTTTGCGTAGACATATTCCTGAATGGCTAGGTTTACTGTACCATTTGTACTGTACTTGGTTATTTTTTATTTTGATGCTTAAGTCCAAAAAGTTATCTGTCGGCAAGTCTAATGTGATTTGAATGTTTTTATTTATCGAGTTAAAAGTTTCTAATATATTTGAAAAAATTCTATCATCTTTGGGGTACGGTCCCATAATTATATCATCTAAAGATCGTTTATAAGATTTTAGGCTATAAGTTGTGCTTATAAGTTAACTTACTTAGGGCTTGTTCCTCTATCGAGTTCATAAATATCACAGCAAATGGGGGAGAGAAGTGTATCACCAAGAACATGCCACACCTCATGAATAGACGTCATGAACTGATATGAGGAGATGCCCACTCGACCTTAGTCATAAGTAGTAAGAACCTCCACAATAAACACAGCGCTCCCCCTCGGTTGAGAGTCTTGGTTGGCCGTCCAGGTTGACTTGGGCGGCCGACCAGGTTGATAAACGACTGAGTTATTGGCGAATGTGGGATGGTTTTGGGCTGTAGAGCCAAACCGAAGCATGGGATGGGAAAACGGAGGTCAGATTCGGAATCTACGTGAAATTTTGGGTTAGGCAGGTTGTTTCCAGCGTAATCGGAGAGAAAAATTTTTTGGGACGTCCCCCCCCTCGGCAGCGTTGCTTCCAACTTTGGTTCTAGAGATCGTAGAAAGTTGTGCAATAGCTCGTTTGAAAGCTAAGAGTGAGACAGATTCAGTGAAAGAAACGGCTTGTTCATATCTGTCTTCGTTTAGATGTGAGACGCCATTTAAGATTTGGGAAATTGGGCGATAAGCGCTCCCTGTGGTAAAGGCGACGTCGGCTCGAGGTCGCACGATCGGCCAAATCGACTTTCTGCCGACGTTGGTTGACAGTTGGCCAGTGAGTCGGTGGCCGCTGATATGCCGACGGTCGGCGAATGGTCGCATTGCGATCCAAAGCCGACGTCGGCTCACAGTTGGCCAGTATGTCTGTGACCACCAATTTGCCGACCATCGACCTAACGTTGGCTCATAGTTGGCCAGTGAGTCGGTGACCACCAGTTTGCCGACCATCAATCTGAAGTCAAGCATGCGGTTCGAGGAACAATAACTAGTTAGTGTAATGAAAAGCCGTGGCCAAATATAGTTAAATCCATGCAACTTGAGTGAAATATTACACTCTCTTTTAGGCATTTAAAGTTGAGGCATTTTTATCATCATTTTGCCTGAAGTTTCTGATGAAACTTAAACTTATCTTTCGTCCTTGCCTCTAAATGGTTAATAGTTAGTTTTATCAGAAACGTTGTATGAAACAATGTTGTCCACCATCATCTTCACAACCCATTCGCGCATCCGTGCCGCTGTGTTGAACCACGGAGAGCGATGTTCTTGCTGATATTTTACCCAAAAGTTGCATAAATTTGCCTTCATTTTACCAAAGCTTTTTATTACACTTACTACATATTGTTGTTCTAACTACCATGCTTGCTTGGATTGATCGTCGCACAAAACTGGTGGTCACCGATCAATTGGCTTGGCCCTTCTAGGAAACCCCATGGCACAGACTACAACTAAGAATAACCCGTTAGGAAATATCCACTCTACCTTGTTTGATTGTCATGTGTTCAGGAATCGAACTCCAATGGCCTCCAAATGGTTGTTTTGAGATTTCATCGCGATGGGTTTTGTTTGCTGAAGATAGATTTCAACAAGCAACATTTTTCGGTGTATGTGAAATTCATTCATAATTATTCTACAATTACAAGAAAATCCGTTAAAGTTGACACATGATGAATAAAACGGCTAAAGCCACAGAATTAGAGCATGAATTCATCTTTCGTAGCTAAGATGGATTCATGAATTGATGGTCGATTATTCCAAAAAGCAATTATGGCAACTGTACCCAATAGGACACATTTGTCAGAAATGAATCCAGACACATATAATTGTTTGGAACGAAATCTCGCAGATTGGAGGATCTGAACTAGGTGTAAGCTAGCCAACGATGTCTTACAAGTCTATTCAGTTTGCAAATATAAGGCTTGAATGGTTAAGTTAAACACTATTATAAATCATATCAAAGCATTTTAATCATATATTATATATCATAATAGTCATAGTAAAAGTAATAATTCCACCTTTGCTTGTGGAGGCAGTACGTAGGCTCGATAGATAATTGAATTCATATAGCTTTATTTGTTAACTTTAACAATACTGTCATTTTAATATATCATTATTAAATGATGAATCTGCAACAGTAATACCCCTGACACCCGCTTATGTTGATGAATATTTTGATGTACATGTAATTCATGGTGACTCAGCAAACATGCACCGCTGTACTAGACCTCGTACAATCCCACTACTAATTTCAGATCAAAAGTACTTTTAGAGATGAAAGGTAGCAGTGAGTTAACATGTAAATAACTTTCTAGTTATACATAAAACCTCAAAATTATTTTTCTAAATTTGCGAACGAATCTGATCTGTAATAAAAAAGTATTAGTCTTAATTGATTACACTGGATATACACTGACAATTTAAAAGGCACTCAATCAAGTTTCAAAAAATGATAGTAATTGAGAGAATGCAGCCTCTACTTCTTTAGAAACATAAATTTTAAAGTCGCATTCGACAATTAAAAACAGATATAGATAATCAGGAGCAGATGCGGAAGGTCTATACGTGAACATGATCCATGAAATCCAACTAACATTCAAATTGTTATTGCGTCTTCAACAAACATTTTGGTCCTTGTACCTCCCCCATGTTTAGAAATGGGTGTAAAATCAACAAAAGTGAATGAATCGTCACAGAATCTCAACTAAACTTAGGTTGAGATCTTTTCTACATGATGCCAAAATTCATGCCAATTGCGCAAGTACTTTTGATTGAAGAAGCTACCTTGCAATGTAGCGCTGTCCGTTGATTGACAAATCTGACCCCCTACTGAGCCAATAGCCATAAGATTTGAGTATTCGTGAAGTAACACTTATGGCCAGAGCCACATCCGCTTAACTATTTACTTAAAAAAGTGTGGTCGGCTAGTGGTCGTGGGAGATGAGAACGAAAACACAGAGAGCACAGTGATACAGAACCTAATGCAAAATGTGTACAGGACGAAGTCAGATCACCTGCGATGTTGATATTGGGAACATTGACTTTACTTAATGTCTCTAGTTAAAAAGTAGGCTCCTTGTCGATTTTGCCTAAATCTTATTTCTGTGGGTGGAAAAATATACCCAAACTACGTTCGCATTGACAAAGTTTTTTGACCATTGGTTCATTTTAAAAGTTTAGAGAATTGAAAGATGGGGTGATAACCCATAGTTGCTGCATGCAGTCTACCTGTTGACTTGCAAATAAAAATTGAGCTCGCAATTTGAACATACCTATCTATGTAGTTTGATGCACACTAAACATGAGATGCATGGTTAAATCCTGTTTCATAATAAATTGGAGAGGGAATTTGCTTCCTTCCTTGCGTAGCGTGGAAAATCTCTAATATACGTGATACTGACTGCGCCGAGCGTTCATAATTTTTCGAGTAATTATTGATATTCAGTATCGTTGAAGAGTTAATTCAATCCCGTCGATCCGTCCATAATGCTGCAGTTCGGTGAGGTTAGTCTCGTAAGTAACTTCATGTTACTGTGATGGCTGAAGTAAGTAAACGACAAACGCCCAGGTGGATCCCCGCAACTGCCGAAGTTGGAAGAAAGACGGCCATATATGTATTTAAATATCCTTTGCTACGGGACGCTTAGTGGTCATTGTCAATGAAAAACTCCGCGGATGGCGCATTGCTGTGTAGACCATGAGGAGATCGGAACGAGCAGTCAAGCTACTGCGCAGTTTTCACTTGACGGCGAGGACAATGAAAACAAGCAGGCAACACAGACGGCAGACACGCTCACTCTGAGTCACAGGCATAGACGGTTTGTTGCAGGACGCGGCGGGGAAGTATTCGACCGTACTTTTCTGACAAATGAATGAATCTTTCCCAACTGTATTGACGCTGAATTTTCTACAGTGATAGAAGGATTAGCGCAGTCAGATCAGATCTCACAGACTGAGTGAGCTGATATTAATCGCATCTGTTTGATTCAGCGGCTTCTGATTCATTATCTAATGTTCAGAAAAAATTTTTTTAGTGAAGTAATTTTGAGAATTTACAACTGTATCAATCAACAATCACAATAGGCTTACAGATGTCGACGCGTAGAGTCCATCTATATAGTAGTCTATTGACTGTTTCAAAGTGAGTCTATTTCTTATAGTCGTCACTTCCCGAAGATTTAAACATAAAAGAGATCATCAATTATAGCTGATATAGATCGGCAAAAAGCAATGAGATAATATGGGTATTCCCTTCGCTAACCAGCTTACACCATCTTACAACCGCAGTTGTATTTTTCATTACATATGCATGTATTCGCTACGAAATTCTCGACCCGGTACACACTGTACATTCGAGATTCAGCCCTGCAGAAAATTCTGATGCTGAAGATTTCCAGATAATGTTGATATCACTCTTAGTTTTGTCATTGGGAAGGCAACAATACTCTAGTCGACCTTGGTCAATTGAAATACGGACACAATCCAACATCGTAATTGGACGAATATGCGCCACTGGCGACTATGTGCCAACACGGCATTTTTCGGCCGACTGGCCAACTAAATTCGACTAAAATCACCCACATAAAATTTAGGCCGACAGTAAACCAACCATTTGCCACCATGAGGCACACAATATTTTTTGCCCCGACAGTAGCAACCCACAGCGACAAAATTTGCTGACCGACGATGGACCGACGTTGGCCCGACGTCGCCTTTACCACAGGGTTTCGCTACATTCGGTGGTTGAATCTTTCAACGAGTAGGAGGCATTCCTATGGGTGGCAACTGCAGTCATCTTCTTGCAGATTTATTTCTTTTACATTGTGAAATTGTTTTTATGACTAATTTAATGAAGAATCAGGAGTACGGTCTAGCTAGATTATTATCTGACACTTCTTTAGATACATCGACGATTTATGTATTATTAATTATACGCAAAATCTATTCCTTGATACCGCAGATTTAACCACCTTGTCTAAAAGCCGGCAGAAGTGGGAGTAATAACAAACAAGTAGAATATCTTGATATTAATATAAAAATCACAGACTGCACAATTACATCTGCTTTTCATAAAGTCGACCACTTTAATTTCCCTGTCACTCTTTTAACATTTTCACAAAACTTGCCCTACAGGACAGGAACTAGAGTGTTTGCTGGACAAGTTTTGAGATTTGGGCGTACCTGTACATTGGAAAGAGATTTCATCGAAAAAGTCAATTATACAGCTACTACTACTCTCATTAAGAGATAACACGACAGCGTAGATATCAAGCAAAGTGCTGAGAAGCAGCTGCATAAACATGGTGAGACTTTATTGAAATACGGATCTTTTTCTGCTAAGCAGCTTCTTAATAATTGCGCGTGCTTTCATTGATTTAATTAATTCCGAGGCTGCTTTCATATAGCGTGAGCCCCGCTTGGGTGAGTGGGTGCTGAAACGCGAATCCTTACCCAAGTTCCTGCTGATGACCTCAATTGTACATCTTTTTGATTAGGCAATCTGTTTTAGTTGTTCTTTCCTTTAACTTGTACGTTCCGTACTTCCGGCCATATATGAGTCCTATGGAGGGATCAAATTCTTTTCACTTATCGCTATCTTCTACTTCATCTTCCCCTCAATCAAAGCATTGAGTTTCATTCTGACGCAATCCTGAATTCTGTTAGCATTTGATCGTATTGAGAAATGAAGTTGGATTTCCATGCTCTATATCCATCTAATAGCAATGACCAAAGCCCAACACATACATTAGTGTCTGTAATAATTCTCCAAAAATGTGCATTCTCTTAAATTAATCATGAATAAGAATGAAAGACACTGAATTACTGCTTCATACATGAGCCTCTCCTTCAAACTTCAAATTTCAAAAGCACATCATGAAGACCCATGAATCCCAACAATGTCCTGTCACCCTTTGAAATGCTTCCAATGTTAATCGGATGAACATTGTAAACAAACAGTCAATTTTAAAACAATCTAACAACACCTTGAACCCACTATAAGGACATAGAAAATATACACATAGACTTGAATTAAAGTTTCTATGTGATTCCAAATAAGAACGGAAACCATCACCTTTAATACATCTTGTACATTATCTTTGCCATTTGATTTTATAGAAATCATGCCGCTATATAGTTCGCTTGTGAAAGGCCTGCCATTTCAACTGTTGTGAATCTTATGGTACTCTATATGATGATACATTTGTATGATATTTCCTGTGGTGTCTCCTCTAAGATTTTCTTTTAAAGAGAGTTACACTGGCGTTAGGAAAGACGGGCTATTTACGCCCTAGTAGGCGAGCGTTGATTGTCGACAATTCTTAGAATTTCCTTCACCTTGACAATCCGCGTGATCTAAAGTGGCCATCCTCTTCTCTCTCTAGAATGCGCGCGCGAGACAAGCGGTGTTTGCGCCGTCCCCGTTGCAGCGTGCGTGCGGCCACGTGACGTCGTGTCTGAAGATTTGTTCAATTAGAGCAGTGATTTAATAAGACTGAAAGATTACTAGCAATTGTTTGATATTCATCGGCTTCGAATATAACATTATATGACTGCTTTGGAACGACACTTTTTGATGTAATATTCCAAAGGGACAAAATGTCTCGTTCATGTCTGTCGTTCCATCAAGTCAAAAAACAATAGCTCTATTGGTGATCGCAGTGCGTGCACAGAAATGTATAAATTGTCGTATAGTAAAGGATCAATATGGAACCCACAACTCCTCCTAGCGCTGACTGTGAGTGAATAATTTTCTAATCACAATTATCCTCATTAGTATCTGTTTATCTTAGAGTCAAACAACAAAAGTGGAGGGGGAAAGATTTTAAGCTTAACATTTAAATAATCAATCCAAAAACCAGAGAATATTATTCAAATTCTATTCATTCAATTCAAACTTTAAAAATGCTATATTGTAAGAATGTAACCACGAGCTTGAAAATCACGCCAACCCATGTCATAAAACAGCCGCTGCAGGTTCCTGATGGTGAGAGAAGTGTGAAAATGGTGACGAAATGAGATAATTCAAGTTCATAACAAATGATTTTTGTCCACGAAATCCCAATTCCCGCGACCTCAGACTGCGAAATATCAAAGCAAATAATTCAGCGAAGTCCCTAATATTCTCATAGAAGGCCACCATGAGAGAGCTCAGACCGTGTATGTTGCTCACATATTGAATTTGATTTCCACTGTGAATTTCATGCGATTCAGAGCAGTACATGAGAAGTTAAGGAGGGGATCTCCCACATGAAATCGATGTGCTTTAGAGTCTGGTATGAATAGGGTTCGACATCAGAATTGTTGCGGATTCAAGATGATATCAGTTTTCAGCATGACCAGTTTTGGCTGTCTTGAAGAAAACTATTCAACGAAATGAGTGACTTTTCCTCCCCAGTTGATGATGGAATTCGGGGTAGTTAAATGATTTGATAGAAGCACGTATGTTGTTGAAAACAATGCGGGAGCGAACACGTTTACTGACATGTCCACTATGGTGTGTGTGTGTGTGCTCCACTGAATCAATAATGATTCGAGAGATAATTTACTTCCAGAAAAGCTGCTAATTTGAACTTTGCTGCCGAAACTAATCTGAATAATGCTTCAAACCCCCATGAGGAACTACATTGAAATGAAAACGAAAAGTCAATAAATGGAAAGAATCTATTTGATAAAAGACATCATCGGACGAAAGCTCAAGTATAATTGATATAATAAGCGAGAATTATAGGTCAGTTTGGATAACGCCGTATTTCCCGATGCACATCCAATCTTCAGTCTCCTCTCCCAACTTCTCATTCACTCCTGCCTGAAGACCAACCACCACGTCAGCCTTGCAGAGACGCAAGGAAAGTATCGGTGCAGGATGGAATCCTCTCAGAGCACGATGAAACTCTGTCGTCGTTGGCCATTGTCGATCTCCGACGAGTTTCCTGTAATTCAAATCACCTTTGAGGATGATGAGTTGCGCTTCTGATAGTCTGCGATACAACTCTGGCGCTTTGGTCTCCATCGCTGCGAAGTCGAATGGTGAAGTGAAGAAGTTGTGAGTGTCATAAATGAAGGACTGTCGACTCAACAACTCTGCCCAATGACTGCCTAGAGCTCCCAAAGGACCATCCCGCTCCTTCACATGATCGATAGTCCATTGAAAGTCGTGTTTCGTGACATCAGAGACGAACCAAGGAACTGCCTTGCCGAAGAAAGTGACACTAGACGCCAGTTTTGAACGTAGAAGGAAGTCAGCGAAGCAGAGATCAGCGAAGAGTTCAAAGCCAGCGTTGTCCAAGATGATAGTCACAGCAATTGGCGAGCTAGATGAAGAGAAGAGGTTCCACACTTGGGTAGTGTTATTCACGATTATCTTCTCCGCCAAATGAGAAAGTGAAGTGAGTGGATCGCGTGATTGAGCGTTTTCAGCCATTCCAGATATAGACAAGTCGCATTCGTTGCCCCAAAAAAACACCTGTAGAGTCCTCCCCACCCCAATCACTAAAATATCCTCAACAATCAAATATTCTCATATCTCCAAAAAAATAACACCCCAAATAACAAACTAAACAACAAACAACAACATAAACCTACTACCCCCCCCACTAAAATCATTATTCTTACCAACCATATACATATACTACCCACTCACTAAAATCATTCTCTATTACCTCCAATCCAAATACAAGAGGCGCCTTATAAATTACCTAATACCCCCCCTCACAAACCACCCCCTCCGCAAAATCTATCAATTCAACAAATCCCCCACTCACTTCACACTCCAAGACCACTACACACTTCCAACACCAATCCTCCATCCCCCAAACCCAACCCCAACATCCCCACCACACCCCCCCCCCACCCCCCCCCCCCCCCCCCCCCCCCCCCCCCCCCCCCCCACCCCCACAACCCACCCAAACCCCCCCCCCCCCCCCCCCACCCACAAACCCCCCCCCACCACCCAAATATATATATATATTACCCCCCCCCCCCCCCCCCCCCCCCCCCCCCCCCCCCACCCCCCCCCCCCCCCCCCCCCCCCCCCCACCACCCCCAACCCCCATCCGGATGCGCTAGGATGCACTCAATCCGATCCGACCCGCTCGAAAACAAAGAGAAGAGATGACTTCGGTCCGACATTCGCACAATCCGAAGAATTTGTCATGATACTTACATCGCACATACTCCTACTTCTATAACTGCATGATTGTGGGAGTCTCATTTCATTTTATATAGCATTTACTTTTGTTATAAATAAAAGTGCACGATTTTCTCGTCATATTGTCCAGTATTCATGAAAAGTCTGTCTTTTCCGTCTCATAAGTGTGCACATATTACGAGATTTATGATTTCTGGTTCTCCCATATGTGGTCTTTTATTGAGTGGGTCTTTCCAGGACGGAAAGTCTCACAAGTGGACGAATTGCCTGATCAAAGTTTGACGTGTCACTCTTCAACGAAGTCACGGATTGTTCTGATTTAAAGTTCCCCCACGACCCACTCCCATAAACCGGAATTTCTTAATACCGGGTTGGGTTTCCTCTGTGATTTTTCTCACTTTTACAACAATCTCTAGAATCTCTTCATAAATATAATATTTCCGGGACAAGTATGATTCAAACGAAGTTTCATGAAGTTTCAACGCATGCACTTGCCTCATGCAGTCAAGGAAAGCGGACCCCCCCCCCCCCCCCCCCCCCCCCCCCCCCCCCCCCCCCCCCCCCCCCCCCCCCCCCCCCCCCCCCCCCCCCCCCCCCCCCCCCCCCCCCCCCCCCCCCCCCCCCCCCCCCCCCCCACACCCCCCCCCCCCCCCCCCCCCCCCCCCCCCCCCCCCCCCCCCCCCCCCCCCCCCCCCCCACCCCCCCCCCCCCCCCCCCCCCCCCCTCCCCCCCCCCCCCCCCCCCCCCCCCCCCCCCCCCCCCCCCACCCCCCCCCCCCCCCCCCCCCCCCCCCCAGCTCCCCCCCCCCCCCCCCCATACCCCCCCCCCCACCCCCCCCCCCCCCCCCCCCCCCCCCCCCCCCCCCCCACCCCCCCCCCCCCCCCCCCCCCCCCCCCCCCCCCCCCCCCCCCCCCACCCAGCACCCCCCCCCCCCCCCCCCCCACCCCCCCCCCCCCCCCCCCCCCCCCCCCCCCCCCCCCCCCCCCCCCCCCCCCCCCCCCCCTTCCCCCCCCCCCCCCCCCCCCCCCCTACCCCCCCCTTTCCCCCCCCCCCCCCCCCCCCCCCCCCCCCCCCCCCCCCCCCCCCCCCCCCCCCCCCCCCCCCCCCCCCCCCCCCCCCCCCCCCCCCCCCCCCCCCCCCCCCCCCCCCCCCCCCCCCCCCCCCCCCCCCCCCCCCCCCCCCTTTATAAAACCCCCCCACCCCCCCCCCCCCCCATCCCCCCCCCCCCAGCACCGGACAAGCGGGAAGACAAGACAGAAAATGGTGAAAACAATTTTGAATCATTTACGGTGGAAAGTGTCTCCAAAGAAAAACACAAAAACATTTTCAAGCATCGATTTAGGACAAAAATCATTAGCAAAGAACTTCCGTCATTGTACGAACATTCAGTCCTACGCATGATGAACTGTGCTTATTAGTGGCATGTTCAGAACCAATGTTTTCAGATCGTCTCTCCTTTGTATTTTCTATCGATACAATAGTTAAAAAATAAAAACCACGGCAACAACGCGTCGTGTCACGGACACTTCAAGGTTGGACAGTGCCAGTATCTCTACGCATGATATCCTAAATATCAGCTGCAATTGTCCAGAGGAAGAGACGTTCATATAGGTCAGAAATTTCGGTAGTTCATGTTTACGGTCAATGATGAGTTGTGTTTAGTCTGTCAATCTGGCGAGCTTCGTTTATTCTACAGTTCGACAGCATTGTCCACTTTTGTCTGAAATTCTATTGGTATGATTATATAGACTTCAACAGTTCATGTTAACTCGTTTGTTATAAACCGTTAGTCATGGTTAAATGATAAATTGGCAGATAATGAAATAAATAGTACCACGATATGATGTTTTCCAATGTGGACAGATACATATTGAAGAGAGGAGGCGTTTGTGTTTTTACTGAAGAATTGCATTGATTGTATTCATTTGTTCAGTGAACATAGATATCATTAATTTCAATTTGTGTAGTTGTATTTGAGAGAACGAATATCAGGGTGTTATCTGTTTATCTGCCTGCATCTATGGTATAATGATGTACATACCCTTTGACATCTTTAATGAGTTCAAAGTTATAACAGCAATTTCTCGTGCAAAAAAACAGCTCATGGATGCAAAACAATTGCATCAAAGACGAATGGGCTGTGCAATTGTCAACAAGATAAATGATAATTCAGACGAGCACATTTCACGCTTGATTAGTTTCCTTTTTCTCCTACATGTCGCTACCGGAGAGCAAAAATTTTAATGTTTTCCGAAAATTTTTTCCCGAGATCCTAATAGGCTAGAATCCATGAGGAACGCAAGATCAAGTAATTCAATTGATTTGGCATCCTGCCATCGAAGTAAGAAAAGGTCCAGACAAGTTTCATGAAGAAACTGAACCCACTAAGTCTGATGCAAGTGACGGGCTGAGGCCTCTGATGATTAACTGGACCCTTTGACCCACTTGATTGCTTAATATCTGTTGAAACCAGCATGTTCCCAAACAAAAAATGGAAAATTGACAACATCTATCTGTCCCCAGAGAACAAGCCTGGCGAGACTGGGGAATGTCAGAGCCATTTCTTTATTACCAGACATTCTCGAAAATTCTTGAAACTGTGGTGATCGGAATTCTAAAACCTGATACTATTCAAAATTATAAACTCAACCACTTTGGCTTTTAGACCATAATCCGTCACAATGCACGCTCATATTCACATTCATGAATCTTTTACCAACGCATGAATAGTATCGTCCAGCTTGTGTTGCTTGGCCATCCTCGCCCTTGATATGAACAAGCTATCGATAGACTTCTTCAATTCTGACCTCCATTCTTTAACTGCTTCGAGCCAATTTGCCATTGCTTTTGATTGAATGTGTGTCAGGCTATTTGAAGGGAGGTCAGCTGTTGGTACTAGGCAGTGTGTGCGAATCCACTTTTCAACCTGCAGTACTCTTAGGAATGTCTCAAGTGGTAGTACCACAAGGTCTGTTCTTGCGCCGTACCTCGTCTCTGTTCATTGTGGATTCGCTTCAACCTGCTTCTTCAACAACTCAGCCTGACGAAGATATGCCTGATGAGGGCTTTGTATTTATGCCAATTTCACACATCCCTGATGAAATGTACGCGTGATATTCTTGTGTCGTAAAGCATGTCAGCGAATTTTCGGTCCTCAAAGAAACTGACATTTGACTTACCCCGATCGTTTTGTAATAGCCACTCTACAACGCTTTTATTCTTCAACGTGTTGGAGCACTGCTCTCACCGTATTCGTTGCTTATGAGTGGTTCAAATAGTGACAGATTAGAAAAAATTAAGACGTCCGATGGTCATCGAATAATCTTGTGGTTGTGGACTGCCAGAGCACTGCATTTACCACTGCGTATGGAGTATCGGCGATAAAATCGTTGCCTTGTCATCTTCCATCAAAATCGAAAAAGTGCAACAATATTCTTCATCATCTTACATCCTAAGTCGATCTTCAACAGTTGGTGCAACAATGTTGGTGATGCCCTCTCTGAGTTCCATTGCAACGAAGACATATCCACCCAATTTACTACGTCCGTAGTGACATCGCCTTTCATATGGTTTTTTGATCCTTTTCGATGAGCATGTTACTTTTGCAAGGATTCACTGATCATTATTATACTTTGATATTTGAAGCATAGCTAAGTGATGGGGGGGCAGTCTGCAAAGAACCTAACCATACAATTGCCATCTGTAAATCTACTTGTTTTGTATATATCTTGAAAAACATGCTTCGGTATTGAAATATTTACATTTCGCTTTGAATTAGCAAATACTACAATAAGTTCTCTAGTCAACTTCATTTACAACAAACTTTTATCTAGAGCAGGCCAAAGAAAAAGACATTACAAAATCAATAAATCACAAAATGGATTTTCTAAACAAAAAACTTGGGTTTTCTGTTTAATGCCTGCATATAGTGTGGCAGACTCAAGCATAAAAAACTAATATTTTGATTTGAGATCCGTAGAAAACTAACCATGATAAGAGCATATATTTCTGATTTTTGTTGTCGATAATTTCCACTCCAATTCACTGAATATTTGAAAAAATGAATAGAATATTTGTGGTAATTAGGCTCATATTTTTCCATTTTGGGCTTGGACAAACAGAAGCCAGCGCATAATCAAGGTTCGTACTGCAGGCTTTCTGCTAATTATTTGCTTGCATAGCAAGCTTACATGTCCGTGCATATTGCATTTTGATGTGCTTCATCAAAAACCCCACGATCAAAAACCCCATCAAAACCCCGACTTTGTGTGGACTAAGTCCTCCGTTTCACAGTATAATGCTGGCTTTCAATTACTGAAATAACTTGACTTCAGTAGTTTGGTCTTGACGGTTAATGGCTATGTTGTCTTGGAGTATGAAGCTGTATCGGATTCTCCTCCGCGGCGGTTCTTTCAATTGAGGACTTATGTCGTTCTGGCAGATGTTAGGTCGCTCGTCCGATAGCTCAGATTGGTAGAGCGTTGGCCTAGAATGCCAGAGGTCGGTGGTTCAAATCCACCAAGAAGCGCGCAGCTATTTTCCACCGTCTGTTAAAATATCATTGCAGCTTTCTTGTGAATACTTGTAGTGGACTAAGTCCCCCGTTTCAAAGTATAATGCTGGCTTTCAAATTACTGATAAAACTTTGCCTATCAGTTAGTTTTTGGCTTGACGGTTAATGCTTATGTTGTCTTTGGAGGATGAAGCTATCGGATTCTCCTACGCGGGTTTCTTCAATTGAGGGACTTATGTCGTTCTGTTCGGCTCGTCGATAGCCTCAGTTGGTAGAGCGTTGGCCTAGAATGCCAGAGGTCGGTGGTTCAAATCCACCAAGACGCGCAGCTATTTTCCGTCTGTTAAAATTATCATTGCAGCTTTCTTTGAATACTTGAGTGGACTAAGTCCCCGTTTCAAAGTATAATGCTGGCTTTGAATTACTGAAAACATGCTTCAGTAGTTTGGCTTGACGGTTAATGCTAGTTTGTCTTGGAGGATGAAGCTATCGGATTCTCCTACGCGGGTTCTTCAATTGAGGACTTATGTCGTTCTGTCGCTCGTCGATTAGCTCAGTTGGTAGAGCGTTGGCCAAGAATGCCAGGAGGTCGGTGGTTCAAATCCACCAAGACGCGCAGCTATTTTCCAGTCTGTTAAAATTATCATTGCGCAGCTTTCTTTGAATACTTGTGTGGACTAAGTCCCCGTTTCAAAGTATAATGCTGGCTTTGAATTACTGATAACTTGCTTCAGTATTTTGGCTTGACGGTTAATGCTATGTTGTCTTGGAGGATGAAGCTATCGGATTCTCCTACGCGGTTTCTTC
The DNA here is from genome assembly GCA_907163375.1 of Prostheceraeus crozeri. Taxonomy (NCBI): domain Eukaryota; kingdom Metazoa; phylum Platyhelminthes; order Polycladida; family Euryleptidae; genus Prostheceraeus; species Prostheceraeus crozeri. The sequence goes on from CAJQUW010014950.1 coordinate 296,646, forward strand.
AATTGAGGACTTATGTCGTTCTGTCGCTCGTCGATAGCTCAGTTGGTAGAGCGTTGGCCTAGAATGCCAGAGGTCGGTGGTTCAAATCCACCAAGACGCGCAGCTATTTTCCGTCTGTTAAAATTATCATTGCAGCTTTCTTTGAATACTTGTGTGGACTAAGTCCCCGTTTCAAAGTATAATGCTGGCTTTCAATTACTGATAACTTGCTTCAGTAGTTTGGCTTGACGGTTAATGCTATGTTGTCTTGGAGGATGAAGCTATCGGATTCTCCTACGCGGGTTCTTCAATTGAGGACTTATGTCGCTCTGTCGCTCGTCGATAGCTCAGTTGGTAGAGCGTTGGCCTAGAATGCCAGAGGTCGATGGTTCAAATCCACCAAGACGCGCAGCTATTTTCCGTCTGTTAAAATTATCATTGCAGCTTTCTTTGAATACTTGTGTGGACTAAGTCCCCGTTTCAAAGTATAATGCTGGCTTTCAATTACTGATAACTTGCTTCAGTAGTTTGGCTTGACGGTTAATGCTATGTTGTCTTGGAGGATGAAGCTATCGGATTCTCCTACGCGGGTTCTTCAATTGAGGACTTATGTCGTTCTGTCGCTCGTCGATAGCTCAGTTGGTAGAGCGTTGGCCTAGAATGCCAGAGGTCGGTGGTTCAAATCCACCAAGACGCGCAGCTATTTTCCGTCTGTTAAAAATAATCATATTTTATATCTTCACAGTTATCTTCGCACTCCTAAAATGTCTGCAGCAGTCGACATTTATCCAAAAATGAACTCATTCCAATTTCCTATTCTAAATATGTTTTAACCATTTACTCACTACGCAGTCACTAAGTCTGTTTATATCTCTGAATGATAAAATGAAAGCAATTACTTTGTCATGACCAATGTGTAATTCAATAATCATTCAATCAAAAATCTTCAATTACTCAGTGTAGGTCTATCAATTGGCTAAATTGAAGGAAAGCTTTATAACGTAATATAATATTCTTAGGCTACAAATTGCAGCTATAAGAATTAGCCGTTTCCCACTAATACGACACTAACACCAAGAATTATGGCCTACAGAAGAATCTTTATGTCACCACAAAATACAAAGAATGTACTTTGTTACTTGATTCTGCTCATTTATTGAAACTTGGGCTTGGGTTTTGGGTTTTAAGGCATATTTTGGCCCAAAGCTTGTATTGGTATACCCAATCATCAAAAGGCGTTGTTCATTAATTAATCAATCGTTAATCATTCAATCAATTAATTGTTGAGTAAAATTGATGAACAGGACTTAACTACACAATGCAGACAGGTATGAAACTGCTTCTCGGGAATAGCGTCACAATTGAATTCCTGTTCTTCAATTTTACTCAACAATTAATTAATTGAATGATTAACGATTGATTAATTAATGAACAATGCCTTTTGATGTTCACATAACTTCGGTTAATTCAAGTAACTTTCGATAATCAATCACAGAAAAGCACGCAGCTTCCTAACCGCATGAAATCGCCATTTAATTAAGTATTCTCATGATTCATCCCTTTAACTGCTCATTATATTGAGGAGAATGAAAAATTCATGCCATCAGTAGAGACATCACAAGAATATATTTCATGACATGTTGCATGTTATCAAAACGAGAATATACAATGGTATTAAATGAATTTTGATGCCAATAAACTGAAGTGTTATCAACACAATCCCTTTTTGAGGATTCATGAAAAGATCAAAACTTTTACAGAACTTTATACAAAATCATACAAATTGTGCAAACAGTAATTCAATAGAAAACAAGAATTAAAACAAGACAGAAACAGCAAAATGCAAAATTTACACACAATGAAGACTGTAGAATGCAATACTGGTAAAGAAAGCTTATAATCCATTGTCATCTTCAAATATAACTTAACATACAGGTAGCAAATCTGCAAATACAAAAATGAATGATTCCTTAAACACACGGTAAAACTTTACGAAGCATCTTATCTGCGAAAGAGCTGTTTCTACCAAACATTTCATTTGAAAATGGTACATGTACAGTATATACAGGAAGAAAGTCATCAAACAAGAATTAATGATTCCTCCCAATTTGTGATGAAATATGGAGGCATATGACGACAGCAATGCTGGATATGTTCATTTATTCGACGGATTAAAGAAGAAAATTGCGTGCAAGAATCAATATTTACAATTGAAATTGCACTCATGTAAAGAATTTGCTATTTAATTCATGAGAACGCAAATCATTGTTCATCTACAATGACTTCTAGAACAGAAGAATAGTACAATATAACCACAAGACATCAAATGAATGAAAACAATATCAATTACACAAGGACTTTGAAATCGATGAAAACTCGCAATTCATTATTGAATATTTGAGAAAATTCTCAATGCAGATGTGACAGTATTGCGGAATTTGGAATAACTGATTTATTTATGCCTTTCCATCTTTTTGTCTAGAACGTGAATGATTGGCTTTTCATTTGAACAAAATTATGTCATTAACAAAAGTCAGAACACATCTTCTACCGGCTTTGTCATTACAATATCTTTCTGACAAAGTTTATCTTAGATATTTCTGGTACCTGATCGATCTTTTGTGCGGCTTCTGAATAACGGACATCCAAAAAGTTGACAATTCTTCCAGGCGATCGGAAGCAATTTTAAAGCTTGTTTATAACTGTGTGACTTTTGACGCTCACAGCGCACTGAAAATCGGTCAACGCACAGAGTGTCAATTGAAGTTTTTCAAAACATTTTAAACTCGCGGATGATTCCGCCACTGTGCTTCTGACACAGAGGAATTTATAGCCCATTGTGCATCTAACGCTGAGTGCATACCACTGCATTTCCAAGTAATTGACTGCCGTCATGAGTTTTATTGTAAACATTGAAGTTCCTATGAAAAAATAGTCACATCAACTAAATAAGAACGTAAACTACATTTGCATGTTTATGACACAATGACTGCTTGGCTAATTGTCAAGCTTGTTCCGTAAATCTGTGGTAAAAATACTTGTCACATTTGAAAGACTCTCAACTCATCACATCGGTTTTGATAGATCAATTGTATGATTGAGATGCATGCATACAACCTGAATGGATGCACTACAAACAGAACACAATCACGCGCACATGTCAGTTTCTACTTAGTCTGTCAAGGGTCTTTATCGGTCATTGCAAATAAACGGGGAATGCCTACTTTGAGGCGATGAAACAGGTTTTCTGAGACAGGGGATATACAGCTGCACTTATTCATATTCTCGCAAGCGCTATTGGTCAACTGGCTCGTGTTTGATGTATTATCTTTTAAGAATTGTTATCGCATTTCCATGTGACTTTTATGCAAGCAAGCGTTTTCAGTTATGTTTCAAGAAAGTCACATACTCGTCGTAATTATTCACGGCAGAGCTGGAAGCGGGCACGGACCTTGGACCGGCAGGCCTTGGGCCTGAAATATCTAGCATCCAGCCGCCGATATTTATTATGTCTGAAATTAATTGCATTTCCCTCATTTGATCATTTCAATTCTCTGAATCAATTTATTTGATGACTTATCAACATGACTCTTCAGCAAAAACATGAAAAAACACTGATATACGAACGGAATAAGTCAGAAATAAAAAAGAGTCAGAGACCGCATCAAGTCATCAGTTAGCTGATAGGCGGCCGTCAAATCAAGGAACTATTTCGTCCACTCATTTAAATGAGGAAATTATGTGAGATACGGCGGGCAGAAGCCAGCACAGCATCAGGGATCGTAAGGGAACAAAGACTTTGCATGTAAATAGAATTGTTGGACAAATAAGATGCTTTCTCGACCACTTTGTTTACATAAGAGAATGATCCTCTTCCATTGACAGATAACATAAGTCAACAAGTTTTCAAAAATGCTTTGTTTATCATTCATTGACTGTGGTCAATTTCATCCTGACAAATACGAATCTGAAGTCAGTTTTTTATTCCACCGCTTGTTCTCTAACTACAGAGTGTCCTAAAGTTAATCAAATACGAACAGCTACATGCGTATTTGCTACATGTGACCTCATGAATATTGATTCTGGATAATTCGACCCTGACAAATACGAATCTGAAGTCAGTTTTTAGACTTCCTCCCTTGTTAGCTTATTACAGAGGGCATGAAAGCTTCAATTGTCCACTTTTCATGATAAAGGCATCACAAACATGATGATGCATTTGATGGACTTATTTAAAACTTGGAGATGCTCAATTCTAGTCTGAAAAACACAAATTTGAAGTCAGTTCTTTGTTAGTTTAATACAATATGTTTTCCAAACTTCCAATTTTTGTTATTTTTCATCATCGTGCTTAAGATTGATTAAGCTAGGTGTTTCATCTATTGACAAATGTGAATGCGAACATAGAGCGTCATTAGTCAGAATAATAAAAATGAAGAATAGACGTGTTCTAGAATATCGCTACAAAATTCACATCAAAAGTGAACTGAAGAAATTATCTTAATTTGAACTCATGCACTTTCATCATTTCGATGAAGAGACCAAATATAATCACCATTATCGATGTTTCCCTCTGACCATTGCATCGCCTGTGTCCCTGTGTTTTATATCCTGGTGAAAGCTCCCTGTTGTTCACTGAAAGCTCCAGTATTTGATCAAACAAGTCTAAATCAGCGTGAAGGCAATGCAATTTGATTGACATATTACAACCCAACTGTTCGCAAAACATCACTGTTTTCACTCGAATTCTCTTGATGGTCTTCTTCATGATTTTCGAGAAGCCTCTGAATAAAAGATTGAAATGATATTCATGTATTTCTTCCAATTGTTGTCATTGAATTTTCTAGTTCAGTTGTTGACTGTGCAGCATCAGACAAGCTAGGGAGCATGCGACGAATCAAGTCCGGCTATCTGGATTCAATGATTTGATTAGGCCTAACTATTTCACTAGCCTGAGTTTAATATATGAAGTTTGAAAAATCGTTTTAGATGCTAGGTTCATCAATGGGTTGTCTTCCACATTCTTTTCTTCGGCAGCAAAATTACTGCACTTAGATCATGTTTCACTTTTAATGATCGCCTCTCTTGCGACTGTCTCACATACACAACATGGAAGGATGTGTGGCAAAGCTATTTTTCAGACCCATTATAATCGTCAGTTTTTTATAGTCGGCACACACACACATTCCACTGATGCTCACTGCACTGAAGCAGCTCCAAGACTGTTTTGACGGTCATTTTTCATATCTGTTGAATATGAACTTGGTATATTTCCATTTTTCAGAAGCACAGCTATTAAACTGGACTTCGGGCTGTCAATGAACTGACGACAGTCTGAGAACATTTCGAAATAAGACGTCCTATTTTCCTTCAACTCTTAATCTTACCATGATATTTGCGTCATCTGATTCAAGACGACTGTGCAAGACATTGATATCGAACTATTACACTAAATTTAGCCTATTCAATATATGCCTACGGTCCTTCTTGCACGTAGAACCAGCCTGTTTGGATTGAATTCTCAGAAAATACTGACACCAAGAACGAAGTGTGCTTAATGTGTGGAGGCTATAGATATTGAAATGTACCTTCATGTAATGTACCATAGATTTTGAAATAAGAGATTAATAACTATCTAATCAGAACTTAAATGTATTACATTATGAGCAGTGAGATGCGTGTTTTATTAAAAAAGTTGAAATATTTTAAATCTTATATATTTGTTTTAATAACGGTGGAATGAAAAAATGAACACTATATTCGTGATATAATTGTATAAAACCGTAGAAAAATACAGGTAAACAAAATCTTTGTTTGACAGTGAGTGGCCAAATTCTATGTCGGGAGTTTCATGCCTTTATCTGAGTGAAGGCATTTCCTGTATAGATTAGGTAATTAAGGATTAAGTCTTGTCAAGCACCACACTGTTGCTTTTCGACTCTACACGCTGTAAATGTGTTTTCTAAATTGAAATGTGCCAACTAATGTGCAGATGATGTTAAACAATAATCGAATGGCGATTAGCAAGTGACATTTCTCTGCACTTTTGGTCACTAGAGTCGATTGAATAATTAGTTTAACTTTTGACTTAGTGACTTAGTTTCCTTGCTTCAATCAACCTAAATATAACTTACAAGAATAGGCAGTTATCGGTACATCAAATGAGATCCAAATTCAATGTGATAGACAAGCGCGTTATAGATGCACAATATTTATAAAACAAATGAAAGTTTACTATCATATGCTTAAATATTCACCTTACTGCGCAACAGTAGTCAATGTACTTACAGATGGAACACAGGCCCTGCAGCATACAATCATGTAATCAATAATCAGCTTTATAGAACGATTTTGAAGGCGATTGCACTCAACTAATGCAATCGATATTTTCATTGAGGGTGGCAAAGTGCGCAAAGCGATGAATGATGTCAACCGGGCCCAGATAAAAAATTCATCCGGGTCGGGCGGGTCAGGTGGGTCGCGGGTCACACGTGGAAGGAGACCCACTTCCTCCTCTGATTCATACTAGGTACTAGAACACAGCACAGGCCTCATGCATGAAATCAGACAGACTTGTTTCCACTGTACATGCACATTAATAGTTTGTAAGCTTGATTGATGGGCTGGGATATTTATTATAATCAATTGTAATGATAAAAAATTGTCAACTTTCAATAAGTCGAAGATCAGACTCCCTAAGTCTCACAGCTTGAATTTTACAAAACTTAGATTGAAATTGAGGAAAGTTTCCCAAAACTAAACTTCTCAAGCTGTAGAGTTGTTCTAAAAGAATATCACTAAAACAAGACAATGAGCAGTGATGTGACAAATCACGTTGTTAACGTTGTTAAAATGGGTGACATTTTCTCTCTGTATTATATCAGCTGTTGGTATGAGATGACATCAAATACGTCACTTCTCTTCACTGGATTTCTATGGGTGATATTTTGAAGCTAAACTGCTGAATTTCAAAGTCATTCTCTTAAATGCCAATCTTACACATTGTATGTTTACAGGGACATTCAACTTTTTCAATAGTCGTGTGAAGAAGTTGTGATACAAAATTGATGTCATCGTACAAGAGAAGAATCATCACGAGTGAAGAGCAGCAAATCTTTGTTCTATCAATTTCGATGTGAGATATTTCCGTCACAGATTACTTAAGCGATGATGCCGAGACGTGTCCTGCGTCCTCCGCAGATGAAAACTTTCCCGCCTGGGTAGATATCAGTCACTTCCGGTTTCCCTGCATCTTCATGTGTAAATGTGTTTCCATCCCTGTCACAATACTCACTATGATTCAGATATTTCTGCTCCTTATCATCAGCGAGGGAGGTGGCCAATGCAACGTCCTTTTCTCCGACGGTGCCTCGATACTGACGGATACTGCTGATCTTCTTGCCGCCCAATAAAGGCTCCAGAGCATCACAGACGTCTCTGAAGCTCATCCAGCCGGCGTGGATGGACGGCAGCTGGCACTTCACGAATTTGTTCGGTTTGAACCACTCACATTCGGTGATGATTCCCACCGCAGGATGGGAGGTGTCAGGAGTGAAATCGTCGGGATGGTACTGAATGGACAACTTCTCACCACCTGAAAGAATGAAATGACAAGCAGTGTCAGTGAAGGACATTGTCGATTAGAAACATGAATCTTTTGTGTGAAATCTTTGATCTATTCGATGCATTTCAACCACAACAGACGAATTCAAATCATCTGATTATTTCGATTCATATTAGAAAGTCATTTCGCTGATCATTTATCAATATTCATTAACAACGGTGATAATATTGCATTTTTCAACAGCCAAGATTCTGGAAAATAAGTTCCGGAGACGATCGGAGCCTTGTTTGAGAGCCAGAACCGCCGCGGCTCCGAAACCTTGGTGGAGACGAGCTCGCACCTTCTTCACTTGGCCACGCCGACAGTGCAAAAGAAATGCGAGTGAAAGGAGTAGTCCTCTCCAAGTGATCTCGTCAGCTCATTGTCCTATTATTATTGACAGAATGTTGCCAGCATTCTATGTCTGCTAAAACACCAGTTGTTAAAAATATTTCGTGTTTTTAGCCACGAGCTTTCGACGACTTACAGCTCGTCTTAATCATGTGGAATGAAACAGAAATGCGATGCATGGTTCCAGAATCATCGATTACAAATCACAAAGAATAAATGGCGTGACATTTCAAGATCAATAAGTGATAAAATAGAAGTAGACAGAAATGAGATTATGTACACTAGCTACTCAAAATAAAATGACAGTAACAACAATGATATGTAAAGATATGAAAACGTGATGCAACATCCGTCACAATAGAAATTGCTTCTTGTGTCGAGAAATTAATGGCTTCCATATACTGCTAACCTCTCAGCCTTTGTCTCTATTGTATGCGAATTCTTGGTTTACTCTAGGTGCACATTTGGAGAGATCTGTTTGTCCTATACGTCAGTGCGCCATTATCTTTGTCTAGAGGCCAAGGTGATGCGGTGCATTGCTACTGCCGCTGCCTTTATGAATTGGTATTTGCAAAACTTATAAATGCACTTGCAGTTCTAGCACAGAACATACATGTGCATGTGATTCAAGCAGAGAAACTGTTAGACAGTCATGAAACACATTTCATAAGACACCGAGTCATGGACAAAGAAGGGAAGTTTTTTGAATGTAGGCTACATGTATGCCATGACTTGTAACTTGCAAGTTTTGCATGCTGCATGCGAATCATCTAGCTCAAAGGTGGGCAGACGTTTCTAGTAGCTGACCACATCATGGATCTGATTAGCTTTGTGGTCAGCCAATTCTGCAGCAGACTGCTATAGAAATCAGAACTATTGAAATGACACTACTGTGAGGAGAAGACCTCTGCATCCTTTTAACAAAATATGAAAACCAAAGCCAATGCTTTATGTGCACATTCGTTATCAAGAACGATGCCTAACCAACATTTTAACCTGTGGTTTGTTTTACCATTTCCAAAATATTCTGTTCTCATTGAAACATGTGCTTTGGTGCTTTTCCGCAAGTTTACCACAGGGATGAATATAAAGTTTCCAGAAACATCAACCATGCACAGAAACTGTACCCACAAGTCTACACAGGAGCAAGACTTCGGAAACCTCAAATACTTGATACTTGCTTTAATCCGTGGAAAATATTGCAAAAGTACCGGCAGACTTAACAAAGGAAATCTGCTGATCTATAACGAAATCTACATTTAAAACATTTTACAAAATCTAGGTAAATACACAATAAATTGGGACTGTATTGAAAGAAAATTCTATAATACATACGATGCGTCAGGGCTGAAACCGGCCGGAATAATCACAACCAGCCAGCTGGGGCTGACAACGTACAACGTCAATCAAAACTGATCGCATGCCGCTAACTTCAGACAATGTTCTACCATCCACTGTCAAGTGCTCAGGCAGTAGGCGCTACTGGTACTACATGTGGTTGCATTGAAATCCAATCATTCATTCTAGCTCCTCGAGATTATTGTAATTATTCGAGATCTGAAACAATCTTTCGATCAATAGGCTAAGGAATACACAATTCTTACAAAATTCATGCAGTTAACCAAACGACAAGATATCATAGTCATTACAGCAACACAACAAAAATCAAGCTCCTTTTTCTTTTGAGGTCGATTTCTATTAGCGCTAAATTTATGCAGAAGTTGGCGGCACTTAGGCGTCCCGCGCTTTCAAAGGTCGATAGAAACAAGGTGGAACCTAAAAGAAAGCGGAGCTTGATATTTGCTTTGCTGCTATAAAAATTCTTGTAGGCTAGAATATAGGATTCTGAAAACTTTATTTGAGATAAAGTACGTTTAATTACATGCATAAGTTAGTAATGTTTTTCCTACTTAAGAAACAGTTTACAACAGTGTTTGAATAATTGTTGAATAAGTTATCACTAACAGATGATTCTCCAAACATTTGTTAGTGAGAGAGGATCGAGGAGTTCGTTGAGTTCCGTTGGCAGCCTACTTCTCATGGCGCATCAGCGACAGACTGTGCCTAGCACGAGAGCAAAACATAGGTGCCGAGCGTTTACATGCTAATCGCATTTACACATTTAGGCTATATAGATGGCTTCACTGCGTACGGCCTAAGTTCATATGCACTCTTTCAAACTGATGCTCTGATATTAATTAAAGTTTACTTGCTACATTACATGCTACTCAACAAATGAGAATAGTAGTCATGACTGAAAAAATGAATAGCAATGAATTATGGCTTAAATTTTTAAAAAATGTAGGTAATTAATTAAATTATGTCAAAATAAATCATGGTTTTGCCACACAATAAAACAGATTGCCCAAAAGTCAAGAAATCACTAATCGAAAAAATCAATCAACATTCAACACTTTTTCTTTAGTTAATTTGCATACAAAGAATCTATTTCGATGTCGGTGGAGAACCTACAAAGGATATTGGAGGTGACAATCTTCGGTTGATTTTGTCAGTAATTTTGTAGGATAATTGTCGGTCTACAGTATACAGTGCAGTGTCAATTTATTCCTTACAAATTAGAGTGATACAATGCTTAGTTTGTAAACAATTTTCATAACATGTAAACTTTTGAAATCGAAGGAACGATGAAAGTTAACCGAGAGAAGAAAAAATAAAGGAAGTAGGAATAGCTTCTTGTCAGCAGGTGGTTAGATTCAAGTTATTCAAGAAATTATGTCGCAGTACATTTTGTCAATTGCAGTTGATGTGAATTGAGAGCTTTTCAAATGAATAAGATTAAACTCGTCGACTCAGTCTTTATTCAACTAAACCTCACAAATTAGTTAGATTTGCATTTCAAATGCATGAACAACAGAAACAAAACAATCGTAATTAAAAGCAAACCGTTTGTCTTCTTACAAATACAACCGAGATAATCTCAAACTGATCTAACATAATTGACTGAAACAGATAATTCGCAGTAACTTTAATAGCTAGTGGGCATCGATGTCGCTCAGTTCAACAAGTCCAATGAGGTGATTATTGCATTATTTGTACAAATGTAGTGAATGCAGGGTGTCCGCGCAAATTTGAATGAAAATTTCCTGGTGTTTTCCAGGATTTCCAGGGTAAAATTCATTTTCCAGGTTTTCCAGAGAAATTTACCAAAAATCAGGGGTCAAATTCGAACGAAAATTTCCAGACTTTCTGCAAGGAAATTTTACTCAAATGCACGCGTCAAATTTAGAGGAAAAATTCAGGGAAAAATCTGTGAAAGTTCTGTGGCTAAGGAGCTTACACACCATAAAATTAATATCATTGACGAAAAAAATTTGAAAAGTGGCGCGAAATTATGTAGTTGAATTTTTAAGGCGCAGGTGATTCTAAATAAAAAATACCAATATATGCATCAGACGGCCACATTATATTTCTGGAAAAAAATGAAAATACAATCGATCGTATTAAAAGCTTGCGGATTGAGGAGAACAACATAGAAAAAGAGTATAATAAATAACGAAAAATATAAGACTTAACAATGAAATGTAACATTAACGGAATATCTGTAAAGTCCACTCTATAATGAAATGCAACAAGGTGAACGTCAGAGCGTTGTCATTCAGATAAGATCATTTGAAATGAAGCATTGCAGCGTGAATCCGTGGAAGGTGGAAGAACAAGAGCCAGAAAGAGGAACAATGGTTGATGTGCTGCATATGCATGAGAGTAATTACAATCAGTTTAAGAGAATGACACAGAAGAATTGATCTAGGAAAGCTCATTGGCACACGACGCATCGGGAATATTATATCTACATATTGAAAACCTACTTGAAATGTGTTTGAAAATATTCGATATTAGCCTCGGATCAATCGGAACAAGCCTGGTGCCTAAATGAAGTTTATCGGTTCAGCACCATTTTGCGTCAGTAGATTCTGCCACATGGCAATCAAGTGTGTAATAGCATCAATCCTAGATTACGGCTCCTAGTTCCCTACACCACACGACGTTAATGAGGGAGTCTACAGCTCATAGTCCACATTCCACACGACGTTAATGAAGGAGTTTACGGCTCCTAGTTCACCATACCACACGACGTTAATGAGTGAATTTACATGTACAACACCATTCCACACGACGTTAATGAGTGAATTTACAACTTCTAGTTCATTATGCCGCGCAGCGTTTATGAGGGAATTCACAGCTACTAATTCACCACACTGTACAACGATTAGGAGTTCGACAACAGTTCATAGTTAGCCATACCACGCAGTTCAGTCTCATTCATGTTGTGTACGTTATGATAGGAGATTCCAGTCACTGAAATATTCTAAAAACAAAAAGATTGTACGAGAATGAAGGCTATATTTGTAACAAATAAGTAGAGATATGAAAAATCTGGAAAAATAGAAAACACTTCAACCATGGAGTGTGACTTCAACAACTAGCAATTAGTGTCTTGATTAGTCCAGGCCTGTGATTAGCCTATGAGAAAAATTGAGGATTTTTTGCAAAAATTTGAAGAATGGAAACGGAGCCTAGTATGATAATTGCAAGAAAAACTCCAAATTTAAGCACGGATTTTGGACCAAACTTCAAGTCATGAAAGTCACAACGAAGAAGGTAAACCCAGGGTTGACCACACCGCACCTTTAGAAGTTGTGTATGTTACAAAGGTTATTGTCCTGCTAATAATCACTTCCCGCGTTCTTACGAAATCAATTTGTTGCCTCAAGTATTATCTGCTTAGAATGTGTCGAACAGAGGATGTCAGATCAAGCTGTTGATATCGCTCTGCTTCACGCTATCGTCTCAAATTCAATGATGCTTGTCAGATTTGTAAACTGTAATTTTTTGAATGTAGGATATATCCTCAACCACATGCATCTGGGGCTTTGCAACGATTAATTTTTGCGGACTTTAGACAAATTTGGGAGGAGAGTAACCCATAAGTATAGAAAGCTTAAAATCGTTGACGGAATGTTTGTGACTTTAAAAAAGTCAGTAATTTATCATGAAGGATACGCCACATTACACACTAATTTACTAATATTACTTTATGCTACATAAGTTTTGGTGAGTCCTGTTTACTTGTTAGCGTTTGATCATATCTCTCCTATCTACATTCAAATGAACATGATTTCTCTCATACAACACAAAACAAGTGTCGGGAACAGGCTTGCCAGTTGAGTTGTTGGTCTCATACAGGCAAAGAGTGAAAGATTATCACCTCTATTCGCATGAAGTTGCGCCGAGATATTGACGTCCACATCTTGCAGTAGACCCAGGTTGAAAATCTACCAACCCAGTACTATGTGGTTCAATGTCTTAATTAATCTGAGTTCACATACAACGATAAACAATGTGTGCACTAGTTTCACACCAAGCTGTGTTCAGCAAATTATGAAAACGATCTATAAGTGAATAATTCATCCAGGATAAATGTCGGTCGGCAGACCATGGAAAATGTAGCTGCAAAAAGACTCATGAGATAGCTGAGCTTCATACGCTTCCAACCCGCGCACGCTAGTGACTAGGAGGCAGGTAGACACTAAATTTAGGGACCATCCGCTTAACCCCGTCGGATGTGTTCATGTTCAGCGGAAATAAAATGGAAGAGAGTGAGTGAAACAAACGCTTCAGTTGATAAGAGCTCTGAAATCCAAGTGATCTGGGCTACCTCTATGCTATCACATAATGGATATAGAAGATCTATATCCATAAGTTCTTAAAGAAGTGCAGGCATGCATTTAACAGCCATATAGTCGCAGAAACATATAAAGAAGGTTGTGAAACAGGTCTAGATAATTAATGAAAATAATTGAATGTGCATTTTATTGTTGGAATTCTTCGCAACATTATGATGTTGGAAGTGAAAATTGCTGACAGTGTTCAAATATACAATTTCTGTAGGTTGATCGCAATGCTTCACTCATTAAATACGTGGAAGTTTTGCACTAAGGAGTTCGGCAGACAATAATTTCGGACAACTTCTCTGCTTAGCAAAATAAGTCCAGACGAACCGGAACATCTACAGCCTTGTAGCTTGTAGAAATGAAAACGACGTGAAACAAGATCAAAATTCAACGTAGCAAAGTGCGTCAAGGTAACAAAATCAAAAAACAAGCTAACGACTGGTTAATTTTTGATATGCGAAACATGATTTAAAAGAAAATCATTGTATCCTAAAATGTCTAAAAAATTGAAAATACTTCACTAGAAGGACAAACAACGGTTCTCCTCTCCTCATGTGAAATGAATTGGCGAGTAAGTCGTTCTTTTCAAAATTATGTTTATCACTTCTATATTGAAAAGATTCTATTTAACAGTCTGCCCATCTAGATACTAAGAGGACAGATCTGTGTCCAATCAAAATATCAGATCTAGCTAGCACAGCGGGATTACACTATCCAAAATCTATCAGGTGGGTAAGAGAAAATTACAAAGTTATAAATCCTGAGTGATTCATGATTAGCACTTAGCAGTATGGATGTAGGATACATGTTACAGGATTCTATCTTAGCTTCTTGATTGGAAGTTTACACATCATTGCCATTCGCCAAAAAACAATACACTATCCTACATTTAGTCTGTAGTGTGTCATATTTGAGGAATTTCTCATAGTTTAGCTATATTTTAGGAATTTTTGAGGATTTGAGGAATAATAAACAAATTAGAGGAATTTGAGGAGTAATCACAGGCCTGTTAGTCTCAAAATTTCCAGGAGTTTTCCAGGATTTCCAGGTTTTCCAGGGTGCGCGGACACCCTGTGAATATGTAGTAAAAGATAGGATAGTGTAAAACAGTGAAAAATTCACTAGGAAGATAGAGTTTGACGATCATTGCCTGCAAACGTGAATATCATCACTTGACTCGGAAAACTGTTGGAGAGCTTCTAAGTAATGAAATCAATGGGTACTCATTCACATGCAGGAGTTAGGGGATTTTATATTTACATGTGCACATCATATTTCCTGTCATCTACGTGTACATACGACCGCACGGCAAGCTCATTCATCAGAGTAATTAACTGCCACATTTCCAACCATAAAATTTATCTGCATTTCTACAAACATTTCATCTACAACAAATATGTTGCCTTATCATTAGAATTTCTCAACTTCAAGACCATCTCTAATTTCAGAGATATCGAGATGTCAAATGATCACATTCCGAACAGCATGTCTGCATGATATAAGGATAAATGGCACACTCGTTCAATGGAGCAATTAATTATATCAAATATCCAAACATGACATTATAGCTACATGCACACTTCTATGAACCTGGAAAAGTCATCCTTTCTGAAAGATAAATTTTCATAATATTTGCAACTTACCAAAACGTTCCATGACTAATGTTATCCTTGAGTTCAACGACTCCGTCTCCGTCTGAAGCTTCTGGTTGAACTCCTGCTGTTGCTGACGAAGCGCCTCCACGGATTGTCCGTCCATCTGCAGCTTCTGGTTGAACTCCTGTTGCTGCTCACGAATTGATGCCGCTAAAGTCTCCTCCTTGTCTTGCAGTTTCTTAACGTTTTCATCTTGTTTCCGAACCGTTTCTTGAAGGCCATCAATCTTCTCATTTAAAATCTTCTTTTCATCTTTTAGCTCTGTGTTTGTCTGCTCCAATTGATGCATGTGGCTTTGCAGGTCATTAATACTTTCGCTCACTGAAGCAATGGACGTACTTAGTTTCGTCACTGCATTTTTTAAATTGAAATTTTGCAATTGTTTATCCGCGAACATTCTTTGAATATTTGCAATCTGTTGATGTAAGTCCGTTATAATCAGCTCAGCTGTAACAAGAGAGAGAAACTTATTTTCTTATGTTGAAAGTATCCTGAATTTCTAGGAAATACGCTCTTAAAAATGTTTGAGTGACATTTCAGAGACTGCAAAAGCCATTCACGCCATTTCGAATGCAGTAGTTTTCTGTTAGAAGGATTGAGATTTCAACTTCCTGTTCAATATGCAATAATAATTGAGTATTCGGATCATTTTGAGTGTTTTGAATAATCAAGAAATGAACTCTCTCGCAAAGCTTGCACCAATATATTGAAATACACATTGATAGCTGAGAATTCAGGAATTAAAAGAGCGTTTTCTAGGTCATCACGTATAGCATATAACATTTCAATTGATGTATGGAAAGGGATAGTTCTATTGGATAAGACTTTTCTTGAATACAATTCGATTATCAATGTTGAAAAGGCAGTATTGCACTCAAATATCACATTGAGATGCAATGTCGATCGAAACGTGTATTAAAGTGAAAACGTCTTGGTTGATCATTGATTTTTTGTTTGGGAAGAGCAAAAGAGAATTTGATGCTTTAGATACATTTGGGCGATGCATTTCAGCCTATACATACAGGCCATCTTCAAGCACTGTACAGTGGCATACATAACAGGAGTATGTTTGAAACATTTGAACAAATATTCATATCAAATTCTCTGGCCCACAATTGTAGCCCACAACCTGGTCGGAGACAGAACAAGCTATCATACCTGCTACTGGTATCCGGAAATCCAGTATTATCTGTCACCTTTTATCATTTCCATGAATCTCTTCTATGTCACCCATCCTAGTTGTTCAAAGTTTCTAGAATATTCCTGTTATGGATGAAAAAGCACAGCGCCTGAATATATAGGTTGAAATATATCGCCTTCATTCATCTACAGCATCAAATTCTCCTTCGCTCTTCCCAAGCAAGAAAAGAAACATGTGTTTGTTAGGGAATATTTACGAACATCAATGTCTTATGGAATTGAAGTTTCTCATACGAAATTATAGATTTTCTATTTTATGATCCAGAATTTGATGTCATCACTTAGCAGACAAATCAAGAATTTGAAGTCATCTATCAACAACAAAGATGAGTTATCAGACTTTTATACTCTGGTCTTCTAATTTCTGTGTACATAGTAGTTCACATTTTGTATCCTTTTTGTATCTAGCTGGCTTAGTCCTTTTATCTTGTATAACTTGAGAACGTAGTCATAACTGCGAAATATTGTTTCAAAACTAACAAAATAAAATAATTCTATCAAACACTTTATCCAATAATCAGCAGCAAGGCTTACAGCATAATTCATAATTCACCATAAAATTAATAATTCCATAAAAATGCTGCTTAAAGAAAATTGCGTTCTCTTTTCTGGATGACATCGTATTGTTGCGAACTTTTCAATATACTCATATACCCCTGCATTCAAAGTGGATTTGACTTTGCATGTTGTCATCATCAGTGAGTATTTATCATGTGCTTGACGAAGAATAAAATCATCGTCACAAAAACTTCAAATTGCATACGTCGCTGGTAATGTAGAAGTTACACAAGTTTTGTGCAGTTGAAGAACTATCCGTGGTTCCTTCGACTGTTCTCTAATTCTTGGTTGACTATACAGGCGAAGTAAGTGGCTCTTCGGTTATTAATAGTTTTGAACTTATAGATGGACTATTGATGAAATCAGATCGATAGAAATAAAAGTCCGGACTACCAAGCTGCCAGTGAAGTCTCCCAAAGACAAGATGCTCCTCCTCTCAGTGTCATCAGTAGAGTACAAATTTCAGTGTTTGTGTGGTCACACCAAAAGGACAGTGGGTGCGCGAGTTAGAGAGCAAAGGAGGCCGGCAACCACCGCTCTCAAGTCGACCATGTCAAAGCAATGTCACCCGACACCTGATGGTATGTTCACAGCCGAAGGAAAATGTCAGAAAGCAATTTTCTATCCTCGATGTCTCTCCTGATAATACAAGGCTCAAATCCTCGAAGCAGTCCATATCTTCAGATCGAAAGTTGATCTGTGCAAGAATTCACCTTCACCTTTAGTCAACCTTGGTAATTTTGCTCACTTAATTATTTATTACTATATTTCTCTATTTATTTATTGAATCAAATTAATAATTTATTTATCTATCAAATTAAATTTGATTCATTCATTATTATGCATTTTTTCTTTACCATTGCTCTTCATTCTGTGCTTATTTTCGTGCACGGTTGTATCTTCTGCAATTGCCTGCATTTCTCATGGTTATCTGTAGGCCTCATTCATTTACTTGTCACTTTGTATCTGAATGTAATCAGCGCATTCCGCAGTTCATGTCAATTCCAAGTAATTGTTGTTGTCGTGGTCTTGTGATCCGATTTTCACTCGTTGTGGATTGTGACACTCAACCTGTATCTACATTTCATTTTATGGTGTTTCGCTTGAAGGAGAACCATCGGAGGGCATCGTGCTTATTTTGAATCACAAGAATCGAATGAGAAATCTACTTGTGGTGTTTTTCATATGCAGAAATATAATTAATTATTCGAGTGTGATAAATAAATAAAATGCATAAATTCCCTTGCATAATAATGATCACATAATTAAATCTTTATTTCTCCGTAACCTGCAAGTAGGGCCTCACCAAGTCAGTGACATCACCTCAACATGTCCCCAAATGTAGGCTTTCTATTTGCGAAAGTGAGGGCACCAAAAATAGACTGACAAATAAAAGGAATATAAGTCCATAAATAAACATGTGTAAAGGATTTTCATGGTTTGGAGATTCTTGGTTTTTAAAAAATATTTCAATGATGAAAACCTTGCTCAAACATTCATTCCCTCTTGCACTAAATTCGTTCCGGCATCCCTGTTTGTATTATTTCAGGACTGCGTAGTTAGTTTTGTATTATTTCCGCGTCAAATTCATCAGGACTGTGCAGTTAGTTTTGTATTATTTCTATGTCAAATTCATCAGGACTGTGTAGTTAGTTTTGTATTATTTCTATGTCACATTCATCAGGATTGTGTAGTTAGTTTTGTATTATTTCTATGTCAAATTCAACAGGACTGTTCTGTTTTTCTTACTTTTGGTGGAAGGCGGCGTTCGTATTTCCAACTCCTTTGACTGTTTGCTACAACAGTTGGCAGGAATGCTCTGAAAAGATTCTTCCTCGTGAGATATTTTTCGTCCACAGCCCATGCAATGGAAATCAATGTCGCAAAACTCTTCATCCAACTCCTTGTTTATATCGGTACGAAATCTCGCTAAGACGTCAGTGTAGGAAATCCGTTGTTGCAATGTCTCCCAGGAGATTTTCTGTTCATTTATCACAACGTTTATTGTCATCTTTTGTCTTTTCTCAACTTGAACAACACTGTTGGAGATATTAAATATCGTACCAACCATTTCATCATCGTTGTCCAGCTTTCTATGTCCCAGTATGAGATCAATCTCTGTATCATTCTCAAAATTAGAAACAATGCGTCTCAGATCTGTTACCGTGGCAAACTTTGATATTCTTGGGGAAACATAAAATCCATCTGATAATTGTATTGGAATCGTTATGGGATCTGTCACGAGGATCCCATCCTCAGCAATATTCAGATCACTTAACAAAGTGTCGGAGGGAGAGATGCCTTCTCCTTGCAGTGCTGGCGACTTTGAAATGTCTCCGATGACGTCACCAATTTCAATCACTCGTTGTTGAAGTCCCTGATTACTCAAGACGTAGATGCTCCTTGTGGCGTTGATGATGAATTCATAGAGCTGCCTCCAAGGAGCTCCGAAATGCTTTAATATATCGAGAAGGATTCCAACAAAGAAAATATGACTATTGTCCAATTGAAGGTGTACAAGTTGTTGTGCCTTCTCCTCTGTCATATCGTCTTTGTCCGAGTCTTCTTCAACTTCTCTTCCTTCTCCTCCTTCATCTTCGCCCTCATCATCAGTTTCATCTTCAAGTCCTTCTTCTTCTTGCTTCTTCTTCTGATCATGAAAAGCTTCTTGAAGAGTTCGTCTGAGATGTTCGCTATTATCAGTGTAACGAACATCCTCAAACGTTACACACGCTTTATCCCACACATCCAAGAAATATATATCAGGTTTTAACTCTAGTACAACAGTCTGATGTTCTCCACTCAATGAGAACATCTTGGAGTCCATTGTCAGCAGTTCTTCATCACACCAGAACCTTGCTGTACTGAGGTTCAGTTCCGGAGCTATAATCTGATTGATGTGGGGAATCACTTCTTCAAGCGTTTGACTCGGCCACACTTGCAGCTGTTGAGCAGAATCAGTGCCACCAAACACTTCAATCGTTATGGAGACTTCTTCTTCATAAAAGAATCTCAAAAGTCCAGGCAGCTGTTGTGGTATGTCTTTCAGCTGCTGCTCTTCAGAGACTGGAATGCCCTCCTCATTCAAGAATCGGGAGGACTGTGATATTTCCAACTCCTCCTTCCACTTGGCAGCAACTTCCTCAACGGTGGCGGTTTTGGGGAATGAGTACAACTTATTTCTTGCATCATCTGCACCTTCAATTATAACAGAAATATCACCTGGAAATGAACATAAAATTCTTAATGAAAGTTACAGAAAAGATGTATCAACGACTCACTTTTTTGCACGATTGCAGCCATTATAGAAATCTATTTTCTAATCAATAATGAAAGCAAACAATTAATGAAAGGTTCTAAAAAGCAAAGAGAACGAGAATAGAAAATCGTCTGCTCTACGAAATTCAAAAATCTGTCGCACGTACATTCGATGCTTTAATACAGGGCCAAAATTTGCACATGACGTATTCTGTTCTTAAATTTCTATCACAGTCTTGAGGTTATATAGTTCTGAAGAAGCCTGAAGTCTGAAGTGTCCTTGATTTTGCGATACTTGCTTGATATCAATCTGTCTGACGTATTCGATAGATTATCTCAATTTTAGATAATTTCTTCTTTAATTATTCTATCGAAATGAAAGAGGATAATCGTAATGAAACAGCTTCATTCTCAGCTTCTGTGTTTTGGCTGCATTCATATAAAAAATCAAATAATTCCGCCAAGTATGGTTGTCTGAATTTGCTCCAAGAAATAGAGTACATCATCTGTCGGACGCACACAGTGTGCATGAGAAAATGAAGTTTCGAAAATCCAAAAAATGTCGTCGTGTACTTGACCGCTCAGTTCAGTACATGTTTCCTGTTCATGTTCGGTTTTAATTTGTCGATGTGATTAGCCTCTGAGATACGGGTTTTAACAGGATTGTCAAACTTATCAATAAGTTGTATTCAGAAATCGCTTATATTCATATTGACGTCATTATGTTGAATAGAGGCATGAACCGATGACGCACTTTTGGAGTCTTTAAGTTTGAGGCTTGTATTGTGCTCTTGAAAGCGAATATTGAAAGGCCTATTGGTGGAACCAACGTAAGTGACAACGCAGATGTTACAGAAGAATCGATGTGTCGATTGCATCTCTCATTGCAATTGTAGTAAGTTGGAGGAGATTTGCAGACGTCACAGGCAGGGCTCCCACTCCTGCGCAAATTTTCAAATTTTTATGAAATTCCAATTTTCTGCGCAAATTTGACAATTTTGTTGTAAAAACGTGAATGAACGCAGTGCTATGAAGTCACTTACTTTGAATGGTCTTTTGGTGACGAAATGTGGACTCATTTCAAACGGATGGACTAGTTCAACTTTTCCCTTCTCTGACGGAGTTATGGCGGAGCTATGTCTATCAGCGCGATCAAGATATCAAGAGAGGCTGAAACGACAGAAAGAGGAAGAAGAATTGAAGGAAATGGAAGATAAAAAACGAGCTGATGCTGCAAGAAAGACTGCGGACAAAGCTGCGCTGGAAGACATAAAAGATTTGAAAGAGCAAGCACGCGACCAACAATCGAGAGCCGAAACTAAGAGAAAGCAACCAATGGCATTGCTTGCCAGTGCAGAGTAGGAGGAAGCAGCTGCAAGAAAAATTATGGACAAAGTATTCCAAAAGCGACCACAGGTTGACGCTGATTATTCACAGGCTTCGAAATATCATAAGAAATAGAAGTGTGCAGTTCTTGCTTCTTTCATCATACTTCATATTATTGTTTCACGATTTTTATATTTTGTCTATACTTTTCTATGACACCGATTTGGTTGTTTTACAGGTTCTTTTCTTATACATATTCGTTTTTTAAAGAATTTCTTCACGGTTCAAAACATAATATCGACTGATCATTCCGAATAAATCAAAATGCCTATTGAGTTTTAGTAATTATGCAAAACAAACGTCATAATGTTTACTATGTTTTTGAATGTTTTTGAAAAATAAACGTTTCTGACTTCTATGTTTACTTAATGTTGAAATGTAAGCTTACAATATAAGCTTCTAACCATCAACTGTCTCGAACGTTTTCATTTCCAAAACAAATTCATTTTAATTTCATCCTCGATATCATCATTAATAGAGAACATTTCTGTCTTTATCGACAAAAACTTATTAATTGTATGACATATCATATCGACATCTATTATGTTCGACGGTACCTAAATATAATTCCACGATAGGAAAATTGGCCCGTGAAACGCCTTTAAAAAACTGCATAATTGCGACTACACTTCCGACTAGTATACCTTCTTTTAGTATACTGCCACTCTTTGTATATGCACATTCCTTTTACAGTTGTTTTTTTGTTGTTTTATGTTTACAAGGCCAACAATTCTGTTTCATATATTTCGCTGTTTCGTAAGGTTTTTACGTTTAGATCTGCCCATATTGTACCGAGATTTCAAATGAATAATTGCTTGAATACCATAATATAAAGACATCATAAACATGACCTTTCTTTGTTTTTAAAAAAACTATTACTGGGTATATCACTTGCAGCTAGTAAGTATCGATAAATTACATGCTTGACTAGGCCCTGCAATTAATTACATACATTATTACAAGTAGGGCCTTATGCATAAAATTACATATGTTCTACTTAACTCTTAGATAACTATCACATGATATAATAAAATATTGATTGACAATCATTTAGCAGTTCATTAGCTCAAACTTTGGTCTACATTCATATTTTAGAAATGCAATAAGATAATAACTTGAAGCAATTAAATAAATCACAAACACAAAGATGGCGATACAGGGGGTCTAGGCACAAGAATTTCGAATTTTATCCCTGAAATCAAAAGCTGCTCAAATTTTCGCAAATTATGGAGTGGGAGCCCTGGTCACAGGAACAGTCACAGTCAAATTTACTATTATTCAAGTAATTGGCTAGAGATTGTCCAGGTCTAATGGTCATTCTGATGGGTATATCGTATTTCTTAGCGGTGCGGGTCAAGCTTCTGGAACATTTATCACTAACAAAGTCCAAAGATACACCACTATTTATTTTTTGTTCACGTTCTGGGTTTTTTTTGTTTTTCTGTTTATAATTGTCAAAGTCTTTCTGACTGTTATCTTTTGGTCTGTTGTTTAGACAATGAATTGCATGCAAAGATATACTCCTGCAATCATGTAAAGAATGATTCTCTTTCACTCAATTCATTTGAACTTACGATTCACAGGCTATTCAAACAAGAGATAATTACTATAAAGTTTTCGGGAATAAATATAGGAAAAGTCTTACTCTATGTACGTCCGACAGTGTTTGGTGGAAAACTTCAGCACGAAGTTTTCTCAAAAGCATAAGCTTAATTAGCGGTAGCATTGACATCAAATTATTTCAAGTAGAGAAAATTGATGCATCTGAGACTTTCATCACACCAGAATTACTCCTGTCCTGATAATATCAATAAACAGAACCAAAAACCTATCACAACGACGTGTTTGATAACGCAGCCTCATTTTATAAAAGAGAGTTCCATTGGTGATTTTCTCACAAAACGGTTGTGTGTGTGGAATGTTCATGTATTATCAAGAGCATATCAGTGTTAATATCAATCGTAATGAATCAGAATTATTCTTACAATTACGCCCGACAGATGACTTTTGTGAATTTCTAGCCTTTACAGCACAATTTCACAAAACCTTTCCCAAGTGATTTTGATCAATAATTCAATGAAAGTAGTGCTACAGGTAAGCGACACGAAAGCTGAGGAATTGAGCCGTAAAAGCACGCTAATTTCAATTCGATGATTCTGTTTCAATTAGGACATTTTCTTGCGATTTCTAATGACAGAATTTTTTTCGGAAGGAGTTAATAACTTTTCCATGTGGATGACAACCAATTTCGTAACAGATCCAAAACAGTATTAGATTAGATGTACTACAAGATCGTAAAGAAAATCAAATAATTTCAAAAAAAAGTCTTGAACTTGATCATAAAGCGCTGATGGTCAGACAGTTGAGTCCATGAAATGTTTTGAGACATTGTCATTAATCCACAAGACTAAAGATCCGTCCATGACTCCGCCAATTGCAATCCAATTTTTCTGTACTTGGAATTCAGCCCATCAACAATGGCTACTTATGACATACATAGACAGTTTCTTCCAACAGCTGCAGGTAAAATAGCATTTTAAACCATCAATCGGTTGCATCAAGTTATCAAATATGGAGATTGTTCGCTTAATGTGACATTTTTCAGTCATCAAATTCCGAAAGTGTGGGCAGTGTTCGGATTCCAGACTCGAATCATCTCCTAAACCGGCTCCTCATTGACAGATTCTCCCATATTCATGTTTTCTTTACCGAATTCCAAAACTTTAACCTGACTGATGTTGACGATATTGTATTAGAAGCAATTATTAATGGAAATCTTTTGAAAGATGATAAAATCATATGAATATATAAATGAATATTTAATATGAAATTCGCAATCAGCGACCTACATACTGAGCTGACCTAGAAAGATGCGATGCTGCTGTTTAGTTGCGCGATGAAAGTTTGATGTAAATAAAAGAGCACTAATAATTTCATTCAATACTCAATGAACTTGCTGAATGGTCTGAATGGCCGAGTCCGGGCCTAGAGTGGATGGTCCACACCGGGTAGGGGCCTATAGTGAATGGTCCACGCCAGGTTAGGGGCCTAGAGTGAATGGTCCACGCCAGGTAGGGGTCTAGAGTGGATGGTCCACACCGGGTTAGGGGCCTATAGTGAATGGTCCACGCCGGGTAGTGGCCTAGAGTGGAGGGTCCACGCCCGGTAGGGGCCGAGAGTGAATGGTCCGCGACGGGTTAGGGGCCTAGAGTGAATGCTCCACGCCGGGTAGGGGCCTAGAGTAAATGGTCCACGCCCGGTAGGGGCCAAGAGTGATCTTTTCGGGTCCAGACCTGAAATGCCTGCCGCTTCCAACTCAGAACATACGACATGGCAAAATAACACTGCAACTACTTTGACTCACTAATCGAAACAGCTTATGGGATTGTCAATTGATATAATCCATTAATTGAAGAAAACGATGCAAAATGATGCAGTGTAGCAAATCAAAAATCAGTTAGACCTGAGTTGAGAATAACTTTTGAAATCTGCATTACTATGTTGAGCCTTAAGGTGTTCCAAAAGTCCTCGTCGCCTGCGAAGCTGACTGATAATCGAAGGTAACATCAATACATTCTTTTTTCAATTCCAAGTGGAATACAGAAGTCCATCTGTTTTACGACAGTTACAATGTTTAGAATTCTGATCTTTCAGCTTGAACTGCATTGAAGAAGTAGCACGCAGTCATCATATAGACCTACACTTGACTTTACTGAAATGAGTGGTGACAGTGAATTATCTATTGAGCAGAAAACTCCGCTTTATTCTGGTTGTACATGCATCTCTCAGTGACAGCTGCAAAGTGTTGTACTTCTTCCTCGTGGGTATACGCTCAAGTCCGTCACAGAATGAGCACATGAACTCAAGTCTTCAATAGGAACAAAATGCTTTCATAAAAACTTAATTCTATGTCATGATGCTTATTTCTCCTTAACCGAAGAATACAAGATGAACGCTTAAACCAACTTCATGTGTCGGCTGTTTGAGAAGCCTCAACACCAATCATGCAACCAAATGAAAGAAAGTGAATGTTTGTAGTCTCGTAGTAGTCTCACATCTTGACATCAAAAAGGGATTTAGAAGGTGTTGATTCTTGTGACAAGGACTTTTGGAACACTCGGTGGTTGAGAAATCCGATATTTATTATGCAAAATGAACAATCACTCACCTCAGCAGTGGAACACAGTATTTCCTTTGATAAGACTTCCAACGATTGTCAAAAGATGCAGACAACCTCGAATTGATTATCTGAAGAATATAAAAGGTCAGACAAATAGTGACTGCTATGTGCAGAAAATCATTGATATAGTTGAGAATGAATGCTGAAAAATTCAGTATCTGCTTGCACGTGCTTGACACACCTTCTGATTAATAAAGTGAAATTCTAATTAGAACAGACATTTTGAACATCGAGAAGTATCATTGCCGTTATATTCAATGCGCTGTTTTGTGACCTACTTGATGAGGAGACTGTGAGGTAAGGTATGTTCTACCATCGTACAACATTGTTCATATTTACCATCAACAAATGGGTGTTGTCCATAAATGAATAAAAATCATCACTTACGTAAACAGTGAAACACAATGCTTTCTATTATAAGAATCCAACGATTGTCAGAAATTGCGGGAAAATGTCCAAATGATTACCTGCAGAGTAGAACATGAAAAGTGACCATTGTCAACATCTGTAGATGTTATTATCATTCAACAAAAGAAATATTGAAGACTGAATAATGAATTTCTCAATCCTTCAGCTTTCAACATAGAACATGAAGCGTAAATTTTGCTATTTTACATTGATTTTACATTGCATTGGCCTACATTTTATTGCTGAGTTGAAGTAGGCGCTGCCTTCAATCATGCAGTGTTCAACCTCAAAATGAAACAGCTTCGTACAATTTAATCAACAGGATTTTACATTGTTAACTTTCATGACATAATTGAGGATCTCTATAATCCACGAAAGCTGCTGAACAAATTCTAAACAAAATTTTTTAGGCCAATAAAATATCAGGAGTTCTTAGAGATGCCTTCATATCTCTATTGCAGTTGTACATAATGTCTAATTTCATAATTACATTATAGCCACAAAACATTGCTCATTTAACTAAATAGGTTACGTTATGAAGCAGAAAATACAAATTTATTATTCTTTCTCATTCTCTTTTTGAAGTCTCTACCTTAGTTTTATCAATACGTGTTGTCTGTATTAAATCATCATAATATCAACATGCGCTATACAAGAGCATTATAGCTAGAAAGAGCTTTGGAATCACTTCAATTCTGAGTCGAAGGAAGCTATGAAGAGTATCATCATTTGATGAAATGATGTCATCGAATGCTATAGTATTTCTATGACACATGGTTTGAAAATCAATAATTAAAACAGCGGTCGATGTTAGCTTTATGGCATTGAAACTAAGTGATTATTCTATGTGATTGATTGAGATCATGAAATATAAATATTGAAAATACGACAACACAATACAAATTAGAACAGCAGGTAAATTATTGTCAACAGACTGTAAAGTTAGTATAGCGTCTGTGTTCAGATCCATCAAATGATAAGATTACAAGTAACACAACACTTAACGAACTGCACGTCGAAACCAGCTCTAACATGTGACTTGAATAGCATTACCCTCGACTTTGTGACTGTCAATGGTCTGTTGAATGGCTTCATTGCTGCATCTATAAATGATTTCATATTTGATTACAAGAGCAATAAAATTATTGTCAAAACTTTCCAAACACCATGTGAATAACTAATGTTACAAAATATACTTTGCTACTCAAACCTTATTCCCAAGAATACCGAAACATTCGCAGATCCATATCATCAAATGTTCGCCTCTAAAAGCATTTCATCGATTGAAGGCTTAACAATTGATTGCAATTGATTGGTTGTGAGTAGGGCTGTGTACGGTGCACCGGTTCTTTTGGGAGATCCGGTTTTTGGTCCGGTGCACTGTGAGGTAAGGTATGTTCTACCATCGTACAACATTGTTCATATTTATTGACAGAAAGTGTATCGAATATAGAACTACAGAAATAACATTTCTATTTAATAACAGATATTGAAAATGAAGACAACAAAAATGCTCAAGATGTACAAGATGAAAAGTCAGTTTACAAAGTAGAGAAAGATAACTATCTAGGAAATCCAAAAATCAAAATTTTCTGGATACCTATTATTCCTGAACATTTGCTGGCAGCAATAAAAATCAACTCAGAACCCTCATAGCCGACTATGTAGTCAGGCACTAATTGCAAAATGTTATCTTTGCATTTTTGTCTGCATCAGAATTTCTCACCTCCATTTATTCTGTTATCGTGTTCATCGTATTAGAAAATTATACTAATTATTTTTTATACTTTTATTGACCTATGATTTCATCTGCTTTTATTATAGACATCACTCTTTTCAATTTACCGAGTGAATTTCGGAAAAGTGTTTCATCTATTTCATGTAATTACTCAATACATATTACACTCTTCAAGTCCTCTTTAACCCTTTCAAATAACTTAATAAATGGGTTAAAGGGTGCTCATATTTCATAAAAGAATTGTTTACTTATGAAAAACATAGATATTGAATCAGCAATGATAACTACATAGCTTTTGCACTCTTATAAATTTCAACATGCTCATGATCAATTTAATCGTAGTAGTGCATTGCATATTACATTAAATTTAGTACACAGTTTTGAAGAAATTCTAGCGCGCTAGCCTCCCAAGTCCCAAAACGATTTGTTTTGGGATCTTTTATTAGTTGCGAATAGCGTCTTGCTTTAGGAAGGGATTCAGCTCGCTTTAGGAGGTGTTGGTTTACAGTGCCTGAATCAAAAGGAGACTATGAAACACAGCTATCTTGAAAATAGTTATTTAGTATGGATCCTCAAATGACTGCTGCTCAGGAATTATTAGACTTAACCCTTACAGCGTAATACGGACGTCAGACATTATTTGAACCACTCTTATGAAACCTTCGACACCTTTCATAGTTAAAAGTTACAGTTGAAAACTTTGATGGAGCATTCGGAATAACCTCATCTTCATTACAAAAGGGAATTAAATGAATAATTATCACTTACGTAAACAGTGAAACACAGTGCTTTCTATTATAAGAATCCAACGATTGTCAGAAATTGCGGGAGAATGTCCAAATGATTACATGCAGAGTAGAACATGAAGCATGTAAAATGAATCAGTTGCAGCAACTACAATTTGGTCTCCATTTATAGTCGAGTCTCATTACTCCGGTCTTTGCTCATCCGGTTGTCGCTTTAGTCCGTCCAGTGGTCTGGGAACGGAGACGGCCGGATTAATAAGACTCAACTGTGTACGATTGTCCGCATTTCTGTTATTATTATTCGACAAAAGAAATATTGAACACTAGAGACTAAATAGTGACCTTCTCGCTCTTTCAGCTCTCTGATTATTTAAGCTGATGTATGATGGCTGTTATATGAAATTTTACTGCGAAGAAAGAATTATGAAGGATGAGCAAGGTCTACAGATTGAAATGAATGTCAGGTTGTTTGTCTTGATCACTTGTTTATTAGCATTGAAATCTTTGTCGCTCTCATTTTAGAAATGATATCAAATCAATTAATACAGAAAGTCCGCGTCTGTCCTGACCACTTGGTGACTCTGATCCTGTGACTGATTTCTTCATTTGAGTTAATGAAATTATGACTTTTAATAAAAATAGAAAATTGCTTATTCTTATCAACTGCCAGCAATTTGTGGGACTTGTGGCTACGAAGAACAATATGAATGTTACTGATATCCAACTTCTGCGCTCTTTTTTTGGAGAGATTCAATCTTATTTGAAAGTGGACCTTGCTACACGACTATGCAGATAAAAAGGCCCAGCTGACACTATTTTGAATTTTTGTTGTCACATAGAACAATTAGATATTGACTTGCATCCTCATTCAATTAAAAAATGGTAACAGTCCTGAATAGCTGACATTTCATCCAATATCAGGATTTTCACTGTCACGCAGAAATTCTAGCAGAAATCAAAATAATCTTCACACATACGATTAACGACGGTATCCACATGAAAGCTTAAGATTTCGTAAATTAATGTATTAAGAGCCGACGCCTCATAATCTGCTTGGAGAGTCTTATTCACCTCCTGTGCCTCATTTATGAACTACATGCTGTTCACCTGATAGAAAAGTGTGACTTTTTCACACATCACCAACACAATCATATAATTCATGAAAAGCCTATTCATGTGAGGTTAGCAAAAATAGGTTTACCAGCATTGTCATGATGTCAAACTTGTGACCGGTTTGCACGTAGTTGATTTTGTGCATCTTTGTGTTTGATTAGAGATGTATGCCGCCTACTTTTTACAGATTGTTTGCCGACACATGTATGTCCAGTATATGTATAAAATTCTTGAAGCATTAGTTGACCTATACCGCGAACATTTCTCCCACGATTCCACAAAATACTTCGTCGTCTTTACAAGATCGTGAAATAAAGATTAAAATGCGCATTGACATAACATTTTACTTAGCATCTCATAAAGCAAGTGTTTCGGTATTTGCAGTTCATCTCGAAAACATTACACTGATTTGATGTCTCAGCGAAATTCGTCGATCTATTTCAAGTTAACAGTTCACGTTGGGAAATAAATTTTCTATTCAATAAATCCCCGTATTTCAGAACTTCGTTCATTCCGATAATCTGAAGATATGGAAGTGATGTCACAATTCGAAAACCCTATAAATGAATCGAATTAATTATCAATTAAAATGATGCTATAAATGATTCTTCGTCTCACATTCGTTCTCTTTCTAACATAGAATGAATGCTGCGTTAGCATTCTGTCAAGGACAATCAGCTGTGTTGGAAGCGCATGTTCAAAGATAAAGTACATGTAATTGCCTTCAATAAATAGTCTCACCTCTGTACTTTTGTTGCCGAGTGCAAATTATATCAATAATAATAACAATTAGTTTTATTGAACCTCACAATACATACATCAGCGAGCGTTTGACAATAGTAAAACCGAAATAGGTAACAGACAAGTTGAAAGAAAACAATGAGTGACTACCTGTTATTTGCAAAACTTGATAAAAGATTTTGAGAAGCGTTTGGTACGAGATAAGGGTCACGATCAAGTCACCTTATGTTTTGGAGAGTCAATAAAGATTGTGTACAGTTCTGATGACGAATGAAGATGAAAGTTATGAGAATACAATTATGGTACAGTTTTGATTTTTACTCATAGAATGACTGCTTGGACTGCACAGCCAGCTGTTCTGCTTCTATTTATCTTGGCTTAACCACTATGCAACAAATCGTTAAGATGAGTTGCTTCGTTTGTGCCACGCACTCAATGTCCTAGAATGTCCCTGTCCATCTAGAACCCATCGTCTGATATCTATGGCCTCTGCTAACTATGAAATAGTGGAATGATGATCAATCAAAGAATATCAGAATAATTCTTCAAAATGAATTTTGGTCTTAGCAGATAGAGACAACTGGCGTTCAGACAACACTATATAAACTCTTACTTGTCGACAATCATGTAACGTTAGAATTCGATTATCGTTTCCAGCCAGTGTCTGATTCAAATGATAAGGAACTCAATGATCAACAGACAAATCAGAATGTTTACATTCTCCGCTGCTAAGGATCCACGTTGTCAGTTTGAAGCAGATGTGGAACCAGTTATACCTGGAATACAGATCGTTTCAAAGTTCTCAAGCGACCAGTGAATTGCAGCCGTTGATACATTGCACTAAAAGGCCAAGTTTCAATTTTAACAAACTTTCTATCATATGAAACCTCATGATCTACAGACTATTGCGGCGTATATTTAAATTTTATATGTGGTTGTAGTCTTCTTAATTAGTTATCCATTCAATAATATTTAAATCAGGGCAAAATCCATCACAAGATAAAATTGTATCACTCAGCAGTTAGTTAACAGGAGAAGACCGAGTCCGCTCAAATTCTAAAGACGCGGTACTCTACATGAAATAAGTTTTGAAATCATCATGTAGATTTTTAAAGATCACTAAGTTGATGAATGTAAACTATTTCATTTTTTACAGAATTATCATGCAGGATATTTCAGTGGTCAGTTCTGCTCAGTAATCCTCACAAAAAAGAAATTGAAGGCTTTCTTTGATGCATCATTTGAACAAGAAGACGACGAAATGTTCTCAATGAACAGTGACTGACAGTTGTATTGACTGCTAGTATGATCTATCTATCTATATGAATCATAAAGATTGCAGAATGCCAGTTCGCATGAGCAAAGAATAGAAAGATGTCCTCAAACTTGAGCAAATTCAGCACGAAAATTCCCTGTCGGCCGAGACACTTTTGGTTTAGGAACCAATGTGTTTTGCCTAATTAGTTGATGCAATTATTGATTGCAATGCTGCTTTGTCACTTTACAGCAGTGGTTTGCAACCAAGTTGGGCCAGAGGGCCACAAGTAGTAGCCCGCGAGACGGCTCGCTGGCCACCAATTTCAAAAGGCAGAAATGTGTTCAAATTCCTTTATTGCGTACTTTTGAGCGCAATTTTAAGGACTGTATTTCACATTCTAAAATCTATATGAATAATGAGAAGTGAGCAGCCAAACTGTTGTATCAAATGATGTTAATGTGACCATGTTGGAAAATATGACCAGATTTCCTCGAAAAATGACCCCCCCCCCTAAAGATGCTCGTAAATGCCATTCTACTACAAAATTGGTGCAGTATACAAATAGAATCCAGAAAGAATACTTGACTTATAAAAATCACACGTCCTCATGTTGGATTCCTTCATACGCAACATACCTTGTATTTATAAGCTATTGTTCATTACGAAACATCCTCAACAAGGTATAGAACGAACGCCATGTAACTCAGCACTCATGCAGTTGACCCGGCTAACAATCCTACGTAGCTGATACGTAGCAATCGGTGCCAAACGTTCCAAAGCGTAGCGTAGCAAGTTGGTTGGTGGCAGTACGCAGCAGCTACGTAGCTAATGCGTCGTGGATACGTAGCAGTCGGTAGCTGCTCGGTTGATTCTACGTAGCAAATAAACGTTGCGGATACGTAGCAGTCGGTAGCTGCTCGGTTGCTTCTACGTAGCAGATAAACGTCGTGGATACGTAGCCGTCGGTAGCTGCTCGGTTGCTTCTACGTAGCAGATAAACGTCGTGGATACGTAGCCGTCGGTAGCTGCTCGGTTGCTTCTACGTAGCAGATAAACGTTGTGGATACGTAGCCGTCGGTAGCTGCTCGGTTGCTTCTACGTAGCACATATGCGTTGTGTTTACGTAGCAGTAAAAAAATTCATAAACCTCTCCTCGATTTCTCTTTTCCTCTTCCTCCTCTCTCTTTCTCTGCTTCCGCCTCTCTCCATCCTCTTTCATCCATCTCTCTTCTTCTTCATCAACTTGTTCACTTGCTGTTCCATTTCTTTTCCTTCGTATCTCCTCATATCTCTCTCATTTTCTCCTTTCCTTTCACTCTTTCTCTTCTCTGTTATTTTCCACTTTATCTTCTTCATATTTCCCTCTCTCTCTCCTTGTTCGATCCCATCTCTCTTCTCATTCCTATCTATCCATTTAGATATATTTGATGCATCAAAAGCATTATTGCTATAGTCTCTTTCACGCGAAAGGATTTTTATGCATAGGAAAAACTGTCACACCATCTCACAAGATTGAAATCCGCATTTCATAATTATGTCTTTAAATGAAATGATCTTTTGAGTGCTCGCTAGTTTTTAAGTCTTAAGTTTAAAAAGTTTTTGAAGTTAAAAAACTCTTAAGTTTTTTTCTCCCCGCTCTAATTTTATGACGATGACACCAGTATGACAACCTAGTAACCAATTATATAGTACATTCAGTTTGCTTTTAGCAGCATGCTATGCATCTGAATCTGCAGAAGTGATGTGATTTTGAAAGCTTTACCACAGTCAAGTTCTGTTGCGCAATCTCCCCGCCCTTCTCGCATTAGCAGACACATTCCATCGCTATCCATCCTTCGGCCGCATTCGTCTTTGTCCGGTTTCGCCTGCCGACAGCTACAAAATACAGGTGGATCGATGATGCGCTGACGCGTTTCGCGTGCAACCATAGACAAGCGTGCAGCGGGCATTAAATTCATGGCATCGCGAAGCTGAGTAATGATGATGTTACGTCAAATATGGCAGTGTGGACTTTAACAACGTACGCCATTGCTGCTATATCCTTCACCCGTGTACAGAGATCACTTCTCAGTGTTGTCTTTTTCATCGGGCAAAATATCAGATTGAGTGACGCATGGATTAAATACAGATTGTTTCATAAAAAATGGATCACCCTTAAACATCGCCTTAACTTCAACTTTGTCTAACTCGCCAAACTTGAACGAATTTCTCTGAAATTTGGAAGATATGTCAGTTGTGCTTACTAATATCATTATTGGAAATTTCAAGCATGAATATTGAGTTGTTTTCCTGTTATAGATAAAAAAAGTAGTAGATAATTTGATCTTCATTTAGCAATGTTACACAAAATCATACCTCACTCTTATAAAATTACATTTGTTTCCTTTGTTATGTAATATGTTGTTCTACAAGCCAAAAGCTATCAAGCAAAACAAAAATAAAGAAAATCGGTCAATCAGAGCCAGTATAGCACCATTATTCATCAACAATAATGTAACTGCTACATGTGATTAACTGGACTTCATGTTCCATAGCTTCCTGACTTCGTTGCGGTGGTGTTGGCAGCACTCCTGATTGCTTTCAGCTAGAAATCTATCTCTTACCGGTTGAAAACAATACAAAGCACAAATGAACAATAACGAGATCGCATTCACAAAAGGCAAAGTGTCAGCCTTGCTAGAAATAGGGTTTTCTTTGCGAGCTACAAGCAAGCGACTAAATGTCCCTTACACAAATGTGCATCGATGGCATAATGATGATTTTCGACTCTGTCGTAAAGAGGGCTCTGGCCGTCCACGCAAAACATCCAAACGTAGAGATCGCCTAATTTTCAGATTTGTTAAAGTTGATCCAAGTCTCTCGTTAACTGAGATGGCTGCACTAGACTCGTCTATTTCTAAGTCCACTATTCATAGAAGACTTATTGAGTCGAATTTCAAGAGCTGTAAGAGGCCCTCTCAGATCGAATTATCAGATCAGCATACAAAAAGATGTCTCAGATGGGCAATGAGTCATTGTCACTGGCGAAATCAATGGGATCGGGTTGTCTGGTCTGATGAGGCATCAGTCCCGAAATAGTGATGGTCGATTGAGATTATGGATAAAATCTGATCAGGAAATTCCGAGACATTTACATCGTCCCCGGGTACAAGGTGGTGCGACTCTACTGATTTGGGCTGGCATTTTAACTAATGGCCGCTCTGAACTTCACATACAGCAAGGAACCATGAATTCTGAACGCTATGTGAATGTTTTACGAATGAACATTAGCCAAATGACAGATCAACTTGGTGATCCATCGACTTGGTTATTTATGGATGATAATGCTACGTGTCACAGGAGTAGTAGAGTCAACTTATGCAAGTCTCAATTAGGGCTTAGGACATTATCTTGGTTAGCTCGTTCTCCTGATCTGAATCCCATAGAAAATGTATGGAGTATTCTAAAACGTAACGTTCGTCGTTCACTGCTACCTACAGATGGCGTATCACAACTTACGTCACTTTTAAAAAGAGAGTGGAGAAAGTTAGATCAGTCAAAAATCAACGATATCATCGAATCAATGCCTAGACGAATTGGTAATGTCATTGACAATAAGGGTAGGCCCATCAAAATATTAGCTTCTTAAGAACCGTTACTGTATCATAGCTTATTATCTTATCAGATTATATATGACATTAAATATATTAGGGACATGAAATAACATGAAAAATGCTTTCTGTATCATACTTATGTTTTTATTTAGTCCAAATTTAGGATGATCCACTTTTTAAATGAAACGGCCCTCACATCGAATTATCAGATCAGCATACAAAAAGATGTCTCAGATGGCAATGAGTCATTGTCACTGGCGAAATCAATGGTATCGGGTTGTCTGGTCTGAAGAGGCATCAGTCCGTCTAAGATAGTGATGGTCGATTGAGATATTGGATAAAAATCTGATCAGGAAATTCCGAACATTTACATCGTCCCCGGGTACAAGGTGGTGCGACTCTACTGATTTGGGCTGGCATTTAACTAATGGCCGCTCTGAACTTCAACATAACAGCAAGGAACCATGAATTCAGAACGCTATGTGAATGTTTTAACGAATGAACAATTACCAAATGACAGATCAACTTGGTGATCCAATCGACTTGTTATTTATGGATGATAATGCTACGTGTCACAGGAGTAGTAGAGTCAACTTATGCAAGTCTCAATTAGGGCTTAGGACATTATCTTGGCCAGCTCGTTCTCCTGATCTGAATCCCATAGAAAATGTAGGAGTATTCTAAAACGTAACGTTCCGTCGTTCACTGCTGACCATACAGATGTCGTATCACAACTTACGTCTCTTTTAAAAGAGAGTGGAGAAAGTTAGATCAGTCAAAAATCAACGATATCATCGAATCAATGCCTAGACGAATTGGTAATGTCATTGACAATAAGGGTAGGGCCACAAAATATTAGCTTCTTAAGAACCGTTACTGTATCATAGCTTATCAGATTATATAAGGACATTTAAATATATTAGGGACATGAAATAACATGAAAAATGCTTTCTGTATCATACTTATGTTTTATTTAGTCAAATTTTAGGATGATCCACTTTTTATGAAACGGACTGTAATACAACCTTCGCCGTGGTGAAGAATTCCTCCAACGAAAGCAACTTTTCATCCGCGATAGATTTACACGTACGAAAATTGATATATTCATCCAGTGAAAATCAGGAGAAATCAGCAGAGCAGAACTTCTGGTGAATGAAGCAATCAAAACATACTTGATCTCCATAGACAATATGACTTGTCGCTGTTTTCCAACTGCGTGTTTCGATCTCAATGCTTCTCATATTTCTTTGTCGATTGCTTTCGTCGCAACATGTAAGTATCAGCATGCAAATTCCTATTTTAATATGTAATTAAATGAAATAAGAGCTTTATGTATATAAGTGGTGTACAAAAGAATTCATTCAGACGCTAACAATCGAAACACTAGAATTTGTGGCTATCGGAAAATTCAAGTTGATCTAATTTGAATCAGCTCGATATATTTCAATGGCTTACTGCTATCCTCTTCAGGAGCAATATATATATATAAACCACTTAAAATAAACAAACTTATTGAACGATCAATAAAAACACCATTATGCAATGAATTCGGGATATCAAAACTTCTCTAAAAGTTAGTCGATTTCGACGAGCAAGACATCCAAATGCTCAGAGACCCGCCATTCATCTCGTGTCGGATTCATTATCATGCTCACATGATTTCTTATTTAAAAATTGCGACTTATAAAAGGCGCGAAGTTTACATTTTGATCTGTGTCCAGTCTGCACGGTTATATCGATGCTATTTAGCTCATTTAAAAACAAAAATAAAACAAAGATAAAACTACTGTGTCCAACTATCGATACAGACATTAATGAGCAAGCAAGAAACAATACCAATTAATAAGCAATCATTTCAGACGAGATGTCTAACATCCTTTTAAATATTCTATTCAGTTTATATTAATATTTAATGGTTTCCTTCAACAGATGGAATATATTTAAGAAAAGTTTCATGGTACCGCATACGTTACATTAGGAAATGATGAAGGACGCTTACTATCAACTTCTGCATTTAGAGCCGATTGGTAGAATTTTTGTGCCACCGTCTCCGAATGCAGCATCGCCTTCGCTAAAGTCCCTCTGTCTGCCCCTGCCTTGTTGCCGATAGTGACCATTCCTCGACGGAAATCGCTGGCATTGAACTTCTTTTCCAGGGCCTGCATTATGATAAGATATTGGGTGACTGTATTGCAGTCATTGAAGAAAGCTAGTGGAACTACATCATTTCCTGGAAGTTGTTTGTGTATTTTATAGCAAACTTATAATGTAGCAGATTAAATTCATGAACCATAAAACGTCCTAAATGACCTCTTTTTATTATGTTATGTTTAGTGTTCTGCCTATCTGTAAACAAGAGCAAGTTATTGATACATCAATTCTATGAGACACTAAACCTATCATTCACTCGTGTGTTAGTACGGAGCTGATGTGAATGAGTGGAACACAATTTGATAACGATGTTATGTCGTTGTGTATTGAGATTTTTGCCCCTCCCCCTTGTTAAGGTAAGACAAAACCACGTGACATGAACTATGAATGACATGGCTACGGGGCCTAAAGATTTCGAAAGCAGTGAGGCTTCGGATAATTTCTTATTTTTTCAAAAATGTTTGACATTGACTTTCCGTGAGTCAATGGGTTTATCCCCAACCTGATCTTATGCCATTGATTTTTAGTGGCA
This sequence comes from Prostheceraeus crozeri, assembly GCA_907163375.1. NCBI lineage: Eukaryota > Metazoa > Platyhelminthes > Polycladida > Euryleptidae > Prostheceraeus > Prostheceraeus crozeri. The sequence goes on from CAJQUW010014950.1 coordinate 334,789, forward strand.
CATGTATGTGCATTCCACAGTTTAATATCCAGATGCTTTGCTAAATAGTTTTACCGATAGATGTTTTATTTGAGCGTTTATTACACACAGATTTTACACATTCACGGCTATATATTATTCAACTTTAAGGTTCGAACTGAAACATCAAGGCATCAAAGAAAAAAAATGGAGTCACAGTCAGAGACCTCAAGCATTAGATGCTCCTCAGCCCTGATGGTAATAACCAATAATGCTTCATGCCTTTATTTGTTCAAATGCATGAAGCGTTAATGGTCATCAGTCCTAATTATGTTCTATTATTGAAATTCAGGAAACCTACCTTCATAGATTCGGTGACAATGATGCCTCCTATCTGAATAGGTCCACCGTGAGGACCCATAAATACTGGCGCTGATCCGTATTCCATGTCAGTAAGGTCCTTTACACAAGCTTGCTTTTTATGCATTTCGAGATATTTCTCTAATAATGTCCACAGCCGCTCGTTGAATCGTAGCAAGGCACATCCGTGTTTAGCATACGTCTTATGCTGTCCTAAAACGAGTTAAAGAACCGACTTTAAATACACGTTTGTAAATATAGCAACAATTCTAACGACACAGCTTCTTTGATAAAACAATAGGGAAGAAAATTCAAAGCTCTCCGCGAAGAGAAATATTCTAAATTCCAAAATATTTTATGGACTATAAAAAATATCATTTCTCGATGACTTTTCCTGACCTTGTTTAGGTTTATTCTAAGTTGTTAAGTGATATTCTCATGTTACGTGCATAATTGGCAGCATCCGTGGAGATGAACTTCATCATTTTCTTAGAAGCACACAATCTCTCCTGATTGTAACAAGTATATATTCGTACAATTACAATATCACCCCTTCGGATATTCTCACCTTTTGCAACAGATCCTTTCACGCTGACAACGGTCAACTTGGAATCATCGGTCTCCAGCGGGTTCTTCACAGTCGTTATGTCCAAATCGGAGAAGGGTTTGATGCGCACTGGATTAAACGCCGGTACGGCCAAAAGTAAGGCATTACGGCATCTGTGAAGAAGGAAATGATCGAATTCAATATAATATCTATCGATAGTGGTGGCAGTCTTAATAAATGCACTATCAATTTCAGGATGAGAGATAAAGAACTAAGGACTAGCACATGCTGACAAACTTCAGAGAAATATATTTGCACCGTTGATTTGAGTGGTAAAGCTGTTCACGTTAACTTGGTTGTACCACTTTTGTTTATGTTACTTTCAATAAAGCAAGATGTTTCCAAATGTTTTATTTTGAAATGTGCTTCTTTGTTTTCATTTAACTACTATCTGTTTTCATTTAACTACTATCTGTTTTCATTTAACCAATATCTGTTTTCATTTAACTAATATCTGTTTTCATTTAACCAATATCTGTTTTCATTTAACTACTATCTGTTTTCATTTAACCAATATCTGTTTTCATTGAGTGTTAATTACATTTACGATGTGGCTTCAAATGCTTTGTTGAACATCGATCTCCGCTCTTGGGTTTTACTCGACAGGCGCACACGCAGAACATTCGCGCAACTCCGCGCCAACAAATTTCTCTTCTTAGAACAATAGTTGCGCAACATAAGCCCCTCTGTCCACTCACTCTTCTGTGTCCCCTCTGTAAATCAAATCCGCACAATAGAAAATATCTTCTCTTACACACACACATATACAACTGGAGCGTGCGATAAGCTCATGCGACGACTGAAAGCCCTGAACCCCTTGGTATAGCAGCGAGGGGGTGGGATGACACTACCACCAACACGAATAATAGAAATGGAAGTAGATATAATGTAGAAAATTACATGGTTAGAAAACGAAATGAAGATGAATGTAGGCGTGAGATTGATAATGATGAGAACTTGGAAAATACAGAAGAATGAATGCAAATGTATTGATTATAAATTAATAAATGGAAATTAGATTAATGAAATACAACGCTGAAACATTAGATGAAGACTGAGCAGTCAGAAACACGCAAAATAGTGTTGAATGAAAATTAATAGAAAAAATTAAACATTTATTATCATCACTCACTGGGTGAAGCTGCTGGTGTCACTGTTCACGATTTCCTCCGCATGTGTCAAAATCTTTCGGAGGTCAGATGAGTTTGGAAGGTTCTCCCCTTTAGTGACTTGTTTGTTCGACTGAAAAGAGAGAAGGCAATGATGAGCTGAGATAAACGGCGGCAGGATAACTCAGTTGGTAAAGGCCCGCGCTTCGATACACGGGTGCAGACGGTTCAGGGTTCGAGTCTGTCCGCCTCTAGGTACTTGTAGGTACCACCGCTCTCATTAGAGGTTAGTACCCCAACCTGGTGAGAAACGAGAGTGTGTGGAGCCTGCCCCACCCATAGTTGCTAGCATGACTTCCTGCCTTAATGGGACAAGAATGAGCAAAAAACAATATTAGTAATGGCGCGAATATTCTACATAGCCCAACATTTTGATGCAACAAGCGTCAGACGATGCTATTCATTTTCTTACTTGCTCCGCGAAGACTCCCCTCTGAAAAGTTGCCCTTGCTGTCTTAATCATTTCAATTGACGCATCCATTTCGGCAACAGTTACGTCCTTGAAGAGCATTGCCATCCCGCTACCGCTTAATTTCTCAGTGATCCACTGTATACATCTGCCTGAAATATGAAGTTACAGAAACATTACCAGACGAAACTGAGTGAATAAGACAGATTTATTTTTCTAAAAATATTACAGAAAGTTACAGTGAAGTCACATAAAAACTTCAGCGCAATTAATAACTCTTTCATTCAAGCGGTATTGCAATACTGCTTGAGTGAACACATACTTACATAAGCAAATGAAATTGGCGCAAGTTGTTGCTGCCGTGGAGAATTCGTAGGACGTATCCGCGAGCTCATACACCAGGAATATGTCGGTATTTACCATATCGCGGGCCGTAGCCATTCTGCCAATTATCACTGTCACCTAACCAATAAAAGGTTTGGAAATAATTGACGGAAACATTCTATGAAGGCATATAGAAAATAAGAGCGCAATTCAATGCATTTGTTGAACACACATCATACATACAAATAACCCTAAAATCAGAAGAAAAAACTTATCTTTTGCTAATGAATAATAATTGCATTCACGAACCTGATTTTGCATTGAAACTTCATATACATTGTATCATTCATTCTACTCGACCTTAACGTCGACTTAGATGATCTTGACTACAATTTCGTAGCCAACATTTCAGCTCTAGTCTTCCCTGTTTTACGAAATAAGGCCGATCAGTGCCGGCGAAATTAAGAATTTCGTGCTTCGTTTTTGGAAAAAGAAAGTAAAGGACCGTCATGATCTCAGGATGGTACAAGTAGTTGACGGTGTTCACCTCGAACAAAATTGGTCACAGCATGGTGTTGCAGATTAAGGTGCTTGACTAAGGCTTAAACGCAATAAAATGATGCTATGAGCAAGTGAATATTGTCTAAAAGTTAGTAAACACTTCCTACATTTTTGAATAATGTTCTTAAAACTTATTCCTTGTTATGTTTTTAAAGCGTAGGAAAACAGCCATGCTTTAAAAGGCCAAAGTATGCTATGTCCAAGCTTAGCAGGCATCCAAGCATAGTAAAATACCAAATAAGCACACTAAAATATCATGCATGTCAACCAAGATGACACTTAAATATTTGTAAACCAAAAATCATGCGTTCTCCCATGTCTGCATACAAGAAACCAACAGAAGATACAATACATAGCACGCCAAATAAAAGCTACAATATCTACTAAATTTACATTTTACAATGGAATGAAGAAAATAATAGAAATCGAACTTTCAGCAACTTGGCCAGCTGCACGGCAATTCCCAAAAAATAGCAAATAGAACTAGGTAAACTAAACCGTCATCCGTGCAAGTTCTCCCTCCACTGCTGCTGATGAGTGAGAAAATTATTTGTTATTAAATTCATTACTACTGCTTTTTTTGAATTTTTTTTAAGATAAAGAAATCCATTGTGAAGGATCTCACATTCAATAGATTGAAGTCATATTTTCAAAAACGGTAGTGTATTGGCGTTCGAATGGTGTATGATTGTTGATAATCGATCATCCTTTTGTGCAGAGGGACAACAGAGCAAAGGCTGAAATAATCGACGACTAAAAACATTTCTCTGGTTAAGCTTAGTCGTAGAAACAGAAGCAGTAACTTAAACGTTCCTCCATACTCACTCTTGAATGAAGACGGGTGGCGAAGCGTCCCATTTGGTCAACTGATGACCCGTTACGGCTTCGTCCCTTGCCCTCTGGGTGGACCATATAAAATTCTACGGCCTGCTTCATTTGCTGAGGGACAAAATCAGTTTGGATATAAACAAATGCAAAAAATATACCATATATCTGACACATACAGGCAGATAAACACACACGAACAGATACAAAGCACAAGATTCATGACAGATAATGACGTAAATTTTATAACAAAAACAATCTGGTAATTGGTTACGCATGGACAGTGGACACGCTTAATTTTCGGTGATGGTGAGAATATCGCTATCAGAGTGAATATTCAATTGCAAGTAATAATAAGGTGCAGCAAACTACATGTTCCACTCTTCCATTGGCATGTAAAATCAAAAAATTAAATCAATTCTTGAAAAGAAACTGACAGTGGAGCTGCATAAGTTGTCATGATTAAATGATACATCGAAAAATAATTTGTTCATTATTCAGTGTTTGATGCCAGAATTCAAGGCTTCTTCTCAAATTCAATGTAATTCAAGGCTCCTCAAAGTCACATACCCCTATCCTTAATGCTAATTAATTAAGAATACAGGCACGAGTCTACTATTCTAAATTGAATAGAATAATCATATGACACAATGCTTGGGAATTTCTTATCAATAATTATGTATAATGTATTTTATTCTTTTATTCTTTTATTATTTTTTTTATTCTCGAATGTTTAAAGAAACTTCATAAAATATCTATCAAAATGTGATGGTTATCACGACTGATCACGACAAATAATAATTTGGCAATTCATTTTACCTGTCGCCACTTCAAATCATCCTTGGTGAAATTGGGTGCATTTTTCCTCTCTGTTCTCTTATCAGGATCCATCAGTTTACTTCCATATGTTTCCTTCAGTCTCGCCATCCGGCTATCACGCAAAGGATCAGGTACCTCTTCGATCTGAAATCAAACACAACACTATAAGAATGCAAATCCGTTGTGTGATGGTGAGCTGGACGATGTAGACTTCACGTGTATTACATGTAAATTGAGAACCGAACATGAGCAGGAAAAACTTGAAAGTTCTTACATCTTCCGACACGGGTTTGTAATTGGACAAGACTGCTGCCTCCGGGTGGCAGTGCGTCACATGAAGACGGATATTGGCTTTCTGAAACCGAAAAGAAAATTTTATTACAACAGATTTTTTCCAGTAGAATGAATAAAATTATATATTCATCAATGAAGGGCCAGATGATGAAACAGTGTTATACACCGGAAGTTCATTACTCCATTTTCTACATTCTACATGTACATTCACCATCATTCTACATGCAGGCATCATCCTACATTCCATAGGTATAACACCATTTAAAGATTTATCAATTAATTAATATTCAATAATATACTCAACTGTGACTCACATGTGCAGTATATAGGTACGCATAAATGCAGCCAAAGGCTTCAAGCATTGCCTAGATGTTATCCTATCATTTCACCAATCACCATTGCAAACCTATCTTTTCAACCTCTGATATTCTGCGAAACAATTATCTGTTCAGTTATGGCGAATTTCTGCCGCTGTTTGTGGGACTGAACAACAAAAAACCAAGAATGAAGAGGCTTCTACTATACCGTAACTGTTATCCAGTTCCGACATAATACTTACCAACTCATGGCAAATTGTGCATTCATGCAGAAACCGATGTGGGTTATCGGAAGGTCGGCCATAACAGGATGCCACAAAGGTTTGAATCTCCACCTCCGGGAGATTATGCGAGCGTAGATGGCGACGTAAGTTTTTGCTGGAAATACGACGGCCACATTTGATGCACTCGACGACCGATCGTTGAAATGCTTCGCCTTTTATGATTACTTCCTCCTTCACGGTATCTGTTCAGAATGTAGCATGGGATCTAAGTCAGTTTGAGTTAAAGATTTCAAGTATACAGGACTGTTTACACAAAAGCACACATAAATTCCAACTAAAACATTTGATACTGAAGAATACAGTTTGTCTATAGATAGGTCATTCGATGCAACGAGTTGATAGCTACTTAAATTAAAGTCAAAATTGCTAAGGAACATTTTGCATGATAATCACACAGGACTTAAAACGTCAATTTCAATAAATTGTGCTAAAATTGTATAACTTACTCGCTGCATGTGGGACAACAACCAACTTAGTTTTAGCGTCATGGCGTGTTTGAACATAGTATCGCTCCATTATCTGCAAGAGGAATGATCAACTTGTTCGAATTTACGGGATACCTCTCGATGCAGTTACAGAAATATGTACGTGTATTGAAATGAACTAATATCAATAGTCAAGATACTGATTAGGTCAGTCTCTTTACTTATGTCGTTCACTTCTTGTACATTCATATATTCCATGAGTAAGTGAATAATCCCACTACTGAAGTCCATTGCCAAAAATTGTGGTAGAAAGTGGTTATACACATGCATGAAAATACACGCAAGCAATAAATTCATCTTAGGATGAACAATTCAAAGCTTTTTGATAAGCTTACGCATGATTATTTCACTTAAGAATGTGAGTGTTAAAATTACCACGTCGTGAAATAATGCATGAAAAATGGTATTTATTTATTTATGTAAAGAATTTCACAAAAGTGTGGCGTTTTGTCCATGAAGGACTTCAAGGCCATATCACAAATAGAAAATTGTACAGCAAAGATTCGTACACTAGTTGCCAAACAGCAGGTCAACAGATATTTATGTAGTACTAGTAGATTACAAACACATTCCAAAAAGATTACAAGTATTTATTTATGAGATGGGATTTAAGCATTAGTCCGGGAGCCAGCGTGAAGTTGTGCAGGGAACGAGGTAGTGCACAAAACTTTCACATTGCATAGTACACCTCCAACCTACTGCAAAACTTCGCGTCTGCCGGATCAGATCATTTGCTTTTCAGAAATAGAGAGGATAACACAATCCTATGTATTTCCAGTGGTAAAATTGTGACATTTAAGGTGTTGACTCCATTTTTTCGAATTTTTGCTCATAAAAGTTACACAAATTGGTATTTTGTTGAGCTGGTTATTATAGAAATCATCTACAGATCATGATCTTTCAAATGAGTTATCATTTAGTGACAGAGGATGAAGTAAAGTGTACAAACAGACACTTTTCGTTAAAGTATATCAACAATTTTCCTGAAATTTCTATGTTAAAATTTGCAGTTACACCAACGAAAAGTGTCTGTTTGTACACTTTACTTCATCCTCTGTCACTGAATGATAGCTCATTTGAAAGATCATGATCTGTAGATGATTTCTATAACAACCATTTCAACAAAATACCAATTTGTGTAACTTGTATGAGCAAAAATTCGAAAAAATGGAGTCGACACCTTAAATGTCACAATTTTACCACTGGAAATGCATAGGATTGTGTTATCCTCTCTATTTCTGAAAAGCAAATGATCTGATCCGGCAGACGCGAAGTTTTGCAGTAGGTTGGAGGTGTACTATGCTATGTGAAAGTTTTATGTACTACCTCGTTCCCTGCACAACTTCACGCTAGCTCCCGGACTACATACGTTTGAAGCAAGAAAAGGACATGGGGGAGGTTAGAGAAGAGAGTTCCACACGCTTGGGGAGGTGGAGGAGAAAGAACGACCGCCTAGGGTCGGGTGTCGAGTAAATGGTGTAAGAAGTTTAGCAGTGCTTGAAGAGCGAAGGCGCGAGCGACTTGGAAGAGAAGAAATATTGGTAAGCTTGGAAGAGAGGTATTCTGGCGCGGAGAGGTTAAGACACTGAAAAGTAAGAACAGCAATTTTATATTCAATTCTGCCTTTGATGGGGAGCCATCGGAGTTGCGACAACAGGGGTGAAATAGGGTCATAGCGAGAGGACATAAAAATAATTCGAGCGGCAGCATGTATTACACGCTGAAGACGATGAAGAGAAGACGCCGGTAAGCTAGCGTGAATGGAAAGGCAATAGTCAAGCCGAGATAACACTAACGAAGTGACAAGAACTTTCGTGAGCAAGGGATTAATAGAGGAGCGGATACTGCGAATTAGACGAAGGGAGGAAAAGCAACACGACACTGTTCTCGAGATATTGGGTTTGAAAGTTAAGTGGCTGTCAAGTGTTATACCAAGGCACTGGAGCGTTAAGGTAGGCTTGATTTGAGCATCGCCAAGGAGGATGTGGTTAGAGGGAGGCAGGAGTCGACGCTTTGAAGAACACCACATAGCAGTCGTTTTTGCAGGATTTAGTAGGAGATGGTTTGTCTTCAACCATGTGGATAAGGCATTTATACAGGCTGAGAGTCTGGCACTGAGCAGTTGAGATTGAGAAGGGTTAGAACGGCCATACAGTAAAATATCGTCAGCAAACACATGAATAAACAGGTCATGCGTTTCAGCGATTTGGATAATGTCAGAAGAGTACAAAATGAATAGAAGTGGGCCCAGGACTGAGCCCTGGGGTACGCCACAATCGACAGGGACACACGAGGATGACTTGCGCAGGAAGACTGAAAGTTTTCGCTGACGGATGAAAGAGTCGAACCACTTCAAAGCTGTGCCTGAGAGCCCGAAGGACAGTTGAAGGTGTCGAATAAGGATTGAGTGATCAATGCTATCAAATGCAGCGGTTAGGTCGAGGGAAGATAGTAATACAATATTACCATTGTCCATGGAGCTGAGACAGTCAGATGTTATGTTAAGCATGGCGGACTCGGTTGAGTGATGATGGCGGTAAGCTGACTGAAAGCGTGGAAGAAGATTAAAGTGATTGAGATGTTCGCGAAGTTGGGACGCAACAATTCTCTCCAGGAGTTTTGAAAGGACTGGCAGGTTGGAAATTGGTCGATAAGATGAGGTGTCATTGGGGTCATTGCAGGATTTCTTGGGTACAGGAGTAATTCGAACATTCTTCCAACATTCCGGGAAACAACCAGTAGAGATGCTACGATTGAAGAGCTCGACAAGAAAAGGAATCAAAGTGTTTGCACATTCTTTCAACACAGACGTCGGTATAGGATCAATGGAAGAGGATTTGTCCTCATGCCACGTTGGAGTTGGACTCATGCCTCAGAGTTGGTATCATGCCACATCTCTGTCAAAAGGATGACGTCGATCGAGTTATCACGTAGTGTGTCGATAAGATCGTCAACTTTGTTATGTAGTGATCTGATGTTGAGAAGACCAAAACACAGTTTAAAGGAGAGTGGAGATTGGTGCCGCTCCACTCTTCTCAAGTGTCGAAGAAGGCGGGGGCGATTTGATTGAGATTGTGCGTCAGAGCTTGCCAAGTGATGGGAAATCCGGACTGGAATTCCCCTCACGTCGTTATCAGTATTTTTGGCCGCTGAGAGCGCTTTGGGTTGAGGAAGGAGTGAAAGGGGAGTTCTTGAGTGACGGCCGGCACACTTGGCCTCCGTAGTCAGCTGTCGCAGGAACCACAGGCGGCGACGCACTGTTCTCCCCAAGGGCAAAATGGGAGACTGAAGGCGAAGCAGTTCCTCACGTGTGTAGCGAATACGAGAGGTCATGGTTTACAGGCGAACGCAGTCAATGTCGTCAGCAGGTCGTCAGCCAAGTAAGGATGAGAGAGTGAGTCATTGCCACACAAGGAAGAAAGTTACATGTAATAGCCCAAGTAAGCGAGTTTGAGCACATAGCGAAGCAGGGCATGAACGGGTGCTGGAGAAACTATCACGATGAAATAAAGAAGGCGACGAGGAGCTCGTTCATGTAAAAATTGAGTTGGATAGGAGGATGAGCAGGCGGTCAGATGAAGAAAGGGAATTGCTGAACGAGAGGAGCGAGAGACCACCTCTCGACAGCAGCGATGATTATGCTCGTCAAATTAAATATTTTGGTCAAGAGTAAAAAATATGTACTTCATATTTCACTGTTGGTTTAAGGCAACCAGATTAAAAACAAAAATAAAGCACAACCCAGGGACCGGAAGGAAAGCGGCAATAGAAGCGGTAATTAAACTCAATACATACATGCTGCATTGAAGCAATTATTCAATACCTAATGAATAGCCGCTATTAGTGGGATGTGTTTTTTTAAAATGGATGGATTATCCCGGTCATATCCTATTTCAGTGTACGTTCAGCAGAACTAGTGTATCTAACTTAGATAGACTTGGCAAACAATTTTCCAATCAAAAATTTAATCAAGTATCTTACCAGTTTTAGGAATATCTTTTCATCAGCTCAACAAAGTCAAATTAGAATAATATTCCGATGAAAGGAAAATAAATGTGTTGGCAACTATCATCACAATTATAAGGGAAACCAATAAATATCGGCACAGCTGATCAAAACTGTATTTGCGCTACCATAACCATGGATCTAGACAAATTGACTGATTTAAACAAAAAGAATCACAGAACGATGAATTTTGACAAAAATGCTTCTACTCTTCGAATCAAAGCACATTTTTGACGTAAATTCATGCATTGAAATACATCAAGAATTAAAGTCCAACTTCTCATCTATATTCTAGATAACCCTGGTTTACATATCTGTCGCTTGTAATGTGTTGTGTTTTTTTTAACTTGTCAAAGAAAAAAAACAGCATTTTTAATTTTGTCACATAGGTCTGACACTGTGAATCATAAAAATATCTAGTATCATATCTAGTAAAAATATCTAGTATAACACAGAACTCTCTTAGACGACATTAGAAGACAGTACTCTGGTTATTGCATGAAAAGGAAGACCACTATTTTTAGTAGTTAATTATGTTGTTTTGTCAAAGATTTCTTGCGCTTTCCTCTCCTTTCCTTTACTGATAGCAATATTAAGGGGTACATATGACCACTTCGATAGTATTTTGATAACTAAGGCACACTTCTGTCATCCTAGACTCCTGCACCAAGTTAGACAATATCAATTTTTCCATATTGGCAATCCTCACATGAAAAATGTCCATCGAATCATCTATTTTTGAATAAACTTCATCAATTCAAAGGAAAGGATGTTGTCTGTTTATGTTATTTCATATAACTGAATGCTTACAAATCGAAAGGCATTGAAATAGAACCACAAAGGAGCCGAAAACATCCAAAAAACAAGAAATGGCTATTTTAAAACGACGGATGCTGTCCAGATGGGGTACTTCTTAAAAGAATACAAAAAAACAGACATCAGATTCCTTCTTTTTGACCCAAAAATACCCATTAATCATCGAAAAAGTTAATGTGCAACGCATCACCTAAAGTATTTTTATCTTTTTTCAACTTAGTCTGATATGTACAACAGATGTATACGCTTATATACCCATCTCCAAATCACAATTCACAGAAGTGCATATATATATCATAATAACATTTTTTCTTCAATCTAACATTTAGAAAAATGCTCAATATGCATACAAAATCATTAAACACGGCGAAATTCTATGACCAAACTGCTTTCAAATGATTCATTCCTGGGCCAACAGGGCCTAATTTGACGAAAATCAAGTTTTTGCGCATCCGGTTCATTTTTGAATCCGCGAGGCCACCAAATGAGTTTATTTTTGCGTTAAAGTGATGTCCAAGTCATGTGATTGAACGCTGTGTCAAAAAAAACTAGAGTAAAAGTGATCAACATGGGCCGTTTCCCGGTTCTTTGGAATCTGTCAATGTCGGTGAGGCAGGTTGAAGACTTATATATAACAAGAATATTTACTATGATAGTGATTCAAAATACAAAAAGAAATCATCAATCACGCATATCAATATTAACACTATCATTTTGAATCACTACCATTCTCGTAATCCTTATTGCTCCTGAAGATAATAGCTTTGAACTATTGAAATCAAAGTGATTGAAATATATCGAGCTGATGTAAATTAAATTAACTTGACTTTTCCGAAAACTACAGCAGTCTAGGGCCAAACCACATAGAATGATTAATTTAGGTGTAGTATGAATTTCTTCGCAGTTTGCAGACAAAAGCCTCAAGGTTTTGGGTGATCGAATTCTATTCGCCATAGCGCTTTCAAGCGTTTACGCTCATCATCAGTGGCATACACAGTCTAAAAGATGTACAATATCGACACGTTTATATACAAGGTAAAATAGAGCGAAGTTTAAAACAAAAAGAGTTCTTCCGATCGCAAGTTATTGTTCATCAATATCTTCTTCTTGTCGATGTACTGCTTTATGAATAGAGATTCAGCGACACGTGTGTTGGAAGTACGCATGAGAATTTTGAAGGAATCACGTGAGGGTGGATGAACGTGCATAGATATCTCTGATGCTGGTCTGCCTTTGATATGTTCCGTTATTCTAGTTTGTGCATGTCTCCGCGTTTCACCGATGTAATACTGTTCGCAGCATTCACATTTGTATTCATATACGATGGATGAAGACACGGAAAAGGGGACTGGGTCTTTGTTTTTTATCATGTTTTGCGTTTTATAGCTGTAAAAGGCTAGACGTATTTTACTTTTGCTTAGACTTTTGTTAACTGATAAATTCCTTGCGAATTTCGATCGGAAGAACTCTTTTTGTTTTAAACTTCGCTCTATTTTACCTTGTATATAAACGTGTCGATATTGTACATCTTTTAGACTGTGTATGCCACTGATGATGAGCGTAAACGCTTGAAAGCGCTATGGCGAATAGAATTCGATCACCCAAAATATGAATTTCTTCTTTTGTAATTTAGTTCTGTCATCAAGAATTGGGAAAACGCATTGTCTAGTGCATTATGGGAAAAGTTGTGATGCAGTGGCTTTGCACTATAAACCAAAATCAGTGATTAAGTGGAACTTTTGAAATGTTTAAGTTTCTTTTCATATATTCCATATAGGCCTATAAAATACTGATGGTTAAGCCCATTGCATTTATTATTATATATGTGATATTGACAAATAAACTGACAATTTATATGCTATTTCACATTTGTCAATAGGCTATAATGATTGGCCTAATATGCCCTAAGTAGTATCATAATTTTTACATGTATTTGCATTGAGGCATAATTATATGCATGCAGTAATGCTCATAATTTATTTTAAAACGGAAAAATTAATGTTTTACATATGATGTTGAAGGCTAGGAACAGGAGGTAATTCAATTTTCTTGGCATTGTGCTAAAAACAAGCGGGTCACTCCTTCTCTTTATTAGTCTTCATAAAGTTATGTACAATAAAATTTGAGTTGGTAAAAACCACGGCGCTTCGTGTCACATACACATCAAAAGATGGGGGGACCCACTTTATAAGATCTTGAGCTAATAAGTAAGTAAATCTTGAGCTAATAAGTAAGTAAGAAAAGCCTTTCGGCTAGCTTGTGTGACTTAATTTTCGTAACTTGAATTTCATGTATAATATTTAGTCTTTGTCCACCTTTTCTTCTGGATCATTCAATAATTTTACATTATTATTCAATGATATATAGGCATACATAGAGTGGGCTTCAAGTGTGCGAAGGAAGTGATGATGCATGAGACCCGCAATCAATCATCTTTTAAATGAAAGTACTCTACAATTGAATAGTGTTTTCATAATGTTGTCTCATTTCTCTTCAATTGCAATTATGAAGTATTTTGTAGTATTTCTTTCACAGCAGCAAGCTAGAGATGCATGCCGGCATTCTTTATTGTTTATATAACTTTTTTTATTATGAAATAACTTTATAAAACTTTTCATTTGCTCTTCGGTTTAAACTTAATTGAGTAAAATATTTCATACAATCCTAGTGTAGGCCTATATTCGCTTTTTCATATACGATTGTTTGACTATGTAATGTGTTAGTGAATTTTTGTCTCTCTCGTTAAAGAATCTCGAAACGTTGATTCAAAAGTCTCTTAATTTGTTTTATTCCTGTGAAAGCTAGAGGCAATTTCAAAAATAATTAAGATCATCAATTGATTAATTGAAGGTGATCAATTGAAGTGATACATATTCATTGAGGTTTAAAAAAATTTACTGAATTCTGAAGCAATCTTGAATGTAGGATATAATTTCTGTTCAATTCTTTCATGTCGATTTGGTGTAGTAATTGAAAGAGATGTAAACAATAACTTTTTGTCAAACATCATACCGTAAAGTAAAACACCAGTAGGCGTAACTGAATGATGGTAAAACATAGGGCCTATAAGTTGCAATTATATATAAATTTGTAGCATATAAAAACAAATTCAAAAGTGACAGCAATTTAAATTGAGTTAATGAAAGAAATCTCGTTGTTATCCATATCACTGTCATTGTATAATCACTTAATTAGCATTCCAACTCTTCAATGATGCATTTTTATATAAATCAGCAATGAAGTATGGAAGACTTTTTGAACGCAAGGTAGATACTCAACATACTTGATTCTATATCAAGCTCTTCCGAAAATTTAGCACAGTGATATCAGACACTATTCAAAATTTAGACCAAGTGTAGCTTCCTGTACGAGTTTCCCCCTTTTGACGAGCACACTTGGTAAAATGTGTAAAAATCAGTTATGTGACTTCAGTTACTGTAGATTTTAATCGAGGTCGAGGTTGTTCTCGATATAAGTTACATAACTTTGATTGACTTTGGCACCGGGCACTTGAATGAAAGGAAAACGAATACATTTATGTTTATCAAGTTATTGATCACATTGTGTCAATACATTGAAAATATGATAATTATCTATGATAGTTTTAAATGGTTAATTACTACATTATGGTATGCCTTATGAAAACATAAATATGCTTTATACTAACAATTGCAGATAAAAAGATGACAATCTTTAACGGACACGCTCAAAGCGTTATTCAATGCATGACATAAAATCGTTTCAAAACAATTTTGGAAATAGCCACAAAATTCATTGAAATCATGGCATGAGGTCTCCCGTTCAATCTTAACAGCCGCTAACTTTGGACAAAAGAATCTTGTATGCAAATTTCGTTATATGCCCATTATAAAATTTGATTGATTGCAACAAATACTATATGGAAACATGGAAATATATTTATAGTCCCACCAGGACGAGCCTCTGCATGGAACGAGACACAGAATGTTATATACCTTATGACTACTACGAAAATGTGCGCCTTCCGAGTTCTAACGTGTTCCTTTGATCTACAGACAAGATCAAGGAAATAGACATGCTAATTGATGGAAAATTTTCGACCAATATGTTTGCTTGGTGTGCTTGCTCCGACTATGCGAGCTTGCGGTATGACATGTCTTCTATTGCGTTCTAATCCCGTGCTAAGAACAAAATCTATATGCGATATTTGCAAGAGTGGTTATAGATGCTCAAGGCTTGAGCTGAAATTTGATCAAAATTTCATGTTTACCTTCCTAAGATGCTTGTTGAATCCAAATTTGTTTGGTTTTGGTATGCCAAGGTAGATGATTACATGACTTCATGACCTGAAGATATATATCATGCCACAAACTAGGCCTACGCTTGAGTTAATACATCTCGCATAGTCAGGGCAAACACACCAAACCGACATTTCGGTCGAAAACTTCGATTTTCCTTCAATTGGCATGTCCTTTTTCTTTGAACTTGTCTGCATATCAAAGGAACACGTTAGAACTCGGCAGGCGCGCATTTTCGTAGTAGTCATAGGGTTTAGAACATTCGTTGAAAGTCCCATCTTCGGTCTCGTTCCATGCAAAAGCCCGTCCTGGCGGAGGGACTATTTCTATCTTTACATAGCATTTGCTATAATCATTATCATGTCCAAAAATGTCCGAGAAATAGGCATAAAGGAGCAAATAAGTATGAATAACAGGGAAGAAATAAAAAATTATGAATAGCAAAATGTTTCTATAATTATCTGACTACTGTTCTGTCCGACCTCGATGAAAATCTGCGTAGTCTAGGTCGAGGTTATTATGATTTCGGTGAATGTGGGAGGAACTAAAATTAGAAATTCAAAAAAGCGCATATTAAATGTCCGCCGAATTGCCTTGTGCAAAGCAGCTGCTACTTATACTGAAAACGTGCAAAGTGGTTAGAACTGCTAAAATTAGCAAAGTCGATATTCTAAGCTTACAAATGAGCTTGAAACGTTGCATCTCATCAGAGAGTGCATTTTGCTACATCATAACTTGACCCAACTATGTAGCATCATCAGTAGACAGGAAAATTCTTTTTTCTAGTACGAATTGCACGCATTCCAAACTAAGTGTTGTCTAACTGTGTATCAGACTAAGTTTTATTTTGTTATAATCTCAAATGCATTTGAGTACCCCTTTTAAGAATTGATCATCTTTTTTCAGAAGCAATGAGAAAACTCCATTACAAAAATGGAAATGCCAGGATCAAGGTCCTTGTGGGGAACTGGCTATAACAAGCCCCCAGAAGACTCTCTCGGAGCAGGGTTGAGCTGCCGGACGTAGAGGGTGACGTGGAAGACGATCAAGTGCCGGAGTAAAGACATTTGATAATGTGCGCATATGTGTTCGAATAGAATCGTTTATGTGATGGTTTGTTTTTTTGCTATTCCGGAATATCGCCTTCTGATTTTCATAGTTGCACTGTGTATTGATTGAGGTGGACTTTCGCCAATAAGGGGTGATAAAATGTAGCAATTAGTAGCAACTACGTAGCGTCGCCGTAGCACTGCGTGGCATCCAGTAGCAGATACGTAGGTAGAGTAGCACAAGGTTCTGCTACGTGGCATACCGGTAGCAATTGGTGCTTCAGCGTAGCGGTAGGTTGCATTGTAAGGTCAATTCAATAGCGGCAACGTTTCAATTGGTAGCAACAAGTAGCACCATGGTACGTAGCAGGAACGTGGCCTATGCCGCATTTCTGCTACTCCCCCGCTACGTAGCAGATACGTACTTTGTTAGCCGGGGATGGCTATGTCCATTACCTTCATGGTGAGAAGATATTCCTTGCGAACGGAGCATGGTTTGAGCATTCGAATGAATATTTTTGTGCCATCATGCTGCTCAAAAGTCAGTTGTCAATGCGTTTGCAAATTCTAAAAAAGATCAACATCAACCTAAGAACCACCTTTATAGGTCAAAGTCGGAGGCGGCTATTTTAACATCACCGATTCAAATAATGTCCGCGGGCCTCTTTGGATGTGAGAATCGGTGGCGGACCACGCGTTGCCCACCACTGCTTTACAGTGTTGTTACATTACAGTACTTGTGTTACTGTCCTGTCATCATTGATGAGTTGCTAAATCTTGTCGATCTATTCATCGGACGATTCTCAGCAGCAATAATCACTGACAAGTTGACTACGGTGTGAGGAGAATGTTTCTCAGATGGTTCAGCCAGGCCTATCTGCAAGAGTCGAATCTTGACTGATTGATTATTTGCTAAACAACCAAAAATCATCGAAATGAAAAATTGTGTAAATAGAGCCACAACTCCCAGCCATCTTTGCAGTTCAAGTCTAGCATCTAGTATGCTGAGAATGGCGGTGTATTTGGTGTATTGAAGCGATGCGGATGACAGAGTTCGATGGCTATGGTGATGAAATTTAGTGTGAAGGCAGAATGAGACCTACACTAGACGAAATGACTTGATAAGTTTTATTAAGTCTGATCAGATTCTTGCAAAGTCTTATCTGAACTTATTTTATTTAAGATCTTACATTTCCTGACCAGAAAGTACCAGACTTACTAAGTCTTATATTTTGCAAAATAAGATCTTTTCAGATCTTACCAGCTGATAATTGAAATTAAAAAAAGTGAACTGATTTCAGTGCGAAGATCAACCGATATCAGTGGTTGTAGTTGTTAAATGATCTTGCTGGAACATCAGTGCACTGAATATATGTAGACAAAACGCAAAATATAAGACTTTTTCTACTCAAAAGATTTCTAAAAATCATTAAGTAAGGTCTTATCAGATTTGCTAATAAGACTTAGCACGACTGGTACTTTCTGGTCAGAACTTGTAAGATTTCCTTAGTAAGATTAAGTAAGTCATTTTGTGTAGTGTATGTAGCTCAAATTTGGCAAGATCGAGAGAGAGGAAAATATGCGAAGACGTTCCGACTACATTTACACAATTTTTCATTTCGATTATTCTTGTTTGCAAATAATCAACTGCACAAACTGACCTAAACAACCGGGGAAGATGATGACTCAGCAAATGTTGAGTATAAGAATATTACTTACTTGAAGTTTGCCGATTTTGATGAGTTTATACACCCTTGGAGGTGATAACAGCATCATTCTTTTAAGCTCAGACTTGAAAGCTCCAACGTCAATACAAAGAAGTAGGGACCTGCGAAGCTTCGCAATTTCGATTGGAGAAAAATTCGATTCTGTTCGCGTTGACTGACCAAAACTTATTTCAACTGTTTTCCTTTGATTTATAGCCTCCTCCCGCTTGTCAAAGCTTGAGAGTGACATTGCAATATGTTTGAGATGTTAGATTCTCACTGAAAGTGGCCAAAAGCGTCCTTTGCTGAACTGCGTCATTAATTACTCTTCTATGTGCTGCATGTTGTTCAGATCAAGCCTTCAGACATTTCAAGACATCCATCTAAGTCATGTTCTAGTGTCAATATTCAATCTTAATAGGTTGCAATTACAAAGGGCAGCAGATTTTGATTTTCTCTGAAAACATAGACACTTAAATTTCATTACATATTTCTTTATTCGATTGTCTGTTTCTTAGAGCCAAGGTGTCACTGTCTCTTTCAATAGCCATGTAATTTGCATGATTACTAGGTCTTATTTGATAGGCCAGTTTTCTTGAAGGCCATCGGTATAGCTGGCTAAGTAGATCCTACACAGAAATAAGCTCAAATAGGCTTGTATAATTTTTCTATTACACGATTCGAGATTCGATTCGACTCAAAATTTGTCGATTCGCAGTTCCCTACAAAAAAAGTATTAAGTTTTGTGCAGTTGACCATTAAAAGTATTTTCTATCTTACAAGAAACGCAAAATGAAGTAAAATCACGAATTGAGTGAGATTTGTTCCAAACGCAGTCAAACTTCGAAAATAATGCAGCGTGTAAAAGCTCATCAAAAGCCTCATGAGATCATCTAAATTCTGCATTGTACATGGTCTCTCCTACAGGCATTAGTGAATGAATTGATCCACATTTTAGATTTCTGACTCTACTGACAACAGCTGACCGGACACAGCCGCTCTGACAATTGAAGTACAAAATAGAACATTTTCCGAGGCATAAAGTTTACTGGAATTCAGCATCATAATGAAAGAAGAAAAAGTGTGAGATGCTTTTGAGCTGCAATATTCGGTAAATTCTATTTGTGCTGCATCTTCTTCAAGATTCAATTAATTTTAAATCAATACATGATGAGAAAACTGATGGAAAGATCATGCTATCAGTCAAAGCTTTTAATAATGCAGTTGTCTTCATTTTGAAATCCTGCTGACCACAGCTGACCACTTAAGTAAGTAAAATATATGCCAAAATCGAACATAAAGTTTCATGCGGTTTGTAGTTAAAATAGAGCTTTAAAGTTGAGCCATAACGTAATGACAGGAAAATTACATTTGAAAATGTGTTTTCAACAATTCATCTATTTTTCTATGTAATTCGCATGTCATCAAGTTCTGACTATTATTGTCTAATTTATCATTTACGAATGACTATAATGATAATATTCAAAGACTGCACAGTGATACTTAACGTAGACCTGCTCTAATTGGCAGTATGAAATTGAGTTGATCTTGTCGACATTCTGCATTAATATTGACTATTTCAACTTTGGTGTTCTTCAATCTTAACCGAACAATTTTCATTCATCGATTAATGCTTTGAACTTTTTATGATTAATAATTTTCATAAACAATTGTGACTTACTTTTATCAAACACAGGGAGATTCCACCGCTCACTAATTCCGCTGCCGTTATATTTGAATTCCGCTCTATTCCGCATTTAAAATCCATCATCATAGAAAGTTCAGAAATACTTTGTAGAATCCCCAATGTCATGTTATTTGAATGAGTCCTGAAGCCGATAGGAATTGTCGCGATGATGACAGACGACCAGACGGAATGTCAACTTCTTCTCTCCTTGCAGTGGAAAACCGCCAGTGTGGAACTTGACGTGTGCAGCCAGGAATTATCAACAATTCATCGATTTCTCAGTAATTCCATTAACAATCAATTGTTTGCTCATAAAGAAAATTCTCTTTAATGTATTTGTCCGCATGTATGCTAAAATTAGGTCTACATCATTCAGATAGTCAGTGGATAATTTTTATGCCTTTTTAATATTGAAGGACTTATCCGACACGTAGCACTTGATCATGAAAAAGTACACCAGAGAATTCTAGTATCTGGACAATTTGTTGTTTCTCAATCGTCCACTACGCACGGAAGTCTGTCTTTGACAACAGGACGCGACACGCGCGCACTCATCCAATATCTAGGAGTTCATTCAACAACTATTACAGCAAATATCAAGGCCATCTGCGTCCAATCTCTGCTTATAGGACTCTTCAACTTATAGATTGATTGGTGTCAATTAATTGACTGCATGGAAACGACGTCACGAAACGACGTCCTCCAAATGACATTTCTTCTTATTGTGCCATATCGAACATACCGACCATCGCAAAACTCCTCGAACGTCTCGTTGCTTTCCAGCTGAACTCCTACCTTACAGCTCATCAGCTTCGTCCAAAATTGCAGTCGGCCTATCGTGCATTCCATTCAGCTGAGACTGCAATGCTCGCATGACTTTCTCTTGCAAAGTGACAGTGGCAATATTGGGTTGATGACCCTCTTGGATGTATCATCAGCTTTTGACACGATCGATCACGACACCCTTATCGAGCGTCTTCGACTCTCCTATGGCATTGAAAGCAAGGCCCTCGGCTGGTTTTCCTCTTATCTTACCGGACGCACACAAGCAGTCAGAACATCCTCTTCTATCTCCAAGATCGATGAGTTGTCGTGTGGCGTTCCGCAAGGATTTGCGCTGGGACCAATCCTCTTCTCTATGTACACAGCCGATTTCGTTGGTTTGGTCTCCGATCATGGCCTTGTCCCTCATCTCAATGCTGATGTCTTACAAGTTTATGGATTCTGTGTTCCTTCCTGTTCGCAAAGTTTGCAAGACAAGATGGCAACCTGCATCTCAGATGTCTAAGTCTGGCTATCCTCGAATAGCCTTCTTTTGAATAAGGACAAAACGGAGGTAATGTGGTTCTCCTCCCCTCGACGTCGAAACACTCTTCCGTCGCAGCCATTCCTCATCGGTGATATGTCCATCTATCATGTTTCATGTGTGCGTTCTCTTGGCATATCCGTCGATAGTGATCTGTCATTCAAAACGCAGGTCACAAAGACAGTTTCCCGTTGTTTCTCGCCATTGAGACTGATACGCAGTTTTCGATACTCAATATCTCAAACGGTGCTTCGATCTCTCCTGACTTCGCTTTTTTTCGCCTGGATTATGGAAGTGTCATCCTTACTTGACTTCCCAAAATTCAGCAGAGGCGACTACAGGCTGTTCTGAATGCATCCGTTCGACTGCTTTGCTCTCCAGAATTTGGTGTAAGTCTGGTCCCCCTCATGAAGGATCTTGGTTGGCTCAGGTTCCCAGACCGCATAGCCTACAACACAAGTTGCCTCATCCATCGCTGTCTGCATGGGAAAGGACCTGTCTACTTGACTGAATCCCTGAACTTGGCGTCTGAGAACAGCCACAAAAGACAATTGCGCAACAGTGGTAGCCTCTCCCTTCTCGTGCCTCCTACATCTCACAAGACACTTGGGGATCGAGCGTGGTCTGCAGCTGCACCTCGAACGTGGAACCGCATCCCTCAAGGAATCAGAGACATTGTGAATTTCGCCTCTTTTACCAGCGCTCTGAAAGCTGATTTTCTAAACCGCCTTTCCTGACTTTTCTGTTTTAATGTTGCTTTTTATTTTACTTTGTGTACATGCCTTTGTTAATGTGGCCTTGAAGTCACTGACGAAACGCCACTAATAATAAAAAATCGTGCTCTCATGGAATTTCAATTCCAATTAATTGATTGCAAAGAACAATTAAATTGTAATCAATTTCTGATAATCCCTGCACGTGTGTCGACAAATTATTTGAAGAATCCCATCTGATTGACGCAGCCACGCACTGCAGCTGGACATTCCGCCCCAACTGCCGAGAATGCAAAGCGCATCAAATATTCTGACATCACCAACGGACCTTTTATTTTCGAGCCAGTCGCGATTGAAACTACCGACCTATGTTTTACCGCAGCTGGTTAGATCAGCTCATCTTTCAACTGCGAGTGCATGATCAATGGCAGTTGCCAAAGTTTCCTGTATGTAATACGTCCGCGTGTTGAAATCACGCCTCAAAATTGCAGAGAAGGACTTTATCATGCATAATACGCACCCCTGTTCTTGAGGCAGTTTAATAGGCATTGAAAATGAATTTAGTCGCATAAAAATATCATGAAAAGAAACACTTACTGGCAACAAACCTTACATAATATTCCGGAGATGACGTCGTATGCAGCCACAGATAACCAGCTTCCGGGGAGGCGACGTCGCAGATCCCTTCATGGAATGCTATTCAATCGTATGATGGCATAGCCAGTCTTAGCTCAAGCTCGTGCAGTCAGCGTTAGAGAGCTCCGTGACCTACTTATGAATGATAGATGTGGTCTTTGTACTAGGATTCCCTTCCTGGTGATTTCCACCGGCTTTCATATCTGGCCTAATGATGACCCTTCTTCAAAGTTAATCCTTCAGTTATACTGTCGAATATTTGCACCACAGAAAGTAAATGAATTTAATGTTCAGAATCATGCTTTCCGTTAAAAATGGTTCGGCATCTTACCTGAAGAATTGGTTCTATTGACATGATAAATTAGTGCATTTAAAAGGCTTCCTCCGGATTTTACTTGTGGAGTTCATTAAAATGCACTCGACAATTTCTATGACTGTCATAGAAGATGACGAAGAAAGTTTGTTGTAAAATTTGAAGGAAGAAGGTTGATATACGACTTTGCAAAGTAAAATGATGTTCTTGACCTTTACAAAGCGTTTGACATATATTTTCAAGCTTTTCTTTTTTGAGCTCTATTTACCGCCGCTTAACTTACTATCCCAATGCAATCCTAGCATTGTCTTTCCATGTGATAAATGATGAAAAGATGTCGTTTTGCAGGGTCGTCTGCCATCCATTTCCAACAGATTCCCAAGTAATTCAACATTTTGATTCAAATGGAATGTTGAAATGCTATTTATAGTAACAAGACGGCCGAGTTGGTAAAAGAGCATATTGTGTGTCATTTTGCAGGCGACTGAGTTATTGAAACATCAGATGGGCGTCCACAAGCTCTCCCTGGGTTTTGAAAGCTCAAAATCGCCGTGTATGATGAGGTTGAAACAGTGAAAATAACCGTTGAACTTCACAGCAACAGTTGTCTGCAGCAGTCGACATTTATCCAAAAATGAACTCATTCCAATTTCGTATTCTAAATATGTTTTAACATATGGTTTTACAGCGAAAATAACCTTTAACCTTCGACCACTGCAGCATTTTTCCGAACATGCACATTTTGCCCCCCCCCTGCTGATCTCCTCAACTATTATGCCAATTTTGCCAAATCATACATCAATAGAGAAGGGCATTGAAATGGGGATTCAGAAAAACAGCATCCCTGGGCTGAGGTGAAGGTCTAATGTCGAAAATCGCCAATTTTTAACAAATTTTCATTAGATGACTATTTGAAATGGAAAGTGACAGCAAATACAAATCAACCATACACTTCACATCGATCAGATCTTCCAGAAAGTTTCATTCAAATAAATCGCTGACAATTGTCAAGGCTGGACCTTGGGTTTTGGGTCAAACTCGGGTAATCGATACAAAACTTGGGTTTTCTATTAATCCTGTATACATGCAAATCAAGTCATAAAAATTAATATTTTGATTTGAATCCTAGGAAAACTACATCATAAGAGCATGAAGGTCTGATTTTGTTGTCACAATTTCATCATTTCACAGAATATTTGAAATGAAAAATACCTGTGGTTATTAGCTGTGATCATATTGGAGTTGACAAAACCGCGCATTGAAAGTTCGTGCATATTATTTGCTGCAAGCTTACATGCATTTTGTTCTATTTGTGCATATTGAATTTTGATGTGCTTCATATTTTCATATCTTCACAGTTATCTTCGCACTCCTAAAATGTCTGCAGCAGTCGACATTTATCCAAAAATGAACTCATTCCAATTTCCTATTCTAAATATGTTTTAACCATTTACTCACTACGCAGTCACTAAGTCTGTTTATATCTCTGAATGATAAAATGAAAGCAATTACTTTGTCATGACCAATGTGTAATTCAATAATCATTCAATCAAAAATCTTCAATTACTCAGTGTAGGTCTATCATTTGGCTAAATTGAAGGAAAGCTTTATAACGTAATATAATATTCTTAGGCTACCAACTGCAGTTATAAGAATTAACCGCTTCCCACTAATACGACACTAACACCAAGAATTATGGCCTACAGAAGAATCTTTATGTCACCACAAAATACAGAGAATGTACTTTGTTACTTGATTCTGCTCATTTATTGAAACTTGGGCTTGGGTGTTGGGTTTTGACCCAAGTTTTGGCCCAAAACTTGTATTGGGTATACCCAATCATCAAAAGGCGTTGTTCATTAATTAATCAATCGTTTATCATTCAATCAATTAATTGTTGAGTAAAATTGATGAACAAGACATAACTATGCAATGCAGACAGGTATGAAGCTGCTTCTCGGGAATAGCGTCACAATTGTATTCCTGTTCATCAATTTTACTCAACAATTAATTGATTGAATGATTAACGATTGATTAATTAATGAACAATGCCTTTTGATGTTCACATAATTTCGGTTAATTCAAGTTACTTTCGATAATCAATCACAGAAAAGCACGCAGCTTCCTAACCGCATGAAATCACCATCTAATTAAGTATTCTCATGATTCATCCCTTTGACTGCTCATTATATTGAGGAGAATGAAAAATTCATGCCATCAGTAGAGACATCACAAGAATATATTTCATGACATGTTGCATGTTATCAAAACGAGAATATACAATGGTATTAAATGAATTTTAATGCCAATAAACTGAAGTGTTATCAACACAATCCCTTTTTGAGAGTTCATGAAAAGATCTTAACTTTTACAGAACTTTATACAAAATCATACAAATTGTGCAAACAGTAATTCAATAGAAAACAAGAATTTGAAACATGACAGAAACAGCAAAATGCAAAATTTACACACAATGAAGACTGTAGAATGCAATACTGGTAAAGAAAGCTTATAATCCATTGTCATCTTCAAATATAACTTAACATACAGGTAGCAAATCTGCAAATACAAAAATGAATGATTCCTTAATTAAACACACAGCAAAACTTTACGAAGCATCTTATCTGCGAAAGAGCTGTTTCTACCAAACATTTCATTTGAAAATGGTACATGTACAGTATATACAGGAAGAAAGTCATCAAACAAGAATTAATGATTCCTCCCAATTTGTGATGAATATGGAGGCATATGACGACAACAATGCTGGATATGTTCATTTATTCGACGGATAAAGAAGAAAATTGCGTGCAAGAATCAATATTTACAATTGAAATTGGCATTCATGCAGAATTTGCTATTTAATTCATGAGAACGCAAATCATTGTTCATCTGCAATGACTTCTAGACACAGAAGAATAGTACAATATAACCACAAGACATCAAATGAATGAAAACAATATCAATTACACAAGGACTTTGAAATCGATGAAAACTCGCAATTCATTATTGAATATTTGAGAAAATTCTCAATGCAGATGTGACAGTATTGCGGAATTTGGAATAACTGATTTATTTATGCCTTTCCATCTTTTTGTCTAGAACGTGAATGATTGGCTTTTCATTTGAACAAAATGATGTCATTAACAAAAGTCAGAACACATCTTCTACCGGCTTTGTCCTCACAATATCTTTCTGACAAAGTTTATCTTAGATATTTCTGGTACCTGATCGATCTTTTGTGTGGCTTCTGAATAACGGACATCCAAAAAGTTGACAATTCTTCCAGGCGATCGGAAGCAATTTTAAAGCTTGTTTAGAACTGTGTGACTTTTGACGCTCACAGCGCACTGAAAATCGGTCAACGCACAGAGTGTCAATTGAAGTTTTTCAAAACATTTTAAACTCGCGGATGATTCCGCCACTGTGCTTCTGACGCAGAGGAATTTATAGCCCATTGTGCATCTAACGCTGAGTGCATACCACTGCATTTCCAAGTAATTGACTGTCGTCATGAGTTTTATTGTAAACAGTGAAGTTCCTATGAAAAAATAGTCACATCAACTAAATAAGAACGTAAACTGCATTTGCATGTTTATGACACAATGACTGCTTGGCTAATTGTCAAGCTTGTTCCGTAAATCTGTGGTAAAAATACTTGTCACATTTGAAAGACTCTCAACTCATCACATTGGTTTTGATAGATCAATTGTATGATTGAGATGCATGCATACAACCTGAATGGATGCACTACAAACAGAACACAATCACGCGCACATGTCAGTTTCTACTTAGTCTGTCAAGGGTCTTTATCGGTCATTGCAAATAAACGGGGAATGCCTACTTTGAGGCGATGAAACAGGTTTTCTGAGACAGGGGATATACAGCTGCACTTATTCATATTCTCGCAAGCGCTATTGGTCAACTGGCTCGTGTTTGATGCATTGATTATCTTTTAAGAATTGTTATCGTATTTCCATGTGACTTTTATGCAAGCAAGCGTTTTCAGTTATGTTTCAAGAAAGTCACATACTCGTCGTAATTATTCACGGCAGAGCTGGAAGCGGGCACGGACCTTGGACCGGCAGGGCTTGGGCCTGAAATATCTAGCATCCGGCCGCCGATATTTATTATGTCTGAAATTAATTGCATTTCCCTCATTTGATCATTTCAATGCTCTGAATCAATTTATTTGATGACTTATCAACATGACTCTTCAGCAAAAACATGAAAAAACACTGATATACGAACGGAATAAGTCAGAAATAAAAAAGAGTCAGAGACCGCATCAAGTCATCAGTTAGCTGATAGGCGGCCGTCAAATCAAGGAACTATTTCGTCCACTCATTTAAATGAGGAAATTATGTGAGATACGGCGGGCAGAAGCCAGCACAGCATCAGGGATCGTAAGGGAACAAAGACTTTGCATGTAAATAGAATTGTTGGACAAATAAGATGCTTTCTCGACCACTTTGTTTACATAAGAGAATGATCCTCTTCCGTTGACAGATAACATAAGTCAACAAGTTTTCAAAAATGCTTTGTTTATCATTCATTGACTGTGGTCAATTTCATCCTGACAAATACGAATCTGAAGTCAGTTTTTTATTCCACCGCTTGTTCTCTAACTACAGAGTGTCCTAAAGTTAATCAAATACGAACAGCTACATGCGTATTTGCTACATGTGACCTCATGAATATTGATTCTGGCTAATTCGACCCTGACAAATACGAATCTGAAGTCAGTTTTTAGACTTCATCCCTTGTTAGCTTATTACAGAGGGCATGAAAGCTTCAATTGTCCACTTTTCATGATAAAGGCATCACAAACATGATGATGCATTTGATGGACTTATTTAAAACTTGGTGATGCTCAATTCTAGTCTGAAAAACACAAATCTGAAGTCAGTTCTTTGTTAGTTTAATACAATATGTTTTCCAAACTTCCAATTTTTGTTATTTTTCATCATCGTGCTTAAGATTGATTAAGCTAGGTGTTTCATCTATTGACAAATGTGAATGCGAACATAGAGCGTCATTAGTCAGAATAATAAAAATGAAGAATAGACGTGGTCTAGAATATCGCTACAAAATTCACATCAAAAGTGAACTGAGGAAATTATCTTAATTTGAACTCATGCACTTTCATCATTTCGATGAAGAGACCAAATATAATCACCATTATCGATGTTTCCCTCTGACCATTGCATCGCTTGTGTCCCTGTGTTTTATATCCTGGTGAAGGCTCCCTGTTGTTCACTGAAAGCTCCAGTATTTGACCAAACAAGTCTAAATCAGCGTGAAGGCAATGCAATTTGATTGACATATTACAACCCAACTGTTCGCAAAACATCACTGTTTTCACTCGAATTCTCTTGATGGTCTTCTTCATGATTTTCGAGAAGCCTCTGAATAAAAGATTGAAATGATATTCATGTATTTCTTCCAATTGTTGTCATTGAATTTTCTAGTTCAGTTGTTGACTGTGCAGCATCAGACAAGCTAGGGAGCATGCGACGAATCAAGTCCGGCTATCTGGATTCAATGATTTGATTAACTATTTCACTAGCCCGAGTTTAATATATGAAGTTTGAAAAATCGTTTTAGATGCTGGGTTCATCAATGGGTTGTCTTCCACATTCTTTTCTTCGGCAGCGAAATTACTGCACTGAGATCATGTTTCACTTTTAATGATCGCCTCTCTTGCGACTGTCTCACATACACAACATGCAAGGATGTGTGGCAAAGCTATTTTTCAGACCCATTATAATCGTCAGTTTTTTATAGTCGGCACACACACACACATTCCACTGATGCTCACTGCACTGAAGCAGCTCCAAGACTGTTTTGACGGTCATTTTTCATATCTGTTGAATATGAACTTGGTGTATTTCCATTTTTCAGAAGCACAGCTATTAAACTGGACTTCGGGCTGGCAATGAACTGACGACAGTCTGAGAACATTTCGAAATGAGACGTCCTATTTTCCTTCAACTCTTAATCTTACCATGATATTTGCGTCATCTGATTCAAGACGACTGTGCAAGACATTGATATCGAACTATTACACTAAACTTAGCCTATTCAATATATGCCTGCGGTCCTTCTTGCACGTAGAACCAACCTGTTTGGATTGAATTCTCAGAAAATACTGACACCAAGAACGAAGTGTGCTTAATGTGTGGAGGCTATAGATATTGAAATGCACCTTCATGTAATGTACCATAGATTTTGAAATAAGAGATTAATAACTATCTAATCAGAACTTAAATGTATTACATTATGAGTAGTGAGATGCGTGTTTTATTAAAAAAGTTGAAATATTTTAAATCTTATATATTTGCTTTAATAACGGTGGAATGAAAAAATGAACACTATATTCGTGATATAATTGTATAAAACCGTAGAAAAATACAGGTAAACAAAATCTTTGTTTGACAGTGAGTGGCCAAATTCTATGTCGGGAGTTTCATGCCTTTATCTGAGTGAAGGCATTTCCTGTATAGATTAGGTAATTAAGGATTAAGTCTTGTCAAGCACCACCACAGATCTAGAAAGGGATAGATGGACTACTCCCCGATTTGCGTGAAGCCTGCTTTCCCTGCCACGCGCGCGCGCACAATCCCGGTATATGTAGGCAAGAAACAAATGTCGGCATGCACGTGTCTGTGAGAATGTAATGATAACAAGCACATTAACTTTCAACGACGATAATAATTGATAACGAATCATAGGAATGTTGACAATTCCTGATGACCTGCAATGTCATACTTTCTCACTTATCATGATTGCTTACATAAATGTAGCTTAAATAGAAAATTAGGTGCATGCAAAGTAACGTTTTATTCAAAAGAAAACTCGGTAAATCAAAATTTATTTGCCTCTAAAGAGAATCAGCTTCATTGCCTGCTGACGTGATAGGACTTTTGAATTAAAGATATTACGTTCAAAATATATCTTACCGTACCGAAAGAGGCGAATTTTGACATAATTCGACGTGATCAGCCTGATAAGTTTTGTTTGATGATCAGAGTCTTGATGAAAGTCATGGTCATAAAAGTGGTCTGCAAAAAGGGTAGGAAATAAAGTTTTTACATCAACTTTCTGCAGGACAAAATGTTCAATTTTCAAATCAATGTTCGATACTGTGGGGAGGAGGGTCACATCGTGAACACCCGGAAAAAGAGAGCGGAAAGCTACTTCAGCAATTTTTACGATACTATATACAGCGAAACTAGGAGTGGATAGGCCTCCTCTCTGCTTTGCTGAAAACAAACGGGTGAAAGATACATCCTTCATACTGTCTTCATCGCTCTCAAACAACGCACCATTGCATTGAGAGCAATCTAGGAAGCGCTGGCATCGTTTCGCCACATAACCTGAAACGTAAAATAAGATATTTAGTCTCCAGTCAGAATCACAGTTCTGGAAACTCGACATCCAACAAGAATAGCGGAACTCAGTGTCATTATCCACCTCATCATCTGAGCTCAACTTCAACTCAGGGATTCCACTTCCTTGCGCGCAGTCTTGATCCACATCCATGGGTTCCGATGATGGCCCTGGTGACTGAGACTCGGCAGAAGTTGCATCAAAAGACTGCTCAAAAAGATTGCGCTGCTTTGGGGATCGACGCTTTTTGGAAGGTGTTTGCAGATAAAGGGGGCACGCTTCAAAAACAGTAGGCACTGCGTCATCCTTCAGCTTCCTTCGAGTTCTGGGGCGAGTTCCATACTGTCCCTTGTCATGAATAACACTTACGCCCTTTTTATAGTCATCATCGGTGAAATGAACACTGCATACGCGTGATGAATTCTTAGAGGGAGTAAAGTTCTTACGTCGAATGTTATGAAGCCACTTCTTCAACAATTCGGGGTTTGAGAACGGAAAGGCGTGAAAAGAAATGTTAGAGTTTTTTCGAAGCACGGTTCTGGCATCGCGGAACACAACATGAGGTAACCATTTCTCAAGAAATGAAATTTCTGTAAACAGTTTTGCAAACCTGTTCGAAAATTTTATCTTTCTTATGCCTTTTGAACACATGTTTCGGATTAAGAGTAGGAGAATTGATAGCAATTGCCTAGGGCGTGAGGATTTTATTTATTGATAAAATCGCCATTTAGCGTCGGTAGAATGCATGTCAAATTCAATTTTATCTTGTTGAAGTATTGCGACATCGCCACACTGTGTTATGACACTCATCCCAGCTTCGTTAAGTACACAAATTTTGTCACCCTTATCAAATAAATTATCATCAATTGAAAACAACACCACAGGTGTCAATTGCGATCAGCTCAGCGGCCGTCATTTCTTGCCTACATACCGGGGGCAGGCGTGGCGGCGATGGGAAGTTTTCAGGCTTCACGGCTGAAATAGGGAAACGCGGAAAGCAGTCCATCTATCCCTTTCTAGATCTGTGAGCACCACACTGTTGCTTTTCGACTCTACACGCTGTAAATGTGTTTTCTAAATTGAAATGTGCCAACTAATGTCCTGATGATGTTAAACAATAATCGAATGGCGATTAGCAAGTGCCATTTCTCTGGACTTTTGGTCACTAGAGTCGATTGAATAATTAGTTTAACTTTTGACTTAGTGACTTAGTTTTCCTTGCTTCAATCAACCTAAATATAACTTACAAGAATAGGCAGTTATCGGTACATCAAATGAGATCCAAATTCAATGTGATAGACAAGCGCGTTATAGATGCACAATATTTATAAAACAAATGAAAGTTTACTATCATATGCTTAAATATTCACCTTACTGCGCAACAGTAGTCAATGTGCATACAGATGGAACACAGGCCCTGCAGCATACAATCATGTAATCAATAATCAACTTTATAGAACGATTTTGAAGGCGATTGCACTCAACTAATGCAATCGATATTTTCATTAAGGGTGGCAAAGTGCGCAAAGCGATGAATTATGTCAACCGGGCCCAGATAAAAATTCATCCGGGGCCGGGTCGGGTCAGGTGGGTCACGGATCACACGTGGAAGGAGACCCACTTCCTCCTCTGATTCATACTAGGTACTAGAACACAGCACAGGCCTCATGCATGAAATCAGACACACTTGTTTCCACTGTACATGCACATTAATAGTTTGTAAGCTTGATTGATGGACTGGGATATTTATTATAATCAATTGTAATGATAAAAAATTGTCAACTTTCAATAAGTCGAAGATCAGACTCTCAAAGTCTCACAGCTTGAATTTTACAAAGCTTAGATTGAAATTGAGGAAAAATTCCCAAAACTAAACTTCTCAAGCTGTAGAGTTGTTCTAAAAGAATATCACTAAAACAAGACAATGAGCATTGATGTGACAAATCACGCTGTTAATGTTGTTAAAATGGGTGACATTTTCTCTCTGTATTATATCAGCTGTTGGTATGAGATGACATCAAATACGTCACTTCTCTTCACTGGATTTCTATGGGTGATATTTTGAAGCTAAACTGCTGAATTTCAAAGTCATTCTCTTAAATGCCAATCTTACACATTGTATGTTTACAGGGACATTCAACTTTTTCAATAGTCGTGTGAAGAATTTGTGATACAAAATTGATGTCATCGTACAAGAGAAGAATCATCACGAGTGAAGAGCAGCAAATCTTTGTTCTATCAATTTCGATGTGAGATATTTCCGCCACAGATTACTTAAGCATTGATGATGATTTCCGTCCTGCGTCCTCTGCAAATGAAAACTTTCCCGTCTGGGTAGATATCAGTCACTTCCGGTTTCCCTGCATCTTCATGTGTAAATGTGTTTCCATCCCTGTCACAAAACTCACTATCATCCAGATAATACTGCTCCTTATCATCAGCGAGGGAGGTGGCCAATGCAACGTCCTTTTCTCCGACGGTGCCTCGATACTGACCGATACTGCTGATCTTCTTGCCGCCGAATAAAGGCTCCAGAGCATCACAGACGTCTCTGAAGCTCATCCAGCCGGCGTGGATGGACGGCAGCTGGCACTTCACGAATTTGTTCGTTTTCTCCCACTCACATTCAGTGATGATTCCCACCGCAGGATGGGAGGTGTCAGGAGTGAAATCGTCGGGATGGTACAGAATGGACAACTTCTCACCACCTGAAAGAATGAAATGACAAGCAGTGTCAGTGAAGGACATTGTCGATTAGAAACATAAATCTTTTGTGTGAAATCTTTGATCTATTCGATGCATTTCAACCACAACAGACGAATTCACATCATCTGATTATTTCGATTCATATTAGAAAGTCATTTCGCTGATCATTTATCAATATTCATTAACAACGGTGATAATATTGCATTTTTCAACAGCCAAGATTCTGGAAAATAAGTTCATCAATCTTCAATTGCTGAAAATATTAATTGTAATTTGAGGCGGAATCCCAATAAGGCTGATAGTAGCCAAGAAAACCAAAACGTCATTTTTCTAATTAAAAGCGCTTAGATCTTTCGACCGGCACTGCCGGCCATCATCAGAGGAACTGACTGTAGAACCAGCCACAGATGACAGTTCACATTACACAATTAGATTCTATGACTCCGCTGCTGTGAAAAACACAAGACACAAAGATAAAAATGCCTAAGTAAAAACACTACTGATTACAAGTGAAAAGTAACACCATAAAATACGAAAATTAGGTGAAAGAAAAGTCAAGTCAACACAAGCAGTGCCAAGATTCACTGAGGGCATGCTTCACCTTTTCTTTCACCTAATTTTCGTATTTTATGGTGTTACTTTTCACTTGTAATCAGTAGTGTTTTTACTTAGGCATTTTTATCTTTGTGTCTTGTGTTTTTCACAGCAGCGGAGTCATAGAATCTAATTGTGTAATGTGAACTGTCATCTGTGGCTGGTTCTACAGTCAGTTCCTCTGATGATGGCCGGCAGTGCCGGTCGAAAGATCTAAGCGCTTTTAATTAGAAAAACGACGTTTTGGTTTTCTTGGCTACTATCAGCCTTATTGGGATTCCGCCTCAAATTACAATGAATAACCCAGGCTCACTATTTACAACAATGCGTGACACATTTGGTGGAAGATGTGTTGTGATCTTTAACAAAGTTATAAAAGAAGAGAAAAGATTGGTATGGATTGGACATTCGCTGCGTTTCCTTTCTTCGTGTCTGTCTCATCGTGTTCTACCTCGTTCTTTGTGGTTTTCTTTACCTGGTCGTTTTCGCGACGATTTGCAATTCCACTGGCAAATTTCCAAGAAGGTTCTGCATCGAGAGATGGGATTCCTGAGTGCGCAGAGGCGCAATCTTCTTAATGAGGTCGGCATTCGCAGAGCTTGTCTCGCTCACATGATGCTCGGCGTGGATTTGTGGCAGCGAGTAGTGGATTATTTGGACGTAGCAACGTCGTCGTACAGTGATTCAACTGCGCTTCGCTTCGAAGAGAGGCTTGCTAGACTCTTGGATTTGCATGGCTTCTCGGGACCGATTACTACTGTTCGATCGGATCGCGTTAGTGTGCACAATGTGAGTTCCATAGTGTTGAGTGAAGATGAGCACGCTGTGCTTGAACGTGGCTTGAATTTTTCCGTGACTGGCAGCTCCATCCCCGTTTCTGACATGGTCGCATCGATCGAGTCAGCCATCTCCTCCTGCAATCCCGATGAGAAGGCTTACGTTCGAAAGAAATCGGCGGATATTCTCAAGAAACACAGACCAGCTCGACCCAACCTTCCACTGTGCGAAAGGGAAGCGATCAAGCGGTTCAAAAACAATGAAGATATTGTGATCTTGCCTGCAGACAAGGGCAACGCGACGGTTGTTCGCTTTCTAATCAGAAAGATTGAATGAAATTGAATTTGAAGTTTTCAGCTCAACCATAATTCATCGTCAAAGTGGGAAGATACTCAGAAAGTCTGAAAGCTGTCCGTGCGAATATTCAACTCCCGAATGAAGAAGGTTATTCTAATGAGGAAATTGCGAAAAGAATGAAAGTTTCGAATGGAAGTGTATTCAATTCATTGAAAAGAATTAGAGAAACGGGTACCTTGAAGACTTCAGAAGACTTCGAAGACTTCAGTACAAGTTGATAGACGAATAGAGGGGGAAAGATCCTTTTCTAGCGGCAGCCAAAGTTGCTCAAGCCTCGTCTGAAGAAAGGATAAGTTTGAGTACCATTCAGATCAAAGTTCGTCTGCGAATGTCTGGATTATCCTCAAAGAGAGCTGCGAAGAAAACCTCCACTTACTGGAAAATTGCGACGTCAAAGAGCTCATTTTGCTATTGAATATGCCAACTGGAATGAGAACGAATGGAACAAGGTCCTGTTTCCTGACGAGTCGTGTTTCAAGCTGCACTATCATACCAAAGGAAACGTCAGACGTCCTGAGAATACAAGATTCCTTTCCAAGATCGTAGGGTTTTTTAACGTGCAACTGGACACAATTTGTGCAGTTCTAAATTCAAATGTGCAGTTGGTTTTCTTGATTTGTGCAGTTAAGATATGATGAATGATTATTACATAACTTACGTCACAATAGGGAAATATTAAGACATGACTTGTTGTTGAAAATTGAAATTTGCAAAAAGATTGACCTTTGTGATTGTTCGTCAACTGTGAGGCCTAACTGTTGGCTGCACTGTACTCTAGGTGCACATTTGGAGAGATCTGTTTGTCCTATACGTCAGTGCGCCATTATCTTTGTCTAGAGGCCAAGGTGATGCGGTGCGTTGCTACTGCCGCTGCCTTTATGAATTGGTATTTGCAAAACTTATAAATGCACTTGCAGTTCTAGCACAGAACATACATGTGCATGTGATTCAAGCAGAGAAACTGTTAGACAGTCATGAAACACATTTCGTAAGAGACCGAGTCATGGACAAAGAAGGGAAGTTTTTTGAATGTAGGCTACATGTATGCCATGACTTGTAACTTGCAAGTTTTGCATGCTGCATGCGAATCATCTAGCTCAAAGGTGGGCAGACGTTTCTAGTAGCTGACCACATCATGGATCTGATTAGCTTTGTGGTCAGCCAATTCTGCAGCAGACTGCTATAGAAATCAGAACTATTGAAATGACACTACTGTGAGGAGAAGACCTCTGCATCCTTTTAACCCTTTCAGCACGAAATCATTAAGATACCTGTCCTAGTGACACGCACAGTGTGTCATGCAATAATTATTCAACGTAACAAAATTTGAAAATTAATCATTGTTCGATGTTACGATGACACACGATGCGTGTCGTTACTATCATTGTCCACTGTTACGGTGACACGCCAGAGGTGTCAAATAGGTATATTTTCTATATTTTATTTGTCCATTTTATGTGATTTCGAGGTGTTATTGCAACAGATAATAGCATTAGATCTTGTCATGATGCACATGTTTTCTCCGGAAGAAAAGACGGAGAAAACTGCTACAAGGAATGCAAATAGGTGTTCTCAAAATCTTTGGGTGTTTTAGAGTTGACTTGACTAATAAGTACAGTACTATGCGATGATAACACCGTAAACAGTTTTCCTTAATTTCTCATTTCACACAGTAATAATTCTCATTACGACCACAGTAAATAATTCTACACATTTTTGCTAATCTTTTTAAAACAACACAATCTATTTCGAGCTTGTATTATACACATTATGGGAACCAAACATATAAGACATATAGGCTTATATGCTTGGTTCCAATTTCCCAATCGAGTGTGCCATGAAAGCTTTTTGAATAAGACTGAATAAGATATACCTCTTATGTTTTCCTAGAAATTGTGCAATTAAAAAAGAACCGATTACCAATTACCGATCATATAAATTTATAAATATTTTCGAGCGTATAATTTTTTATGTTTATTGCAATGTATTTGCACATCTTTTATTTACAGTCCACTCAATATTAATCACTCATTTTTCATTTCAATTTTATATTTACTCTTTTAATGTTACTTTACTTTTAATTACTTCTGCTTTTGCACCTCGAATGTAACGGAAAATCAAAAGCCATTTACTGCTATTACTACAAAATATATTCAACGCAATAAACCCATAATACGTTTCGAAAAGTTTCAGGTTTACTCATGATATTTTGAAAAACAAGGAGCAGCACATAGACCAGGTTGTCCAGGGCAATCAGCACATCGGAAGACAGTTTCTTTCCGCTTTCCGGCTTGGTAGCAAACACGGCATCTCTTGTGAGGTCGAGGTTCTCCTTCCCTTGCTGGTATGCGTTCAAGTTTATGTTGTGGATTCCGTTCCTCCAAGCATCGATTGTTTGTTGATCGTGGTACCAGGCGAGGTCTTCCGACAGGATTTCGTCCAATACCTGTTTGTAAGACCAAACGATTGACAGATTTCATGCAGTAATCTAGGTAGTTCATTTTACCATCATTCTTCCTGTAGAGAATCCATGAATTGTAATGCATGATTTGAATTAAGTGCAAGCAGTACTTTACAAACCATGTATAATTTTTCCGATTGATATCGTAATGATGAAGTGCGGCATCCAACCGGTCGACACCGCCCATATGGGCATTGTAATTCAATACAGATCGTGACTTCTTCACCGTTTCGTGGTGTCCACCTTTGACTATGCGGCTGACCTCAACATTTTCAGCAGCAGCAAAACGTATCCATCAAGTAAACCGTCTTCTTTCCAGACGACTTTTGATCCACAAGTTTTACGCAAAGAACTTCGCCGTTGCGGGAATAAGCTTGAGACTTAACAGGCAGATTTAAGTGCTTTAAATCGCTCGGAACGCCCCGGTTCGCTTTTACAGTTCCAGTCATAAATGTACCATTGCGAGACAGATATCGGGCTAATCTACAGGAAGTATAAAAGTTATCAAGATAAACGTGGTAACCTTGATTAAACAGGTCGTGTGATAATTGTATCACAATTCGTTCCGTAACTGATAATGTTTCAGCACCACGATGAGACAAGCCGACTGCCCGATTTTCAGTACTCAGACCATGAAGCATCATCTTCCAAACGTAACCCGACTCGGATTCTGCCAATACATACGACTTTATTCCATACCTCCTACGCTTGCTTGGGATATATTGTCGTATTCTTAAACGTCCTTTGAACAGCATGAGTGTCTCATCTATAGAAATCTGACGGTTTGGTAGGTATGTATTTTGGCATATATTATTAACTTTTTCCAGAAATGGTCGTACTTTTGCTAAATAATCATTTTCCAAATTTTCTGGGTCTGCAAAGCGAATATAGTTCAAAATTAACTGAAATCTGTCACGGGATAGAGATTCAGGTGACGAGAATATCTCTTGACGAAACACCAAATCGCCACTCCAGTATGATGCAAGCGTAGGCTTCTTGTTCAAAGCCATTAAAAATTGCAATCCAATAAACTTTCTGATTTCATTGACTGTAACTTGTCTGCTGTTTTGTAATTTCTGGCTTTCAGGATTATCAACTAATTCTTGCCAAAGTCTGTTGTTTGTGTAGTCGCATATATCTTGCATTAAGTCGTCAGTGAAAAAGTGATTTAAGAAAAACATATCATCTTCTAATTCATTTGGAATCTCTAAGCGTGGATGTAGTCCTGTAGTTCCAGTAAATTCTGGTCCACGTCTGACGGAATCAGTACCACTTTGGACAGTTCGCCATTCACCAGTGCTGCCACCTGCATCTTCGTCAGAGCTGCTACTTGAGTCGTTATCTCGCAAGTCATTATCTTGTATTTCATCTTCAATCTCACTGCCTGAACTGCCATCTTCGTTTGTATCAAATCCCATCAAATTCAACGCATCTGTCATGGCAGAACGCCGGGGATACCGCCGACCACTTTGCGTGCTCATTATGATATGAATGCGCAATTCGAACAGCAACAACTATCAACAAATTCTGTCGGTGTGAATGATATTCAAAGATCTGTTCAATAAACGAAATCTTACGTAATAATTCGGTGAACCTGTCCTTTGAGAGTGATCATAATTCAGAAACATTCACCGATGGTTTTATGACAGGCTCTGCGTGTCACGGTATAATCGTACTATTGCATTGATTCTAATTCCGTTAATTTGTTAATAGATACATGACACGTACAGCGTGTCGTCCGTACTGAAAGGGTTAACAAAATATGAAAACCAAAGCCAATGCTTTATGTGCACATTTGTTATCAAGAACGATGCTTAACCAACATTTTAACCTGTGGTTTGTTTTACCATTTCCAAAATATTCTGTTCTCATTGAAACATGTGCTTTGGGGCTTTTCCGCAAGTTTACCACAGGGATGAATATAGAGTTTCCAGAAACATCAACCATACACAGAAACTGTACCCACAAGTCTGCACAGGAGCAAGACTTCGGAAAGCTCAAATACTTGATGCTTGCTTTAATCCGTGGAAAATATTGCAAAAGTACCGACAGTCTTAACAAAGGAAATCTGCTGATCCATCACCAAATCTGCATTTAAAACATTTTACAAAATCCAGGTAAATACACAATAAATTGGGACTGTATTGAAAGAAAATTCTATAATATATACGATGCGTCAGGGCTAAAACCGGCCAGAATAATCACAACCAGTCAGCTGGGGTTGACAACGTACAACGTCAATCAAAACTGATCGCATGCCGCTAACTTCAGACAATGTTCTACCATCGACTGTCAAGTGCTCAGGCTGTAGGCGCTACTGGTACTACATGTGGTTGCATTGAAATCCAATCATTCATTCTAGCTCCTCGAGATTATTGTAATTATTCGAGATATGAAACAATCTTTCGATCAATAGGCTAAGGAATACACAATTCTTACAAAATTCATACAGTTAACCAAACGACAAGATATCATAGTCATTACAGCAGCACAACAAAAATCAAGCTCCTTTTTCTTTTGAGGTCGATTTCTATTAGCGCTAAATTTATGCAGAAGTTGGCAGCACTTAGGCGTCCCGCGCTTTCAAAGTTCGATGGAAACAAGGTGGAACCTAAAAGAAAGCGGAGCTTGATATTTGCTTTGCTGCTATAAAAATTCTTGTAGGCTAGAATATAGGATTCTGAAAACTTTATTTGAGATAAAGGACGTTTAATTACATGCATAAGTTAGTAATGTTTTTCCTACTTAAGAAACAGTTTGCAACAATGTCAGATAGAACACGTATAAGTAGGTGTCTGTAAATATGTCACACTTATTAAACATGCTTCTATAATGCTGTTTTTCTTCTGATTGACTCAACGATTTCTTCTGGAGTGAATGGTCTTCCATCGCTAATGGTCAACATATAGTCCCAATAAAATTAACCGAAAGGCCGGTCTTCAAAATTCATGGCCGCGGCCGGGCCGGCCTGTTCCATCACGGTGATGTGTAATCACAGAAGAAAGAGAA
The DNA here is from genome assembly GCA_907163375.1 of Prostheceraeus crozeri. Taxonomy (NCBI): domain Eukaryota; kingdom Metazoa; phylum Platyhelminthes; order Polycladida; family Euryleptidae; genus Prostheceraeus; species Prostheceraeus crozeri. Next base: position 375,002 of record CAJQUW010014950.1, read on the forward strand.
TATAAGAAAATTGGTTTGACGCTTTGAAACTGATTATTTTATCGTATCAAACTAACTTTTCTCACGTTAAATAGGTTATTTCTGTTCTGATTTGGTCGATGATTTATCGAGATGATATGCTCCTGAATCTCTGAGTGAATCTCGAAGATGAGGCCGATCAGATGCACTGCTTCAAATGTTGGAGTTTATTTAATTTGAAATTATGCTGTTAATGCTGTAAAGTGAAAGGATTTCGAGTTTCCGTCGAAATTAATGTTCATGCTGGCTCACGGTTGACAAGAAGAACAGAGAAGAAGTGTCAATTGTCCTGACGTAGCAGGGTGAAGCAAAGATTGATCAAGCGCACTGAAGTGAATTCCTCCCTAAAACTTAGAGGCAAGCTATCGGAAGCGAAAATCCTAAAGCTTGGTATTTGGGGGACTTACGGCAGAATCCGGTGCCATAAGAAATGAAGGCCTACTGAATGTTGTTCGTACAAATAGTCAAGAGTGATGGAAAGTTTATCACGTCGGAACCTCTCTTATAAGAGTTTGATCTGCAGTTTTCCAAGATCTGATCAAATTTTGTTGAATAAGTTATCACTAACAGATGATTCTCCAAACATTTGTTAGTGAGAGAGGATCGAGGAGTTCGTTGAGTTCCGTTGGCAGCCTACTTCTCATGGCGCATCAGCAACGGACTGCGCCTAGCACGAGAGCAAAACATAGGTGCCGAGCGTTTACATGCTAATCGCATTTACACATTTAGGCTATATAGATGGCTTCACTGCGTACGGCCTAAGTTCACATGCACTCTTTCAAGAGAATGCATTATATCCTACTGTCTTAAGGAAAATACAGAGTGTCATTTAACATGTGACAAACTGATGCTCTGATATCAATTAAAATTTATTTGTTACGTTACATACTAAGCAACAAATGAGGTTTTCTAAAGGAAATGAAGAAATGATCTCAAGATTAGTAGTCATGACTGAAAAAATTAGCAAATCTTGTTCTCAGAAAATCCTTGCGCAGGAGAAGCAGCCAAAGTCGGAATGCCAAATTTTGTGCAGTTGTAAATATTTCTTAAAGAACCTGCAAGACCGTGTCCCGGCCGTAAACTTCAGAGATGATCTTTGAGATTGTGACCAAAGTATTGATGCAATCTGTCAATATTGACAACCGCAATCTTAAAAACATTCACCATAGTTTCTTTCAGGTAGAAAACTGTGAATCTTAGACTCCTTATTTTGAAATTATAACAAAACATTTTCAAAGTACGAAGAAACATTCTTTCAATCTGCAACTCACAAAATATAATATGTTGAATTACTCTCATAATGAAAACTTTGCTTCAGTAAATGTTCATCTTTGGCTAGTTGTGAGTGAGATTTCATCCAGCAGCTTTATCTGTAGACCAACTGTAACAACATGTCCATTGTAACAACTAACACCGGTCCTCCCTAAATAATTCCAAATACTAACAGTATCAATTTATTCCTTACAAATTAGAGTGATACAATGCTCAGTTTGTAAACAATTTTCATAACATGTAAACTTTTGAAATCTAAGGAACGATGAAAGTTAGCTGAGAGAAGAAAAAAGTAGAGGAAGTAGGAATATCTTCTTGTCAGCAAGTGGACGAAGATAAGAGTAATGATAACGGTAATGATATTGGAATAATCTACACTGTCATTCCGTTTATCACTTAAAAGTAAGTCAATTCCGTTGATGAAGTCGTGTGTTGTTTATGACATTGGCAAAACTAAACGCCGACTTCAACAGCGGATTGATGAACATAAAAAGAGTCCGACAGCAATGAATGAGCATTTGCATAACTGTGGTAGCTGTAACTCAGAAATTGATCAATAATTTAAAATAATGTACAAAGGTAACACATATTATGAGATTAGCATTGTTGAGGCTCTTAAAATCAAAGATAGACAGCCAAAAATTAATCGCAGTGCTGAGTACAACGGTGTTTCCTTCTTATTAAAAATATTCAATTAAAGTACTTTTGTTAACTTAATTTGTTTCATTGGTTTTCACATGCTGTATTGATTGATTTTGTCCGTCTAATGTCACGTTACCAGAATTGAATCTATCCCATTGAAGCGAACTATCAATTAGCGCCAACTCTGTACAAAAGTTTCATACAAACTTCTTGTCAGCAGGTGGCTAGATTCAAGTTATTCAAGAAATTATGTCGCAGTACATTTTGTCAATTGCAGTTGATGTGAATTGAAAGCTTTTCAAATGAATAAGATTAAACTCGTCGACTCAGTCTTTATTCAACTAAACCTCACAAATTAGTTAGATTTGCATTTCAAATGCATGACCAACGGAAACAAAACCATCGTAATTAAAAACAAAGCGCTTGTCTTCTTACAAATACAACCGAGATAATCTCAAACTGATCTAACATAATTGACTGAAGCAGATAATTCGCAGTAACTTTAATAGCTAGTGGTCATCGATGTCGCTCAGTTCAACAAGTCCAATGAGGTGATTATTGCACTATTTGTACAAATGTAGTGAAAATGTAGTAAAATATTGAATAGTGTAAAACAGTGAAAAATTCACTAGGAAGATAGAGTTTGACGATCATTGCCTGCAAACGTGAATATCATCACTTGACTCGGAAAACTGTTGGAGAGCTTCTAAGTAATGAAATCAATGGGTACTCATTCACATGCAGGAGTTAGGGGATTTTATATTTACATGTGCACATCATATTTCCTGTCATTTACGTGTACATACGACCGCACGGCAAGCTCATTCATCAGAGCAATTAACTGCCACATTTCCAACCATAAAATTTATCTGCATTTCTACAAACATTTCATCTATAACAAATATGTTGACTTATCATTAGAATTTCTCAACTTCAAGACCATCTCTAATTTCAGAGATATCGAGATGTCAAATGATCACATTCTGAATAATATTGAAAAATAAAGGCAACTTACGGGAACGTTCCATGACTAATGTTATCCTTGAGTTCAACGACTCCGTCTCCGTCTTAAGCTTCTTGTCAAAGTTGTGCTGCTGCTGACGAAGCGCCTCCACGGATTGTTTCTCCGTCTGCAGTTTTGCATCAAAGTTGCGTTGTTGCTGACGGAGCGCCTCCACGGATTGTTTCTCCGTCTGCAGTTTTGCATCAAAGTTGCGTTGGTGCTGACGAATTGATGTTTTTAAAGACTGCTTCTCCGTCTGCAGCTTCTGGTTGAACTGTTGCTGCTCACGAATTGATGCCGCTAAAGTCTCCTCCTTATCTTGCACTTTCTTAACGTTTTCCTCTTGTTTCCGAACCGCTTCCTGAAGGCCATCAATCTTCTCATTTAAAATCTTCTTTTCATCTTTTAGCTCTGTGTTTGTCTGCTCCAATTGATGCATGTGGCTTTGCAGGTCAATAATACTTTCGCTCACTGAAGCAATGGACGCACTTAATTTCGTCACTGCATTTTTTAAATTGAAATTTTGCAATTGTTTATCCGCGAACATTCTTTGAATATTTGCAATCTGTTGATGTAAGTCCGTTATAATCAGTTCAGCTGTAACAAGAGAGAGAAACTTATTTTCTTATGTTGAAAGTATCCTGAATTTCTAGGAAATACGCTCTTAAAAATGTTTGAGTGACATTTCAGAGACTGCAAAAGCCATTCATGCCATTTCGAATGCAGTAGTTTTCTGTTAGGTTTGAGATTTCAACTTCCTGTTCAATATGCAATAATAATTGAGTATTCGGGTAATTTTGAGTGTTTTGAATAATCAAGAAATCATCTCTCCCACAAAACTTGCACCAAAATATTGAAATACATTTTGATAGCTGAGAATTCAGGAATTAAAAGAGCGTTTTCTTGTTCATCATGTATAGCATATAACATTTCAATTGATGTATGGAAAGGGATAATTCTATTGGATAAGACTTTTCTTGAATACCATTCGATTACCAATGTTGAAAAGGCAATATTGCACTCAAATATCACATTGGGATGCAATTTCGATCGAAACATGTATTAGAGTGAAGACGTCTTGGTTGACCATTGATTTTTTGTTTGGGAAAAACCAAGGAGAATTTGATGCTTTAGATACATTTGGGCGATGTATTTCAGCCTATACATACAGGCCATCTTCAAGCACTGTACAGTGGCATACATAACAGGAGTGTGTTTGAAACATTTGAACAAATATTCATATCAAATTCTCTGGCCCACAATTGTAGCCCACAACCTGGTCGGAGACAGAACAGGCTATCATACCTGCTACTGGTAATCCCAGAAATCCAGTATGAGTTATCAGATTTTTATACTCTGGTCTTCTAATTTCTGTGTACATAGTATTTCACATTTTGTATCCTTTCTGTATCTAGCTGGCTTAGTCCTTTTATTTTGTATAACTTGAGAACGGAGTCATAACGGCGAAATATTGTTTCAAAACTAACAAAATAAAATAATTCTATCAAACACTTTATCCAATAATCAACAGCAAGGCTTACAGCACAAATCATAATTTGTCCCGAAATTCCATCAAAATGCTGCTTAAAGAAAATTGCGTTCTCTTTTCTGAATGACATCGTACAGTAGTATTGCGAACTTTTCAATATACTCATATACCCTTGCATTCAAAGTGGATTTGACTTTGCATGTTGTCATCATCACTGAGTATTTATCATGTGCTTGACGAAGAAAAAAATCATCGCCACAAAAACTTCAAATTGCACACGTCGCTGGTAATGTGGAAGTTACGCAAGTTTTGTGCAGTTGAAGAACTATCCGTGGTTCCTTCGACTGTTCTCTAATTCTTGGTTGACTATACAGGCGAAATAAGTGGCTCTTCGGTTATTTATAATTCTGAACTTAAAGATGGTTTATTGATGAAATCAGCTCGATAGAAATAAAAGTCCGGACTACCAAGCTGCCAGTGAAGTCTCCCAAAGACAAGATGCTCCTCCTCTCAGTGTCATCAGTAGAGTACAAATTTCAGTATTTGTTTGGTCACACCAAAAGGACTGTGGGTGCGCGAGTTAGGGAGCAAAGGAGGCCGGCAACCACCACGCTCAAGTCGACCATGTCAAAGCAATGTCACCCGACACCTGATGGTATGTTCACAGCCGAAGGAAAATGTCAGAAAGCAATTTTCTATCCTCGATGTCTCTCCTGATAATACAAGGCTCAAATTCCTCGAAGCAGTCCATATCTTCAGATCGAAAGCTGATCTCTGTGCAAGAATTCACCTTCACCTTTAGTCAACCTTGGTGATTGTGCTCATTTAATTATTTATTACTATATTTCTCTATTTATTTATTAAATCAAAATAATAATTTATTTATTTATCAAGTTAAATTTGATTCATTCATTATTATGCATTTTTTTTACCATTGCTCTTCATTCTGTGCTTATTTTCGTGCACGGTTGTATCTTCTGCAATTGCCTGCATTTCTCATGGTTATCTGTAGGCCTAATTCATTTACTTGTCACTTTGTATCTGAATGTAATCAGCGCATTCCGCAGTTCATGTCAATTCCAAGTAATTGTTGTTGTTGTGGTCATGTGATCCGATTTTCACTCGTTGTGGATTGTGACACTCAACCTGTATCTACATTTCATTTTATGGTGTTTCGCTTGAAGGAGAACCATCGGAGGGCCTCGTGCTTATTTTGAATCACAAGAATCGAATGAGAAATCTACTTGTGGTGTTTTTCATATGCAGAAATATAATTAATTATTCGAGTGTGATATATAAATAAAATGCATCAATTCCCTTGCATAATAATGATCACATAATTAAATCTTTATTTCTGCACAACCTGCAAGTAGGGCCTCACCAAGTCAGTGACATCACCTCAACATGTCCCCAAATGTAGGCTTTCTATTTGCGAAAGTGAGGGCACCAAAAATAGACTGACAAATAATGAGATAATAAGTCCATGAATAAACTTGTGCACAGGATTTTGATGGTTCGGAAATTCCTGGAATTCCTCAAACATTCATTCCCTCTTGCACTAAATTCGTTCCGGCATCCCTGTTTGCATTATTTCCGTGTCAAATTCATCAGGACTGTGCAGTTAGTTTTGTATTATTTCTATGTCAAATTCATCAGGACTGTGTAGTTAGTTTTGTATTATTTCTATGTCAAATGCATCAGGATTGTTCTGTATTTCTTACTTTTGGTGGAAGGCGGCGTTCGTATTTCCAACTCCTTTGACTGTTTGCTACAACAGTTGGCAGGAATGCTCTGAAAAGATTCTTCCTCGTGAGATATTTTTCGTCCACAGCCCATGCAATGGAAATCAATGTCGCAAAACTCTTCATCCAACTCCTTGTTTATATCGGTACGAAATCTCGCTAAGACGTCAGTGTAGGAAATCCGTTGTTGCAATGTCTCCCAGGAGATTTTCTGTCCATTTATCACAACGTTTATTGTCATCTTTTGTCTTTTCTCAACTTGAACAACACTGTTGGAGATATTAAATATCGTACCAACCATTTCATCATCGTTGTCCAGCTTTCTATGTCCCAATATGAGATCAATCTCTGTATCATTCTCAAAATTAGAAACAATACGTCTCAGATCTGTTACCGTGGCAAACTTTGATATTCTTGGGAACACATAAAATCCATCTGATAATTGTATTGGAATCGTTATGGGATCGGTCACGAGGATCCCATCCTCAGCAATATTCAGATCACTTAACAAAGTGTCGGAGGGAGAGATGCCTTCTCCTTGCAGTGCTGACGACTTTGAAATCTCTCCGATGACGTCACCAATTTGAATCACTCGTTGTTGAAGTCCCTGATTACTCAAGACGTAGATGCTCCTTGTGGCGTTGATGATGAATTCATAGAGCTGCCTCCAAGGAGCTCCGAAATGCTTTAATATATCGAGAAGGATTCCAACAAAGAAAATATGACTATTGTCCAATTGAAGGTGTACAAGTTGTTGTACCTTCTCTGTCATATCGTCTTTGTCCGAGTCTTCTTCAACTTCTCTTCCTTCTCCTCCTTCATCTTCGCCCTCATCATCAGTTTCATCTTCAAGTCCTTCTTCTTCTTGCTTCTTCTTCTGATCCTGAAAAGCTTCTTGAAGAGTTTGTCTGAGATGTTCACTGTTATCAGTGTAACGAATATCCTCAAACGTTACACGCGTTTTCTCCCACACATCCAAGAAATATATATCTGGTTTTAACTCTAGTACAACAGTCTGATGTTCTCCAGTCAATGAGAACATCTTGGAGTCCATTGTCAGCAGTTCCTCATCACACCAGAACCTTGCTGTACTGAGGTTCAGATCCGGAGCTATAATCTGATTGATGTGGGGAATCACTTCTTCCAGCGTTTGACTTGGCCACACTTGCAGCTGTTGAGCAGAATCAGTGCCACCAAACACTTCAATCGTTATGGAGACTTCTTCTTCGTAAAAGAATCTCAAAAGTCCAGGCAGCTGTTGTGGTATGTCTTTCAGCTGCTGCTCTTCAGAGACTGGAATGCCCTCCTCATTCAAGAATCGGGTGGACTGTGATATTTCCAACTCCTCCTTCCACTTGGCAGCAACTTCTTCAACGGTGGCGGTTTTGGGGAATTGATAAAATTTATTTCTTGTTTTATCTGCACCTTCAATTATAACAGAAATATCACCTGGAAATGAACATAAAATTTTTAATGAAAGTTACAGAAAAGATGTATCAACGACTCACTTTTTTGCACGATTGCAGCCATTATAGAAATCTATTTTCTAATCAATAATGAAAGCAAACAATTAATGAAAGGTTCTAAAAAGCAAAGAGAACGAGAATAGAAAACAGCATCACAATACCAAAAGGAAAATCAAATGATTTCAAATAATGCCTTAAACTTTATCATAAAGCGCTGATGCTCAGATAGTCGTGTACATAAAATGTTTTGAGACATTGCCATTAATCCACAAATCCCAAGATTCGTCATTGACTCCGCCAACTGCAAACAAGTCGCTATCAACAAGTCTATCTCATACTTATCAATTGCTGGCCTCTCAATTAGGCCTTTAAAAACATGTTGCATCATAAAATCTGTTTTCCATTGACATACGGCTCAAAAACATGTTAAGAAACAAGGCACAGTTACAACATAACAAATCTGCAAGTCTTTGAAATGTGTGGTTAAAGGGGAGTGCTTCGGATAAGCTGTAATAGGTGACTTATGAGCAAGTGAGTGCGGTTACAGGTGGCTGGTTGTGATGCTAAGATTGAAAAAACGTTTAATGATAAGGTAAAACCAAATACTGTAACTCTCGAGTTGCACAGTTAATTGCAAGATTTTCACATTTGAGAAAGAATCTATTTTGGTGCAACAAGAGTTTGTGCGATTTTATTTGTAGCCGCTGCACGTCATTCACTGTTCAGTATCAAATGTCAACATTCACTAACTTTAGCAATTCTTATATTGCATGTCACAACTTGAAAAGTCTACAAATACAAAATACATGTTTTTTACCCTTTAGATCAGCAGTTCTCAACCGGGGACCCGTGACCCCCCTTGGGAGCCACAAAACCATTGTCTGAGGGCCACAAGAAGAGCATATACAGTACGCCGAAGTTGTTGTGTGTACGGTGAAATCGGGTATTATCGACATTAGATAGTTTTCGAGCTCTCACGCTGTATTTCTCAGTTTAGATATGAAGTATGATATCCAATTAATCTCTTCTTGGTATAATTTATTAGTTCAGCGATTTATTTTATGATTCTAGGTGAAAAGAAAGATATGTAAATTGTAAAGATGTTCGCATAATATCGACACTCCGTCGGGTAATGTCGACAGTCCCAAAGAGAAGCGTCAAAATTTACCAGGTCTAGTAAACTAATGATGTGAGGCCTATATATTGTATGAAACCCAAACTTAGATATCTGTTGCCTCTTTGGTTGTCTGAAAAGGCGAAAATTCACAGCTGAAACCGTCTAGACCAGTGGTTCTCAAGGTGTACGATATCGCCCCCTTGGGGGCGCTGAAACGATTCTGGGGGGCAAAAATACTTTGGGGGCGATGAAGGGGGCGTGCTCAGTTGGTGGGCGATGACAAAAATTGACACTTAAAAAATACTTAAATTAAGAATTTAGGGCCTAACAAGACGTTCAATTTATTTTCTTTATTGTCAACATATTGAAGAAGAAATTATTTGAGATAATCTGTCCTTCTGTTTAACTATGCATAAGTATAAACATTATTGATCTACACCTTTTTTCGTTCTAGTTAAAACAGTTTGCGTTTTTATTAAAACACTTTGCATTCAATTTAAAACAGTTTGCATTCAATTTAAAACAGTTTGCATCTAATTTTAAACAGTTTGCATTTGATTTAAAACAGTTTGCATTCAATTTTAACTTTTTTAAAATTATCTTTTACTTATTCTATTCATGTTTTATATGTCTTTAACATAATTTAGGTATGTGATATATTATTTTATGTATTTTATATATGTACTGTATTATATCATTTTTATGTGATATATTGAGTGTACAATCAAATCCTACTTCTGAAGCATCAAGTTTTGCCCAAACAGATAATCTAATATTCTGAAATACACTTTGTTATTTATAGTCTTTGTGTAATGAATTCAGCTTCATAAGTTATTTGTCATATCAAAACAAAATAAATTCCACTTGCATTTTTATTCAACATTAGTGTAGGAAGACAATTATTAAGATATTGTACCTTAAATCTTGCATTCGCATCACATCACCATAGAAAGAATATACATGATTATAATAACCCTCACACTGAACAGGCTGACTGCTCTCGTTAAGGGCTAGCTGCATAGTTTCTTCAATTATGCGAAGACGGTGCTCTGTCTGAGTCACGGCAGAAATCATTGACGTGTTGAGAACGTCTAAGATTCTTCTTGACATAACGTTCTTAATTCTGCTTTTCATGGACGACCATAATAGTACGACCATATAATACGACAAAAGAGAAAAGAATTACTACAAGGGTGCACTCAAACATTTTCTCCGTAAATGTGAAGAATTGACTCACAAAAGTTATGTTTTCTGATTCCAAATATTTTCTCCTTCATTTGACATACGGTATAAAATTGCCTATCAACAGAGTTAGAAATTAAATGGACTTTAATTCATTTTGTGAGCTTACAACGCCATGCTCGAGCTAAAATCCATATAGGACTGATTGGGAAAATATCGTATTTCTGGATGAAACAATTATATTAAGAGGAAATTTGTTCTCAAAAGGTAAATATATATATATTTACCGGCTGGTTGATGGACGGACACAACCGACGACCAAGAAGCAGCGCCGAACCTGCTAGCGCGGTGACGAGACACGCGAGTGAGTGCCGCTTGTTCGATAATGCAAGCCAAAGAATCAAGTTCTTCGACATCATCGTTCGGACGCAAAGACCTCGCTTATTACCATATCTCGAGGCAACGCACATTACGTCACTGCGACCTCCATTGTGCGTTCAGAAAGACACAACAGTGACTTTGTCTCTCCCTTGGCGCTAGCGAACTATCACTCATTGCTATTCATTCTTTCTTGTATATATATCATTGTCTCATTTTCATTTGTTTCTAATGTATCGACTGTAGCCACCAGAAGAGAGTCGACGAAAGGCCTCGTGGCAATATAAGAATCAACAGAATGCTGATTTTTATTATTTGCGCCGCATTCCTCACGCGAATCATACCTGAGAGCCGTTGTTTCAAATATATATTTTTTTGAACATGCTTCAGAATTTTTGGAAATATTTTGGAAGAAAAATAAATTATATTTTCGGTATGAATGATGTTTAAACTTTTTACTCGAAAGCGATGCCTAAAATTCATTTACTATTTTAGGTTTCTGATAATTATAAACTAGTTATAGATTATAGCTTAATAAGTTATGGATTAGTTATAAGATGGCCTTATAGATAATATAAGACAAGCCAACACATCATTTTCAGTCATTTCAGTTATTTGAGCTTTGTGTGGACATATTATAAGAGCTTTTTAAGTACAAGGGTAGAGTGGGGTAAGACGCCCCCATCGATTTCTCAGAAGTCAAAAATGATACAGGATATTTGACCCCTTTGAGGGATAATGATCATTGACAAATGAGTTGGAACCCAAAAGTCATTGAATATTTATCCTTAGTTTAGAAAATATGCTGCTTTTCTCATTTTCGATACTTTTGATGTCACTTTTTTGAAGTTAAATGAAGCATGCTGAAGCAATCAGACATCATTTTGATATCTTTAATACATGAAATATAAGTCTGTACATCTGCAGAAATGATTTGAACATTCGCTTGATTCAGTTCTGCGTTTTCCTTTGAAAACATATAGAAGAAGAAAGATGCAGTTGGGGGTAAGACGCCTCCTCCCTACATGGCGAGGTAAGACGCCTCCTCCCTACATGGCGAGGTAAGACGCCTCCTCCCTACATGGCGAGGTAAGACGCCTCCTCCCTACATGGCGGGGTAAGACGCCTCCTCCCTACATGGCGAGGTAAGACGCCTCCTCCCTACATGGCGAGGTAAGACGCCTCCTCCCTACATGGCGAGGTAAGACGCCCCCTCCCTACATGGCGAGGTAAGACGCCTCCTCCCTACATGGCGAGGTAAGACGCCTCCTCCCTACATGGCGAGGTAAGACGCCTCTCTGGGGTGTTTAACCCCACATTACGTTTTTGCGCTTTCATTGTCAACGGCATTGATTCATATCCACTGACTTTGCTGGCATTGATTTCAAGCCAAATTCACGATTATTTCTTTGTTGTCTATGCACACTGATCAACTAGCTAATCATGTGCAGCTGTCTTGTGTGCACCCGAGCTGTTGTTGTAGCAGCACCTAGAGGCCAAAAGGAAGTAGTTCTATATCGACTGCCACTGGGTCTTCGCACAGTGAAGAAGGCCAAGTCAGTCCCAAGAGACGATTCTAAATGCGGATGCATTGTATGCAACGAATTATATTCAAATAGCCGACCACACAAAAAGTGGATACAGTGTATACCACAGAATTAGAACCGTATCACTTTGTTAGAAATGCAAGCTGATTCAAACAGATGGCACATGCAGGAACTTAATAAGTGGGCAAAAAGAAATTTTCAATACCTTACAGAGATAGAAAAAATAGTCGTGCGCCGCTTGCGGATTTCTCTGAATTCCTTCAAAATCCTCCGATCGCCACGATTCCTTCAGATTCGAAGAATTCAGATCATTGCGCAAATGTTTTCTCGATAATATTGGGCCCTCCGATCATTTTTAAAAAAGTTAACAGGCGCACGAAAAAACGTTCACAAACTTCTCTGTAGAGCTTGACATCGTCTGTGTCTCTTTGCTGCGTGATCCGGTTGATAACAGTAACTGAAACTCCGCACAATTTGGCGTGTTTAATGTTGAACTGACTGCTCATTGTTCGATTGCTATGATAATATGTCAGCAGATTGTGCCATTTCAATAACGTTACATGTTCCAATGCTTCCCTTCTAGTCAAACGGAAGAAGAGACGATCTGTCTAATTCTGTGTTGTGTACAATGCAGTCAGTGGGCGCATAGTGTTATTTTTTTTCATTGAGTGTGGCCTCTATGTAATCCTATGCCTCTTATGGCAATGACAGTTGATCATTCACCCAAGGATATAAGAACTCGAACCAAGTGATCTGTGTCTCCGCAACTGGAATTTGATCAAATATACCACAGATCAAATATGTAGATGAAGTCATTCACAGCTGTCCTTATCATCACAAGCCGTGCGTAGAGAACATTGATCGCACAAGGATTCCTTTCAGTATATTTGAGACCGCCGAATTGCTTCGTTAAACTTATCAACGTTTAATACAGTGTCAATCATTCCCTCACTAACCTTCCGTCGTCAATCTTAATAAGAATATTACCTGCCAATGCGCCTCACTGTCCAGGAAATGGGGTTTTCTGGTCGACCAATCATGACTGCAAGACTCTGTCGGGTAATTATGGGTGCTTTAGTGGTGTTTCTGAGTATTCTGAATCGATATAGGTGCATCACATGTGATATTTCGTCGATTATAGGCCATACTTCTCAGGCCTTATAAGTAGCCATATAGATTTATTTCAATTAAGCCAAATACACGTATAAAGTAATATCGACATGCTCAGTTGATTGGAGAGCAATTCAGCTTAATCTGAGAGCTAGAAGTAGCTAAATTAGCATATATGAATAATTATTATTATTTATATAATTCCGATTTGTGGTCAAACACTACGGCGAATATGTGGTTGCGATGCATGGTGTATGTTAGACATACGTGACGACACAATGTAAACGGATTTTAGCTGCGGATAATTTGTTTAAAAATTTATCGTTATGGGGTAATTTTATGGTCTAGTTTTCGAATATTTCACTAGTTTTTGTCAGTAAGATGAAGAAAGTACATCAATCTGCTTTTTTTGACAATAATTATATGCCAATGCGCCTCATATTGCAAATTGAACATTTCTGCCACATAAAATGACCCGATGGATCAAAAGTCAGCAAAAGAGTAAAATCTAGATTATTTTTCACACTTACCCAACGTTTGTACAGTTTAGTAACCACTATTTACTTCTTGAAAATAATAGCGAAGTACTTCTTAGTGGTTGTTTGCCGGGAAATCCCTTATGAAAGACAACCATTGCACATAACCTCATTTATTGACTGAGAGGGCAATGTTTTATTAGCATTTTAAATATGCTTGACTATATGAACTGAATTATTAAAAAAATCGTTAGAAATGAGCTTGTAAGCTTAATTATCAATTACCTAAATGAACTCGGTGCAAATGTTTAAATACGTACAAATTTTATTAATGTACCACATTTTGTCTTCAAATTATCGAAAAATTTGTAACATTTTCATATTTTTTTATCTAAGATATTTATCTTCTACTTAAACTCTTATTCATGGTTGTGTTAATGACTGTAGATTGTAAGTCAATAATGTTGGCTCGAATGTAGAGCGGTTCCAAAAAGCTTTGATCTACAATAAATGAATTATAGAAAAATTGCCTCATGGTTTATGTGTACATGTTTTCTAAGCAATCACGAATCTAAACACGATAATAAAGGAGTGCTCACCTTTTATAGGACGTTTATTTGCAGCATTGAATAAGTATTGGATTTAGCAGCTAAACTCTCATCGTATATATATAAGTGAACGATATAGTCTCAGAAAACTTACGCCGACGATGTCTTTTGTTTGCATTTAGTTCAAACTTCACTGGCAGATGTTTTTTCTGTTAAGTAAGTTATTTAGTAGATGGCACAAATCGCACTATACATGTAGAATAGTAAACAGAGGCTCACATTGTAACAGGTGCAACATTTTATGGTCGACTTTTTGAGACTACATTTCACCCGACGGTATGCTTAATATGTGAGTAAACTCTCAAGTATATTTGACTTTCATTACTGTAAGCACGTGCATAGTAATGATTGATGTCTACGTTGGATGCTCATGGTGTTTCGAAAACTATGATGCTCGTGCCACATATTCTCTTGTTGTCACATATTGTCATGTTATAAGCTTGTTATCTGCTTGAAACTGGTGTTTGTATCGATATTTTACGGTAATGCGCTGCTGCACCATAGTCAACACTGACCAGCATGCGCCCCGGAGGAATTTTCTATTTTTAGAATTTTTGTTCTCTCCGCCAGTTCCGGTACCATGCTCAGTCGCGCCAAATTCGAGGACGGCGGATGGTTTGAAGCCAATTTACCCAGGGCACCTAACAGGAGACGAAAAAAGGCGGAAATTTTTTGACGTACTTCAATGTCATTTTACTGAAATTGGTGAGAAATAGGCATCTCCTGAACAAGCAACATACCTAGCTTAAAAATGCAATAAAATTACTTATCTTTTATCTAAAATGCAAATTACTAACAAATGCTGTATCAGAAATCACTTTTGGGTTCTTTGGTGGCAGCAATGTACTTTTCTCTCGAGTACAGAAACAAAACAAAGGAGATAGAATCTACTAAAAAAGACTAAACTCTGTCGGAAGATGGTTACTGCAAACTGAAGAAAACCACGAGAAGAAGCGGCATCACCTAAACGTCACTAGAAGAAGCTTAAGAGATGTCTGCTTCAGAGATATCTGCGTATCAACATTCATTTTCTGATTATGTCCTACTTCTTCAACTCAGATCTTCCTATCATCATTCTGCACCATTTCTTCACCACGCATCTTCCTCACATCATTCTGCCCCTCTTCAATTCACATTTCTTCCTCTGATCCTGCCCTGCTTCTTCAACTCGCATCTTCTTCTGATCATTCCTTACTTCTCCAACTCGCATCTTCCTCTCATCATTCTGCCTTTCTTCCTCAAGTAACAAGAAACATAATGAACAGATTTCTGAAAAGATTTCAGATTGGGAGAGGTAGCCTACACCTTACCCCTATCTTTTAGCGTATATTTGCATCAATCTCGAGAATGATCCAAATCTTGAAAAAGACGGAAATCCCTAAAAAGACGGAAAATTAGGAGCCTTTTTACCTTTGTACCATATTGGAAAAGAAAAATATGTTTAAGGATTGTATCAAAATGATTTTTAGTTGAAAACTCGGCTATTTTATTGACGATAAATTTCATCGATGGAAGCTACCGCAGATAGTGAAGGTAAGAGTATGTTTCAGCTAAAACTATTTATTTGCATGGTTTTTTGCTGTGATGCCTGTACTTATCCACCAGATTAAATGCCAGTATGCAATTCCCATTGTTTTCGTTGTAGAACAACCCAATGTGAGGATAATCAACTATTCCAACCTATCAACGGCATTAATGCACTCTGAGAAGACAGCCGATGATTTTTATGACGTGAAACCCACGTCAAACAGCGCCTCTCTCGGTAAGTTGAATAGATTGTACATAGATTTTGTCCATCTCATTCTTAGAGATATCTTTATTCTTACATTTGTTTTTCAAAATAAAGTATACCAGATTATTGCATAGTTGTAGAATCGTATTTCAGAATCCCTTCTATATTTGATAAAATTTGTTCCCAGGGAAAATTCTGGTAGAGAGGGATTTTATCGCGGAAATCTATGGTCCTAATAATCTGGCATACTTTATAACGGATAGAGGATAGCTATACGATTCTCTGACATAGCTCGTGAAATTATTTGATATATCCCTCGGGCTAAAGCCCTCGGGATTCATCAAATAATTTCCCTCTCTATATCCCAGAGAATCGCATAGCCATCCTCTATCCATTACATATAATAGGAAAGAGAAATACAAATTACATATCATCGAACTCTCTTCCTATTTCCACTATGTTAAACTATGCGTTCTACATGTAGTAGATGACTCATGACGCTGGAGGCATATAAGTTTGATATCTCACTCCATGGTCATGAGTTATCTATGTTAAACCATATGATTCATATGATTCTTCAGGGATCTATTTAGATATATCCCGGACAAAAAATAAATCCCGGACGCTATTTCATTCAATACTACATTCAAATTTCAAAGAATATTATGAGATTGCGCATAGTCATTTAATCAGAAGCCATGGCTTGGAATGGTATGCTGAATTTTGATGTGCATCCTGTGATTAGCGGACTCTCCGAAGAGCAAATTCAACGAATGATAAATGAAACATCATACGACCAAAATTGCAATTTTAGTGAAATTCAATTTCCTGATATGAACAACCAAATGCCAACAACAAGCAAAAATCAGCAACAGCACAGATTTGTTAAAATCGACAGCATTAATGACACGAACAATCAGGTAATCCCGAAGAACACAGTCAAACGTGATAGGTGGGCGATCAATATGTTTACGTATTGGTATAAGCAAAGGTTCAATGCAGATGTGCAAGTACAAAATTTGACCGATGAACAACTTATTGACAATGTATCTCGCTTCATTCATGAAACAAGAAAAGATGGCGGAGGATGCTATTCTCCAACTAGTCTCGTCAGCATTATTTCCGGGATTCAGCATCACATCAATCTGAATGGTAATCGAAGTGTGGACTTCTTCAAAGAACATAAGTTTCATCTCATAACACGAAGTTTGGATGCTGCGATGAAGATCGCTGCGAGAAATGGTGTAGGGCTGCAGCGCAAACACGCAGAAATCATTTCAGAAGAGGAAGAAAAGAAGATGTGGACTTCAGTTTTCGGAGATGAAAGTCCTTCGCAGCTAATCAAGACGCTGTTCTACCTAAATGGAATACATTTCGCTTTAAGAGGTGGAAGTGAGCACACTGAGTTGACAATTGACCAATTCGAAGCGACAGAAAGAAACGGTAAACGCTGCCTCATTTACAGTGAGAAATTTTCCAAGACATTTGGTGGAGGTTTAAGGGATATGCGAAAATCTCCAAAGAAAGTTGTTCATTTTGAAAATGTTTCAAGCGACGGGAGGAAAAGTCACATCGATCTTTTCACGAAGTTTATCTCAGTTCGACCGAAAAGAACAACGCGATTTTATCTGCAGCCGCTCAAAGAACCGAAAGATGGATGCTGGTTTTCAACCAGACCGATTGGCAAAACTTCATTGAGTAAATTTATGAAAGACATCTGTTCTCTGTCTGGAATTGATGGCAGAAAAACTAACCATAGTCTCAGAACTACCTGTGTGAGTCGCCTATATCAATCGAATGTCGATGAACAACTCATCATGGAGCACACCGGGCATCAAAGTGCTGTTGGAGTTCGCAACCACAAACGAACTAACGACTATCTGTTGTCGAACTGCTCAGCTATTTTAGATAGTAAGAAAATTTGTGAAATGGCAAGCGTATCAACAACGAATGCATCAACTGCAATGAGACCAAACATAACTTTCAATTTTAACAATGGTTGTAATGTCATTATAAAAAATAACAATTGACTTACCGTATACATTTTACTGGAGTTGAGTTTCGATGTTACGCATCTACATTTTTCGGATGCATTTTGATATTTTTACGTTCTATGGCATAACTCGTATATCATAGACATTTTAGTGCTATGGTGTTAAAGTGCTTAAAATATATCCCGGAAGCGCGAGATAACCATAGTTTTATATCCCGTATTACAGATAACTCCCTCTTCACTATGGTTTAAAATGTAATGTAGAACGAAATTTCTATGAATCAAAATACATATTATCCAATGGGCTACCGTGCTACATTTTTTACCGTACAATGCACTCAAATTGCATGTAAGACTAGATGATATCTTTGGCATTAGTAAATTGAAAATGGATAAAACTGTATCTATGTACAAAATCGGGTGAATTATGTGAAATAATTACCCAGTGTATTTCATAAACTAGCAAATTCTATAAATAACAGTTGATTATCAATCAACGCTGAGCAATGTATAAAAAGATATAGCCTACACCAGGAAGGAAATAGATAATGTTATTTAACGTTTCATGTTAATAGTCAGTCACATTGCATTGATGGAAATAGCATACTCCTGGAATTTTTTCATTCAATGTGTTCTGTATGTTTGTAGATGTATCAAGTTTGATCGCTTCGTTAAGAAGCTATTGGTCATTTTCATCATTCATCAGTTCATCTGTTTCTTTATCATTTATCTGTTTTTTTTTCTTTATGATTATTCATGGCTTTGGCTAAATCCATTGCCATCTCAATTTTATTTCTTCTGCTGAACTCGTTTGTACAGTATACATGTATACCAACCCAGAATTGCTAACATGTCCACTTACGCTTTTTATATCATTTTCAGCATGTTTAGTACATAATACTGTATAGAGCAACATGAAACTCTGAGACAATGATTAGTGTAAGTCTTACTTAAATTGCAAAATTTACTTCTGTTTGACATGTAACCCTTGATAGTATTTACATCAATCTTTCTCTTTTCAAATCAAGTTTCGTCGTCAATACAAAATGAACTCTCGGACGTTGCCAAAAATACTTGTTTAGAGGATTTAATTTTTTGATGTAATGCAATACTATAGAATACCGACAATTAAATAAATTGGTTTCAACGATAAATCCCCCATTAGATTTCTCTGGATCATTTTGACGATGGCTTTTGGTTAGCTCATCTTTTTTCAAATATATGTATATCTTTCCATTTTCTGCTAATTTGAACCCAAAATCATCTTTTGTCTTTCCATCCAGATTTTCATTCCCTCTTCTTGCAAAAAATTAAACCAATAACGACAAATACAAGCCACTGAAGTTGTTGTGGTACATTTATATCAAGCCTGCTTGAAATCAATGAAAAGTCTTTTTCATCTACATGTATTTGGTCATAGTGCTCTGTATCCCCACGTCCATCTGCCTTCACCTTTTTCAAAAGACTCGGCTTCGCCTCGTGCTACATTTTCTGTGGTAGTACAGATGTCGTAGTTATATCACTATAATGTAGACTCTGTATGTTTTTTTCAGAATACTTCGCTTTTATAACGGGAGAGCAAGATGAGGTCGATTTGGACGGTGATGATAAAGGAGCCGCTGAAGTGTTAGATGACGACGAGGAAATGGATGACGAAGCAGAAAATGATGACGAAGAAGAAAATGATGACGAAACAGGAAAGGATGACGAAGTAGAAAAGGATGATGAAGAAGTTTGTGACGACCAAGAAGGAGACGATGCTGGCGGTGTACAGGGTAAAGAAAAAATACAAGTAGCTGAAAAGAAAGGTAAAGAAAACTTCGACAGGAAAAGGAAAGTACATGATGATGAAATCCCTCTTTTGCCCTTGCGTGACAGACTTGCTAAGAGGAAAGTGAAGCTGACGGATATCAACTCCTACATCTTTTAAACTGCAAGTATATTGATACTGAGGAATGTATGTATTTTGTTATTTACAGTCATGTACATTATTTCATATTATAAAAAATAATCTAGAGAATGATATTGAAATAGAATCTTCAATGTAACCTTTCTGATGTTAATACTTGATTAAAGAGAGAATTGTAGTAGTGAATGTCATCCACTTGCTTGAAACTCATGAACATCATATATAGCCAAAGAGATTTAAGTGCGTATCTACACTGAGAGCCTTTCATGAAAAGGTGATGAGTTAGTTTTAATAGTTAGAGTACTTCCGTACTTCTGTAATCATGATTCCAGCACTGAATTATTTTCTTGTATAATTATGTCTATGCCTCAGAATGTTTTGGTTTTAGCAGCATTGAGTCATCCTGCTGTTAATCCTGGGATCATTTCGAGGCATGATGACATTGATCAGCACAGTAAACTTTATCATCTTTACATAACCATTCTCTGATAGATTTTCATATACACCTAATCTATCATTGTTATGGCATAGTCAAAGTCAAATAACGTTAATCTACATGTCACCTTTTATTGAATTTCCATGGGATATTGATCGCTCATTGCAAAGTAAGTGATAAATGTTTTCCATTTCAGGAATGGTTGATATTGATTCACATACCGTACACTTCGGTTATTCAGTTTTCTGCAGACAATATTATTGTAGAAGCTTTGAGTATATATGTAAGGATAATGCCGAAATTGGTGCTCTTTCACATGATTCAGAGCGTTCAGTTGGTGAGGAAGATTATTGCTTCTTCAAAGGTTTGGAAAGCTGAGTTGGCGAGAAAAAAAACCGCAACTTCATTCATCTGTACAGATAATTTTGCCTGTTCCGTTAGTTTTTTAATCTATGATCATCTTGGCTACTCTGCGAAGAATAATTTTCCCAAATTTAAGTCATTTTTAACATTACAACGTATGTTTTGACAATATCAGACGACCGAGGCGCAAAGGCAGTTAGTTATCATAACTATTGAATGAGGCGCATTGGCAACTGCGAGGCGCATTGGCAACTGTGAGGCGCATTGGCAGCTAATATTACCAGTCTGAGGCGCATTGGCATTTATGAGGCGCATCTGTCGGCTACGGTGAGGCGCATTGGCGGCTAATATTATAACTAATATAACTAAGTAGCAATCTAAGTATTCACTAATCTAGTAAACATGGAGAACTAAGTCAGAAAGTCAAATATATCAGAAAATATCAATAAAGACAATCTAAGACTACCTTTATTACCTGTACTGAATAAAAATCTAGCATCAATGCCATGTCTTCGACTTGTGACAGTTAAAACAAGGATGACTATTCGAATGTATGTTTTTAAGACTTATTCACCAAACATTTATCAAGAAGAACTACAGGCCTACATGTCATATGTATCAATTTTATTGACAAAATGATTTCTGCGCTCACTATTGAGTTACACCTGCTCAAAATGCGAGCACAATCTTGAGAAAAGGCAATGGTATGACTGCAAAAAAGACATTGTACAATATAAGGATAACTACTATCCTCTGGTTAACTAAATATAATGAGGAAATGTGTTGTATTGAACACTCATGCATACATCATTGTGACATTACATACATGTAGATCACAAAACTGATAGATATTTACTGCTCACCTTTGCCAACGAACTTTTTTGTGTAAATCATTAAATCATGACACACAATTAGGTCCATTTTCGTACACCATGTTGTTTTTTCTAATGTCAATGCGGTACCAGTTGATGGGTAAATGAAATTCACGAGTGCTTTGAAACTATAATAAACTAACGAATTCGTTAGCACTGCTGAAATACCAATGATTGTTCTGCATCGCAATTTTGTCTGTGCAAAAAGGCCAAAATTTACTGATAATCACAATTTTCAGAAACTAGAGAATGTTGTCACGTTTACAAGTTATAAATTCCCTACAATTTTGATCGACTAATTAAAAACACACAATTCGAGATCTTTCGGCCGACGCACGCAGACCATTCTCACGCGACTGATTTGTTCACAGAAGTAGACATAGCACGATTGACACAGATATCTATGATGTTAAATAATCAGAAAATCAATTAACAATGCAGATGATCAGAGTGAATAACGTGGTAACAAAGAAAGCAATGCGAAGGCTGGTCGCTATGAACAATGGTAACATTCAACATGGCCGTGAAAATGAATGAGAATGTCTAGTTAAATAATCACACAGAAGATAGTGGATAAAAAGATGTTTAAATGACGATAAAAGTAAAGTTAATGATGTGCATAAGAGAGTGAGTGAGTAAGGAGGTTTCAAATAAACAAAGATGTAAATATTTATTCAAGTGAATGAATAAAAGCCAAAAATAATTATACATTGTAATAACAAATGCGAATAAACAAGCTGTTTCACCAAAACCTAAAGAAAGGATATATACAAATAAGAGGCCAAGAAACAGCAACAGTCGAGTCGAAAAAGAAAACATGATGGATTACTGGAAAGATATATGGGAAAGCCGAAAATCAATACAATGTACAGGCTGAATGGCTACCAAATATCGAGAGAAATTGTGGAAAACTAGCATGACGGCATAACATCTGAGGAAGACACAAAATGCAAACTAGTTAGCATGGCAAGTTGGAAACAGCGGGTCCTGATAAAGTACAAGCTTTCTGTATAAAGAAGATGAGCAAATTACATGTTAGACCTGCGAAGTACAACGACGAGTTTCTTCGAAATCCGGATGTGATACCGAATTGGTTCGTCAAATGTAGGACGGAGACGTACTATGATGATCAAGGACAGATTGTGACTGACATGTCTATGATTATCAAGAGTATTTGAATAGAAATTTAGCCTGATCAACAGTGAAAATATCTATTCACAGATCTAGTCGATACTAAAGCTGGAGCACTCATAATTGGCATAGACTATACTCCTTCCAGTGCACTGCAGTAACCTGCGCGGGTAATAATAGGAGGAGCGGGTGAAATTATGAGTCTATAATAAATCACATCATGTAGCACACCGGCAAGATTTCTCACAAGTCATTAAAATCTATATTTTTAGTCTACTCATATTTACAATCGATACCTATCGTTCAAATATCATTAGCAGTCATGTTCATTATGTTTACACTCTATTACATATTCAACACTTTATTAGGCATGGATAAGTTACACAATTACTTGAATTTATGTTTCTATGTGTCCCAATAAGAACGGAACATTTAAATGGGACATTATGCTGACTGTTTGATTTATAGAATAATGCCGCTATGATAGTTCGCTTGTGAAAAGCCTGCCATTTCAACTGTTGTGATATTATGTACTCTATATGATGATTCTTTGTGCAGTGATATTTCTGATGGGTGGTCTGCCTTTAAGACCTTGTTTTATGCGTGGGCATGAATGTCTGCGAGTCTCTCCTTTTATACACACGCATCGAAGAACATCTTAAAGGCAGATCACCATCAGAAATATCATTACATAGACATATACCAACAGAACAAAGCTTTAAAAC
The DNA here is from genome assembly GCA_907163375.1 of Prostheceraeus crozeri. Taxonomy (NCBI): domain Eukaryota; kingdom Metazoa; phylum Platyhelminthes; order Polycladida; family Euryleptidae; genus Prostheceraeus; species Prostheceraeus crozeri. Next base: position 398,213 of record CAJQUW010014950.1, read on the forward strand.
ATTATTACAAAAATTGCAACTACATAATCAAATCTAATCAAATCTAGCACAAAAATACTAATGAACTGCAATTTAAAGTCAGAACCGATGTTTTAATCGTCATTTTGTTTGTCTGTATCATTATTTCATCATCATCATCTTTGCTGTTATCACTGATGATGGTACGTTTATGACGTACTGAAACTGGCATGAAATACATTTATGACGAAATCACTACGGTGACTTTCTGTAGATCGGGTATTTCTTATTGAAATAGATCGTCTGAATTTTTGAATATTATGAGAGATAGGAAGAGCAGGAAAATCAATTCTACAATTTAAACAACAAACTAGATTGATTCAATTTCATCATCATCAGTATTTATCCAAACGTTGTTGCATCAAGCACCCCTAGAATGTTCTTGTTTAGAACCAATTGTCAGATAGTCATATTCTTTGTTTACAATGAAGAAGTGGAACGTGATGATTGTGAAAGCAAAGAATATAAGAATCATTCTTCAAAACAAATTCTTACCTCTTGAAGAACTTTATCGTCAAAGTAGAGCAGCAGAGAGTGACGGCTGGCGGTCAGATAACGCTATTTACGCCCTATACACTTATTGTCGACAATTCTTAGAATTCACTTCACCTTGACAACCAGTATCTAAGGACCAGTGTTCAATAGATAAATGAGGATGTTTACCGTCTCCGTTGCTATAGATCCACGTCGTCTGTCTGAAGATTTGGTTCAATTAGCAGCAGTGAATTTAATAAGACTGAAATCTCAGTTGTTGAATTCATGGCGTCGTATATAACTTACATGACTGCTTTGGACGACATTTTGTTGTAAGATTCCAAAGGGACAAATGTCTCATGTCTGTCGTTCACATCAAGTCAAAAAACAATAGCTGCTATTGGGGATGTGTGCGGTGCACAGAAATGTATAAATTTCGATCAATTGATGCTTTACTGTGAAGTTTCAATCACAATTATCTCATTGTATCTGTTATCTTGGTCACAACAAATTGGAGGGGGAAATATTTTAAGCTTACATTATAATTCATCCAACCAGGAGAATATTATTCAATTCTATTCATCAATTCAAACTTTAAAATTCTATATTGTGAAAATGGAACAAGGAACTTGAAAATCACGACCATGTCATAAAACAGCCGATGCATTTCTTGATTTTCAGTCCATTTTACCGAAATTCAGAGCTATATTTCAGTGTTTGTTTAATTGCTTATCATTTTCACGAAATATTTGAATTATTTGGCATAATCATATGAATTGGCTACAGCATCAGGAGTTCCAACACATTCCGGTAAGACGAGAATCGGGATTGCGAATTGGACAAATTGAGATATTTTTAAAGTACAAGTCCATGGGTTTACTTTGCAGATGAGGAAGTACTGTGCTCATGATTCAATTCTTCGAGCGTCCATATGCTTGCTGCAGATGACAACTGTTTCCCGTAGAAGATTTTATGAGTTCGAAGTAGGCCAGCGGTATGACAAGGTAAGGGGACATTGAAGTTCGAGTGAATTCAAGCCTATTGACACATTCGATATCATTCATCAAGTATGTTCCTGATATATTAGTGATAACAGACTCGTTTTATTCTTACATTGTTACTCATCGGTATGCATTCGCACCGTCAATTCAACTTCTACTTGATTAGGAAAATGCATTTTTTCCGGAAATGCTGTTCTTGTCTATTCATGGAGTTTTCGAGCAGCGCGACTTTGACGTGTAGACGAAACATCATGTACAATCATATGTTTAAAAATCTTGAAGCAATCCTACATTAACATTAAATGCTACAAATTTTTTGAATTTATTATTGTTGGAATGCTTCGCACATGTGTCAAAGTCGTGCTCATTCTCGATAGCTCAATTAACAGATAAATACAGCATTTTTCATAAATGGAATAACTGTTCATATGTATTTACACTCATGCAGCAGTTGAATCTAGCCGGACACATCAAAGAGTAACACTGTAAGAATAGAACGAGTCAGATATCGCCGAAATAATACACCTACGCTTCAGATGAATGCCCTCATTTAATCGAGTTCGGGATTTAATGTAATGACGCTACTTCGCTCTCTTTCAAGAGCGATGTATTGACAATCACGCCAATTTGTGCTCGATCGAGTGCGAAAATTGAAAATCGCGTTAGGTCGCAATACATTTAATACATTAATTCGACGAATGTTTGCTAATGGAAGATTACGGTGGGATTAGGTTGACCATTATAAGCTATCAGCGGAAGCTAAAGATTATGTTGGCTTAAAGAGGCAATAAATTGGGATTAAATTGGGGTTTGTTGGCATAATGATGGCTAGAGCGGCGATTGGCTGGTCATCGCACGAAAATATGTTGAATTACGTTGGCTCAAGACCGGTTCTAGGTTGGATTGCCTTCATGGAACCATTGAAAGCCGGCTGTATCATTTCCAACTTTTGACCATTGTAAATGGCCAATTTTGGTACAATGTAGTACCAACGTATCTGTGTTGCTTGGGATGTCTGTCGTTCACATTAAGTCAAAAAACAATAGCTGCTATTGGGGATGTGTGCGGTGCACAGAAATGTATAATTTTCGATCAATTGATGCTTTACTGTAAAGTTTCAATCACAATTATGTCATTGTATCTGTTATCTTGGTCACAGCAAATTGGAGGGGGAAATATTTTAAGCTTACAATATAATTCATCCAACCAGGAGAATATTATTCAATTCTATTCATCACTTCAAACTTTAAAATTCTATATTGTGAAAATGGAACCACGAGCTTGAAAATCACGACCATGTCATAAAACAGCCGATGCATTTCCTGATGTTGAGAGAAAGTGTGAAAAACGTGACAAAAATGAAATAATTCAAGTTCATAACAAATCATTTTTGTCCACGAAATCCCAATTCCCGCGACCTCAGACTTCGAAATCTCCAAGTGAATACTGTTGTGTACTCTGCTGTTGCTTCTCTTGTTAAGACATAGACTATCTTGGCATTAGAACGGCCAATGATCCATCCGGAAGACTTTCTTCGGCGTCCGGTGGCATTATCGCACCACAGAGAGACTGCTTGAAGCCGAGTAATGTCGAGATCTTGATCTTCCTGCACAGTAATTTCCAGATAACGTGACATTGCCTCGAATCTTTCTACATTTCCTGATGCGTTCAGACAATTAGAAAAAGAATCAGAAATATACTCTTCCTTTGCTCTAGAGGACCTACATCATTTTAAAAGAATCCATTAAAACCCAACGTTTCGTCCGCCAGTGTTTTAGCAATTTAATCGTTGTAATTTTTCATTACTTTTGTCACATTTCTGTTTTCATAAGAATTCCTGAGATATCATTGAGACGTACGGATTAAGTCTGATGACAGCCACCTGTAAGTGCTGGCAAAATAGAATTCAAGGAGGTCTCTGCAATTCCGCTTCAAATTCTTTAGCATTACTAGAATTTTCCTGATACTCTATAAAATTTGCGCTGAATTAGAAAAGATGAATGTTTAATATGAAAGATAGAGAACCTTCCTACAAGATTTTGAAGCTCCAAGTGACTATCTCGCCACAATCTAGAATGCAAAACAAAAGATATTTCGCTTGAATATATTTTCCTTGATGGCAACGTTTTAAAATGTTCTGCGCACCAAACGGTGCAGCGGTGTGGGCAGGTGCGGCTGGCGCACAGCCCTAGTTGCTATTAATCGTAGCAAATCAAGATTATTTCCAGCAGAAATAGCATTAAATTCGGAAATGATTGCTGCATGTGACGGTGTAGACAAGGGAAATTTCGACGTATTTTATCCCATCAGATATAGTAGAGAGCTGATCTGGTTGGTAAATCCAGAGACCTCTGTAGGCGGACAGTGGGACGCACGTCAGTCGGTGGTTAGAAGAGAAGAGAAGAGAGAGAAATATAGATTCATTCAAATGAAAATCAGGAATTGCATGAAATCAGGTCAACTTGAACAAGTTATTCACAAGCAAAGTTGACAAGACTTTCTGTTCTGTCTACTGTCTGTCTGTTTCTGACAAACTGTTCTGTCTACGCTTCGTGGATGAAAATTCAACAAGTATTCGATCGTTCGCGGTTGGGGGTGCGGTGGTGTCAAAAAGGGGATGATCGGGATGATAGCATTTCTCATAAAACTTGTTGAAAATGGTTCGTCGACGATTGATGAAGCAGGCAAGTGTGTTACAGCGATTACAATCCAAAGTACCTCTCAAATTACTCTCTCTCTATCTCTCAGCCCTTCTAAAAAATCTTTTCTTACCATATTGCAAAGGTTATTCAAGGTTCAATATACCAAATAGCGGCAAACAATAGAGAAATGGACTCTCAGTATTGGCTGTAAAAAAACTCCAAAATTCATCATGAATGAGTACAGGTTTCAACACTCTCAAGATACACAATTTACGAGAACATTTCAATTCTAACTCATGAAAGTGAGTTGTCCACTTTCAATTGCTAGTCCACGTCACACCTAGGACTTTCAGTTCATCGTCAACATCAATAGGAACTGACGCAAGAATCTATGGCAAACATGGCAGCCTGAATCAATTGCCCTTTTAGGCCGACTGAGTTGAAGCGGACTAACCAATCGATTTTTTAACTAACTTTTCCAATCATTCTTCGCACCGCATCACCTGACTATTTCTGATTGGTTCTTAATGGATTAACTTTTTCTCATTGTTGCAGTTACACTTCTGAGTTCTTTAGAATTAAGAAGATCATCTAATTGTCCTTAACACAGACTTTTCCGAAAGTATCGGCATTCGTTCTGGATGTTCCCGGAACACTGTTCCGACATACTTCTCCTTCCGGTGTTTCACAACTTCGATCCAAGAGCGATTCTAGAGAAGTTTCCTGTCCAGATGCTAGCATTAAGAAGTCTATGCGCAGTGTTGTCAATCTTTGATGTTCTATGTTTATTGAATCATGCTGTACAACTTGCTATGATCACGATTGATGGATGGAAATTACATGTCAATCGGTTCGATATGTTGAATTCACAATTGGATATATTCAGGATTTGAGCTTACACTCGTTTCTCTCTGACAGTCCTCAATATTCAGACTTCAAACTTTGCAAACAAAAACTTATGGGTATTTTGCATTTGTGTACAAAAATTCAGCTGAATCGAATGGAAAAACACCAAATTACAAGTGTTTAGTTTCCGGGACTTTTTTGGGACACCCGGTATAACTTTTACTGTCAATTAACTGATATCATTTATATAAACACGCATCCTTCTCTGTAGACTACTAGGGTATGGACAAAAGTAAAAGTAAAGTAAAGTAAAGTAATGTTTATTCGAAAAATGAAAATCGGAAGGATACAAGGCATGCAGATACAAAATAAACCGTTTCAGAAGAAAAAAAAACATGCAGCAAAGATTCCGATGCAAACAGGCGACGAGATACGTGTATGTCGAACAAGAAATCGGTTTACATTAAAGGTCGATTGAACTATCGGATACCCGGCCTATTCTCGTTGAACAACAAACATGACCAAGGCACAAAAGAGTCAAGATACCTGGTAGTCTTGCAGAATGGGATGCGAAAATGATTGCTCATAGGAAGTCTTTCAGGGATCAAATGGTTCAAAGGATGATTTGGAAAACACTCACATTTTAACAGAAACTCTACAGCTCGCTGTTCAAACTTGTGCTCGATTGACGGAAAATTGCTACATTGACAATCGGCACCACAGATGATCTTATGTGCACGACGTTGAAATCTTTCCAATTTCAGGGATAACTTACGTGGTAAGTGGCCATAGACAGGTGAGGCATATAAAAACAGACTCGTTATCAGAGAGTGATACACATTGATCAAATCTTTCTTGGGTAAGATGCTCTTTAAAATACGTATTACATACAATCGAGATGCTGCTTTCTTTATGGTTTGAGCTATCTGATCATCCCAAGAAAGAGACTGATGGATAACTAAACCCAAAACTTTTACAGAAGTTACAGTTTGAAACAGGTTATCATGAAAAACAGGAAAAGCTTTGCCACGCTTTATGAGAAGCTGTTTACATTTGCAAGTGTTAATGGTCAAGCCAATATCAGATAAATTATTCACATTTTCTTCAACCTTCGATTGAGTTGGATTAGTGGCATATATCGGCTCAATCAGAGTCATATCGTCAGCGTACTTCACGATCTTACAATTTAGCAAAGACGTGATACACCCAATCATGGCATTGAAAAGGTAAGGGCCAAGGATTGACCCTTGGGGCACACCAGAAATTACATGAGATGCAATGCCACGATGTCCATTTACAGTGATAAACTGAATACGATCGGTTAAATAAGACTTAAGAAGTTTCACAACCCCTCCATCCATTCCAAGTGACAACAACCTATTCAAAAGTTTGTTATGCAGCATTTTATCGAATGCTGTCGATAGATCAATGCATGTCACACGCACTCCCAGCACAGCATTAGATTCCATGGTTAGCTTTATTTCATTGATGATGTCAACCAATGCACTGGTGCTAGACCCCAAAGGCCTATATGCATGCTGCTCCACACCATAGCTGTGAATTAGGAAAGATTTGATGTGGCTCAAGATGAGGTTTTCAAAAACCTTGGACAGAGTAGATAGGACTGAGATAGGGCGAAGATCTTGCACACGAGGAACTGCCTTTTTCTGTATAGGATGAACAAGGGCAACTTTCAGATGAACAGGAAATATTCTTTGTTCTATTGACGCATTTATAATATGAGAAATAGGACCAGATAAAATGTGTGAACCAAATCGTAGCAAACAAGCAGGAATGCCATCAATTCCAGAAGACTTGTTCAATTTCAGATTCTTGATTGCACGGTAGACATCAAGCTCAGAAACAGAGAGACACAAATCATCCATGGATATTGATGAAAGTTCATCGTCATCGAGGAGATTGAAATTCTTTCGAAATTCCAAGTTAGGACATCAATTAATTGACTGAGATTACCATGCCCATCGATCAAGTTTTCAAATAGATTCTTTTTCTTGATGCCACGTACTTCGTTCACAACAGACCAACAGTTTTTGGAACTAGTTGAATGCTTCCTGGCCCAAGCAAGTTTAGCTTTGATGATTTCATCTTTAACTCGAGTTTTGTAGTGCTCGTAGACAGACCAATTTTTGCTTCTGAATGCATCCCAGCGCTTGTTGATAAGAGATTTCAGCAAGGGACTCATCCATGCGTTGTCTCTGTTGGTGAAAGTAACATAACCGCGCGGTAAACTCAAGAGTGCCACATAAATAAGCTCATAAAAGGTCTACAGCCTTTCGTCAACAGAATTGCAGTCATACAATGTGTCAAAATCAAGGAGTGACAGAACTCTCACAAATTCACAGATGTTTGAGTGTCTATAATCCCAAACCTCAACAATGCGAGTACAAGCATTGTGTGCAGTAGTTTTGTAGGCATCACTAGAGTCAAGAATAATACAATTGTGGTCAGACGTACCAACAGGCGGACCTACAGATGCAGAAAATTCGTACATTTCACACAGCTCATTATCGACCAAGATATGATCTAGAATATTGCACGATCTAGTAGCACAAGTAACTTTGTTATACAAATTAAAGTCTTCAGAAAAAATGGTCGTATCAAAGTTATTAAAATCACCCGCAATCATCAAATGAACGTCAGGTGTTTTCGAAAGAACAGCATCAAGCTCCACCACAAAGAAGTCAGAGATAGACGTACGCTCACAAGCAGACAAGTTAGGCGGGATGTAAGTGAGAAAGCAGACAATATTCGCAAATTCAATTGATAATACCTCTATTTGATTGATTGACCTCTATGTTTTAAGTATTAACTCAAATTTATGTTCTCTGGACTTTAAATAACCTAATTTATGACACCATTTTCCACTAGAGAAGTTGTTTTAATTTTGTTTTCTTCCGCTCCATGGATTCTTCGAATTTTTAACCGTGACGGGATTTAATTTAATTCCATTTCATGTCATGGAAAAGATTTAATGAGAAACGCACTAGCCCGTTCAACTCGAATAAATCTATGGTATTTCCAACTTTTGAAACGGATGTCGAGCGCCTCTCCACATCTAAAATACTTTCTCAGTAGCGAATGTCGAGCGCCGCTCGACATCGTATTTTAAAGAAATACTACACTTTCTGTCTGATATCATGATTAAGTTGTATTACGACCGCAAAACTTCTTTTTATTCAGCTTTTTAATGTGTCCATGACGTTATTCAAGAGGCCTACAAGTTCGATTATTTGCTACACGCGTGCATCGAATGTCAAAATCGCATTAGAAATTCGTAAAAAACTTCTCATTTCTTAGCGAATCAACTAGAAGGGCATTTTCCCCGTTTGAGATAGTCCGTGTTTTGCATTACTCATTTTTATTGACTAAAACCCGTTGGTCTGTTCATTGACTAATTCTAATTAGCATCGAGAGCATTTCAAAAATCATTCCTCTGTAGTTATTTTACTGTAGCTCCATATAAGATGATCGAAGCAAGGCATTAAAACATTGATCGGCTATACAAGCGAGAGAGCTAGAGATCTAAAAAATCTTCTATTGTACTTCTAAGAAGTACTTCTATTGGACAACCTGACGAAGCTGATGAGAGACCTCTCAAATCATGGAGTGAATACCAAGATCAATTGAAGGACTTACTACGAAGAGCGGTGGAATCGAATGATACGGACAGTGTAGAGATGTTAACTATTCTTCAAGAACGATTTCGAATGATACAGATGAAACATATGACGGAGACCAAACAGACTACGATTGATAATTACTTTAAACCACAGTGAAATTTTTTTTTTTTGAAAATTGTGTTTCGTGAAAGCAAATCATATATTACAAGCATATAATTCGATTAATTTGACGTTATGATCTACAATTTCACCAGTGCAGCAAGTCGGGTAAGCTTATGATTCATTGAATCAAAATAATTTTACGCATTTGCTATATGATCGTTTGATGAAATGAGACAAATTGTAAACTGTAAAGGTCATGCGAATTTCAAATATGATGATTATCCTAGATTCTTGAATGATCCACTATGTAATCGACATTATCAGAATATTAGTTATTTGATATTTTTGAGATAATAACAAAATGATATGATAATATTATCACGATAAGTGGAATCATTATGGACAATTTAAGGAGATAACATATTTTGGACAATGGGGCCGCGCCTACAAGTACATTAACAACATTATAATAATCGAATACGCTGATTCTATGCAAAGCTTATACCGAGATAAACATTTTAGCTACCACTTACTGATACCTTTACATAATGGACACCTGTTCTCAATGGACACTTTGATCCACCGAAAATGGTGTCCATTACAGACAGGTTTTACTGTATCGCATGTCGATTAAATTTAAATTTTCGACCATTGACTCACCATCTAAGTCAAAGTTTAGATAATTTGAATAATATAAAAACAGCAAAATACGTGCGATTGTAGACAAGTTTCAATGAGCAGTATCTTCCGAAGTCTTTAAAGAAATTATTCACTCTGCATGCAGTCTTACCTAGATATCTACTAGCTCATAGTGGGAGATTTTCAAATTGAAATATTCCTGTGATAGAGATAAAACTTCATGTCGAGCGGCGCTCGACATCAGGGGCGGAATGGATTAGCGTGCGTACATCTTGTTATATTGATATTTATAAAAGTTTGCATCAGACTACGATAAAACATCACCGGACTCACTTTGGAGAAATTCGTGTTGTTTCATGCACAGTTCTTGCAACAAGATACAATAATTGTGCTATCATTCAAATATTCTCGAACTCTGGCTAACTTATTACTAGAACGAATGTAACTACTAAAAGAAAAGTAAAGATGATGAAAAACTTCCAAAATTATATTAGACACCAAAATTACATAAAATCCCTTCAAATTTCGTTATATAGCTGCTGATAGCCACTGTTCTACTAAGCAACTTTCCAATAAGATTAACAAAGGTTTGTCTGTTATCAGAGACCATTTTAGGAAGTTCTGCAACGCAATTCATAGTAATAGTGGTATTGACTGTATAGTATCGTCCGTTGAATTCCTCAATAAAATTCAAAACATTACAGCATGTGACGAACAAATTTTCGATTTTTCCACTTTGTACACCATTCTGGATCATAAAAATGTTTTTACTTACATTTCCGACCTGCTCGAATTATTTTTTAACGATTCTAATAGGAAATATTTGTGTATAGGTTTTGAAAGAAGTTTCTTATATGATGTCAGGTGTATCAAGGTTGCAGTGTGTTCACAAAGTCACTGAGTTCATTACAAACGAAGCTTTCGCTACATTCGGTGGTTTAATCTTTCAACAAGTAAGAGGCATTCCTATAGTTGGCAATTGCAGTCCTCTTCTTGCAGATTTATTTCTTTTACATTGTGAATTTACTTTTATGACTAATTTAATGAAGAATCAGAAGTACGGTCTAGCTAGATCATTATCTAATACTTCTAGATACATCAACGATTTATGCATTATTAATTATACAGAAAATCGATTCCTTGATACCGCAGATTTAACCACCTTGTCTAAAAGCCAGCAGAAGTGGGAGTAATAACAAACAAGTAGAATATTTTGATATTAATAAGTCGACCACTTTAATTTCCCTGTCACTCTTTTAACATTTTCACAAAACTTGCCCTACAGGACACGAGCTAGAGTGTTTGCTGGACAAGTTTTAAGATTGGGCGTATCTGTACATTGGAAAGAGATTTCATCGAAAAAGTCAATTATACAGCTACTACTACTCTCATTAAGAGATAACACGACAGCGTAGATATCAAGCAAAGTGCTGAGAAGCAGCTGCATAAACATGGTGAGACTTTATTGAAATACGGATAATTTTCTGCTAAGCAGCTTCTTAATAATTGCGCATGCTTTCATTGATTTAATTAATTCCGAGGCTGCTTTAGCGTGAGCCCCGCTTGGGTGAGTAGAGGCTGAAACGCGAATCCTTACCCAAGTTCCTGCTGATGACCTCAATTGCACATCTTTTTGATTAGGCAATCTGTTTTAGTTCTTCTTTCCTTTAACTTGTAGGGAACGCCACATATGAGTCCTATGGAGGGATCAAATTCTTTTCACTTATCGCTATCTTCTACTTCATCTTCCCCTCAATCAAAGCATTGAGTTTCATTCTGACGCAATCCTGACATCTGTAAGCATTTGAGCGTTCAGATCTGAAGATTCAGATTTATTCATCATACAAGCAAATGATGCAATGACTGCAAAGCCCAACACATACATGTAGTGGTCGTGATAATAATTCTTAATAAAATGTGCATCTTTTTAAATTTAGTCATGAATAAGATGAAAGACACTGAATTTACTGATAAGACATCCTCTCCTTCAAACTTCAGATTTCAAATGCACATCTTGTATAGACATGAATCCCAAAAATGTCTGTCACCCTTGGAATTGCTTCCTAATGTTAATAGCTGACATTGTTATATATCTGTCAATTTTAATATATCTATGAAAACATTGAACACTCTTAGGCGTGGATAAGTTACACATTGACTTGAATTAATGTTTCTATGTGTCCCAATAAGAACGGAACATTTAAATTGGACATTATGCTGACTGTTTGATTTATAGAATCATGCCGCTATGATAGTTCGCTTGTGAAAGGCCTGCCATTTCAACTGTTGTGATATTATGTACTCTATATGATGATACTTTGTGCAATGATATTTCTGATGGGTGGTCTGCCTTTAAGATGTTCTTTTAAGAGAGTGACGACTGGCGGTCAGATAACGCTATTTACGCCCTATACACTTATTGTCGACAATTCTTAGAATTCACTTCACCTTGACAACCAGTATCTAAGGACCAGTGTTCAATAGATAAATGAGGATGTTTACCGTCTCCGTTGCTATAGATCCACGTCGTCTGAAGATTTAGTTCAATTAGCAGCAGTGAATTTAATAAGACTGAACTCTCAATTGTTGAATTCATGGCGTCGTATATAACTTATATGACTGCTTTGGACGACATTTTGTTGTAAGATTCCAAAGGGACAAATGTCTCATGTCTGTCGTTCACATCAAGTCAAAAAACAATAGCTGCTATTGGGGATGTGTGCGGTGCACAGAAATGTATAAATTTCGATCAATTGATGCTTTACTGTGAAGTTTCAATCACAATAATCTCATTGTATCTGTTATCTTGGTCACAACAAATTGGAGGGGGAAATATTTTAAGCTTACATTATAATTCATCCAACCAGGAGAATATTATTCAATTCTATTCATCAATTCAAACTTTAAAATTCTATATTGTGAAAATGGAACCACGAGCTTGAAAATCACGACCATGTCATAAAACAGCCGATGCATTTCCTGATGTTGAGAGAAAGTGTGAAAATGGTGACAAAAATGAGATAATTCAAGTTCATAACAAATGATTTTTGTCCTCGAAATCCCAATTCCCGCGACCTCAGACTGCGAAATATCAAAGCAAATAATTCATCAAAGTCCCTAATATTCTCATAGAAGACCACCATGAGAGAGCTCAGACCCTGTGTATGTTGCTCACATATTGAATTTGATTTCCACTGTGAATTTCATGCGATTCAGAGCAGTACATGAGAAGTTAAGGAGGGAATCTCCCACATGAAATCGGTGTGCTTTAGAGTCTGGTATGAATAGGGTTCGACATCAGAATTGTTGCGGATTTAAGATGATATCAGTTTTCAGCATGACCAGTTTTGGCTGTCTTGAAGAAAACTATTCAACGAAATGAGTGACTTTTCCTCCCCACTTGATGATGGAATTTGGGGTAGTTAAATGATCTGATAGAAACACGTATGTTGTTGAAAACAATGCGGGGGCGAACACGTTTACTGACAAGTCCACTATGGTGTGTGTGCTCCACTGAATCAATAATGATTCGAGAGGTAATTTACTTCCAGAAAAGCTGCTAATTTGAACTTTGCTGCCGAAACTAATCTGAATGCTGCTTCAAACCCCCATGAGGAACTACATTGAAATGAAAACGAAAAGTCAATAAATGGAAAGAATCTATTTGATAAAAGACATCATCGGACGAAAGCTCAAGTATAATTGATATAATAAGCGAGAATTATAGGTCAGTTTGGATAACGCCGTATTTCCCGATGCACATCCAATCTTCAGTCTCCTCTCCCAACTTCTCATTCACTCCTGCTTGAAGACCAACCACCACGTCAGCCTTGCAGAGACGCAAGGAAAGTATCGGTGCAGGATGGAATCCTCTCAGAGCACGATGAAACTCTGTCGTCGTTGGCCATTGTCGATCTCCGACGAGTTTCCTGTAATTCAAATCACTTTTGAGGATGATGAGTTGCGCTTCTGATAGTCTGCGATACAACTCTGGCGCTTTGGTCTCCATCACTGCGAAGTCGAATGGTGAAGTGAAGAAGTTGTGAGTGTCATAAATGAAGGACTGTTGACTCAACAACTCTGCCCAATGACTGCCTAGAGCTCCCAAAGGACCATCCCGCTCCTTCACATGATCGATAGTCCATTGGAAGTCGTGTTTCGTGACATCAGAGACGAACCAAGGAACTGCCTTGTCGAAGAAAGTGACACTAGACGCCAGTTTTGAACGTAGAAGGAAGTCAGCGAAGCAGTGTCCAAGATGATAGTCACAGCAATTGGCGAGCTAGATGAGGAGAAGAGGTTCCACACTTGGATAGTGTTATTCACGATTAACTTCTCCGCCAAATGAGAAATTGAAGTGAGTGGATCGCGTGATTGAGCGTTTTCAGCCATTCCAGATATAGACAAGTCGCATTCGTTGCCCCAAAAACACACCTGTAGAGAAGAAATAACTTGATGTAGCTTTTGTGAAGCAATATCTGCACATTCTGTTGAGATCGTGACGCGATCTTCATTTTTCCATAACAATTTGTTATCATACAGTTTATTCATTCTACTTAATTATGTTTTAAAGTAGTAACAAACAATCGCTTCTATGGTGGAGGTCAATTAACTCGTATCATGTGCTATGTAACCTAGATAGTTCCTTGATGAGTGGACGACATGATTTGTATTCAAAGCGTGTTTCAGCTATCAGTTGTGAATTGATATTTCACAACAATGCATTTCCTCGAGGTGATTTGTTTATTTCTCCGGCAAATAGTATGGGACTTAAGAAATAATCGTAATAGCTACTACTCAAGACATTCATTAAGTGAAAAACAAGCAGAGTGAACTGAACCGTGACCCAACCAGGCTGAAACAGGAGAGCGCACCGGCATGCACTAGAGATGCACTCAATCCGATCCGACAGCTCGAAAACAAAGAGAAGAAGATGAATCCGGTCCGACATTCGCACAATCCGAAAGAATTTGGTCATGATACACTACATCGCACATACTCCTACTTCTATAACTGCATGATTGCGGGTCTCATTTCAATATTATTAGCATTTACTTTTGTATATAAATAAAAGTGCACGATTTTCTCGTCATATTGTCTAGTATTCATGAAAATCTGTCTTTTCCGTCACAGTGTGAGCATATCACGAATTTATTGATTTCTGTTCCTCCTGCTCTGTGGCTCTTTATTGAGTGGTCTTCCCAGGACGGAAAGTTCTCACAAGTGGAAGAATTGCCAGATCTCCAAAGTTTGACCGTCACTCTTCGACGAAGTCACGTATTGTTCTGATTAAACACTCCCCCTCGACCCCACTCCAATCAAACGGAATTTCTTAACTGCCGGGTGTTTACTCTGTGATTTTTCTCACTTTTTACAATTTACACTTTTTTCTCAGAAATCTCTTCATAAATATAAATATTCCAGAAAGGAAATTGATCAACGAAGTTTCAATGAAGTTTCAACGCATAGAGTTGAGATTATTAGTTATCTATGTTATCTAGAGCGTACATGAAATATCTCCATCACATAGAAATTGACAACAATAGAGCCTCTACAATGGAGGTAAAGCTTCATACAATGCTCCTGCTGCATGCGTCACGCATGGCTGATGGTTCTTAGTGTTTCTAGCACAGAATTAGATTGTTTAATTGTGTCACTTTGCTAGAAGTGCAAACTGATTCAAACAGATGGCACATGCAGGAACTTAATAAGAGGGCAAAAAGAAGTTTTTAATACCTTACAGAGATAGGAAAAATAGTCGTTCGTCGCTTGCTGATTGCTCTGAATTTCTTCAAAATGCTCCGATCGCCACGATTCCTTCAGATTCGAAGAATTCAGATCATTGCGCAAGGGTTTTCTCGATAATGTTGGGTCCTTCGATCATTTTAAAAAAAGTTAGCAGGCGCATGAAAAAACGTTCACAAACTTCTCTGTAGAGCTTGACATCGTCTGTGTCTCTTTGCTGTGTGATCCGGTGGATAAAAGTAACTGAAACTTTGCACAATTTGGCGTGTTTAATGTTGAACTGACCGCTCATTGTTCGATTGCTATGGTATTTAGTTAGGAGATTGTGCCATTTCAATAACGTTAGATGTTCCAGTGCTTCCCTTCTAGTTAAACGGAAGAAGAGACGACCTGTCTAATTATGTGGTGTATACAATGCAGTCAGTGGGCGCATGAGGAATGTAGTGCCGACAATGTTACAAATTAAGTTTGTGAAATATTCGAATAGTGACGTTGTTTTGGCCTAATCTTTTTCTGTAGACCAATGTTTGTTATAGAATAAAGAGCTGGAGGACAAGTTGTTTTGGTTTTACTAGATGATCATACCACAATGGCCTTATACAATCCTTTCTAAAGATATTTAATAATTGTAAAAGTTGAGGGTGGGTTGCCCTCGCGGTGGGGCCCTATAGGGGGTAAGACGCCCCTTTTGGTTCTTCTTGAAAGTCGAAAAATATAGGATCTCCTCTAAATTTCTAGCTATGGTCCTTGTCCATGTAACTAGTACATACACTGAAATAATGTATAATGGCAAGATCTGACAAAAAGAAGAGGAATAGTTCCTGAACAGTTGAAACTCGCTGAGTGGGAGGCGTCTTACCCTATAATCTACCCAACTATAATTCTGTAATTAAAGTGGAAATGGTGTAGTTAAACGGAAGAAGAGACGACCTGTCTAATTCTATGGTTTCTAGGTTAAAAGTGGGGGGGGATAAATTGGGGGGGGGAAAGACCTTGGTTGATTGTGGCTGGACTGTAGGGTAGCGCCTTCAGCCCTCTAAAATGGTCACATGTGCTCGGGTCATCAGCCGACTTGTTACCTCCTCGTGGTCCCCCCTGGGTAACGCCAACAACAGCGGCTCACTGGCGAGTGAAGGGCGCCAGCCTAAAATAACTCTTGCTCGATAGATGGAGTTCATCAGTCAGTGAAGACAGTCCATCTAGGAGAAGGCTAACTCCGAAGTCAAATTGCCACTCCCAGCTATGGGCAAATAGCACCCGGCGTGATGACACGTCTAAGGTCACCTGACCATGTCATCTAGCCTGCGCGGGGCCAACTACCCAGCCAGGCGAACTAACCACAGTTAATGAATGCCGCAAACAGATACACCCGAAATGTCTACAATGGTAATGGACTCAGGACCGACAACGGATTACGCTTTCTGGATACTCGGACAGAAATCAAAATAGGAACTTGGAACGTATTAACTCTTCGTCAGCTTGGAGCCACCGAACTTTTAATGAGAGAAATGAGAAGGTACAACATCACTATGACAGGATTGTGTGAAACACGACTGACTGGTAGCGGAGAAACCTTGGTAGACGGCTATACGCTGTTGTGGTCTGGCCATGAGTCGCATGGTCGTCGGGGAGTGGCCCTTGCTCTATCCTCCCAAGCCCGCAATGCCCTTCTTGGCTGGCAGCCAGTTAGTGATAGAATTCTCATGGCGCGTTTCAGGCATCGGTTTGGCAAGATGTCAGTCATGGTTGCCTATGCACCAACTGAAGTTGCCGATGACGACGTTAAAGAAGAATAGTACAATCAACTCGAAGCGATATCAGCCACAGTGCCCCCGCATGATATTTGTATCCTTCTTACTGATGCGAATGCCACCATCGGTGAAGACGCGCGGACAACCTGGCCAGGAACAGTAGGCAATGTGCATATTGACCAGACAACAAACGACAACGGCTCAAGATTCCTCGACATGTGCCAAACAAATGGTCTTTGTATAGCAGATTCGTGGTTCCCCAGACGCAGAATCCATCACTGGACTTGGTATAGCAACGACGGACATACCAAAAAAGCCATTGATCACATTGCCGTCTCACGACGATGGCGCAGTTCAGTTACAAACTGTAAAGTGTTTAGAGGAGCACACTTGGGAAACACTGATCACCGACTGCTTGTCATGACGATGCGTGTGCGACTCAAAGCAGGCCAAATGAAGAGGCGTGATATCAGATTCGACGCAACAAAGCTTAAGGATCCTGAGATTGCTGAGAACTTCTCGATTGAAATAGCAAATCGTTATACTGTTCTTACTAACCTCGATCACGAAAATTGGGAAACGTTTAAGTCGGAGATTCAAAACGCAGCAGCCACTATTCTTCGTAAAGAAAGAGCACCACCGCGACGCCCTTGGATCTCACCGGAATCTCTCGACCTAGTTGAAAAGAGGCGAAAGGCCAAACTTGATAGGAACATCCAAGAGTATCGTCGGCTCAATCGACTCAGGAATTTGTCACTGAAAGAGGACAAGGAAAGATACTGGAGTGAGAAGGCAGACGCTCTCGAGACCGCTTCGGCCAGAAATGACACTGCCGCGGTCTATCGACTACTCCATGACCTTCGCGATGAACCGACGACTAAAATCACACAGATTAAGAACAGGCATGGAGAGGTCCTTACAAGCAAAGAAGAGTGCCTAAACCAATGGAAAGAGCACTTCAGCGATCTTCTCAATCGTACGTCCAGACAGACCGATTTGACACTACTCAACGCGGCAGACAATCCCTTACATTCTCCAAGGTGCAACACAGATTGTATTTCCACATCAGAAGTAAAGCTGCAACTGAAACGGCTTCACAACAAAAGAGCACCCGGTATATGCAATATCACAGCAGAAATCCTCAAGCATGGAAACGACTGCATGATCCAATGGCTCACTGACGTCTTCAACGCTGTATGGGAAAATGAATCCATTCAAGAAGATTGGAAGAAGGGCGTGATCCTCCCATTCTGGAAGAGAAAAGGCGACGCTCGAGTATGCTCTAACTATCGTGGCATCACTCTTCTGTCAGTACCAGGGAAGCTGTTCACCAGCATCCTAATCAACCGTGCAAAGGTAGCCATGCATCATCACCGCCGTCCCCAACAAGCTGGCTTTATGCCTGGACGTGGTACGAGTGATCAAATAGCGAGTGTACGACTGCTGATCGAAAAGGCGCACGAGTATCGTCGTGGAAGAAATCTGTGCATCGCATTTATGGATCTTAAGGCTGCGTTTGATTCTGCTGATAGAAATGCAATCTGGCTGATTCTTCGCTCAATCAGTGTACCCGAAAAGATCATTCGGCTTCTACAACTCCTGCATTCAGACTCCCATAGCTGCGTCAGGGTCAATAGGGAAGATTCAACTTGGTTCCAAACTGAAAGTGGCGTAAGACAAGGTTGCACAGCTGCACCAGAATTGTTCAATTGTCTTATTGATTACCTAATGAAGAAAGTTGACGACCAGATGCAGGGAGTTCAGCTGGGTAGCTACCGACTTACGGATCTCGAATTTGCAGATGACACTGCTCTTTTCGCTCGTGATATGGATTCCCTCATTCAAGCCATCAACATCTATGTCAATGAAGCTTCGAAATTGGGCCTCAAAGTCAACTACTCTAAGACAAAGTTAATGATGATAAGTGAGAGCACACCACCACGGTCAACAATCACATAGTGGAAGTTGTCCCAAACTTCATCTATCTGGGGTCGAAGATTAGCAGGCGAGGTGGTATTGACGAAGAACTGGCTCGAAGAAGAGCTCTAGCAAATGATGTGCTCAGAAGACTTTGGAGACCTCTTTGGAGACATCGGAATATCAGCAACCGGACCAAAATGAGAATATATAACGCGAGTGTTCTTTCGGTTTTGCTTTATGGCTCCGAAACCTGGCCTCTTTCCGCAACGCAAGGTAGAAGGACTATGGGCTTTGACAACCGATGCCAACGCCGAGTACTCAACATCAGATGGCAAGAGCGTATCACCAACGACGAAGTGCGCAGACGCACACTCCAACCGCCGTTACCACGTCTTCTAGCTCAACGGCGCATGCGTTGGCTGGGGCACATGCTCCGCATGCCTAGTGAACTACCAACGAAACGTGTGCTCGATTTCAATCCGACAGCCTCTGGATGGAGAAGACCTCGAGGGCGCCCACACACACGATGGATGGACGTGGTTGTCGAAGATCTCAATCAACTCGGTATCTCCATGGATGACGCATCGGAGTTGGCCCTGGATCGACCATCTTGGAGACGAATGGTGTCAAGAGCGGCCTCAACGCCTCACAGGCACGAGTCATAGGCAGGCAGGCTAGGTTATGTCAATGTTTTTGGTGGATTTCTGTAGTTCCTGAAATTGATTTTGTTGATTCTCTGAGAACGCCTGCTGTTCGTCGACACTATTGTCGCATTGGTGTAATCTAAAATTCTCTGAAATTGGAATATAGCAAACTTCTGTGATTTTTGTGATCTGCAATCTGATCTTCGCTTATCGGTCGTTGCTGGCGCTGATTTCAGCGTGGAATTTCTTCTCTCATTGGCATCACTATTTTTAGTAGCCACAAATCCAGCATCGAACCATCGCTTTCTCTCATCGATCTCGGGTGTCTGGTGTGCGTTTGTCGATCAGCTGGTATTGTCAGTTGAAGCCATCATCAGCTGGTTAGAAGCGACTGTCGTTCAGCCACCGTCGCCGGAAATTTATGAATCATTGATTTTTCTTGAATCCACGTGGTCATCGTCATAACAACGATTTGGTGACGTTCTTCGCATGTGATAAGTTGAAGCCTTTCAGAATGTCTGATTCCTCGAGTGACGTATCTCTCGTTAACGTAAGAAGAATGTCAAATGGTCAATTAAGGAAATTGACCAGGAAGCAACAATCGGAGACATTGACAGATGCAATTCGTGTGTCTGGAATCCTCTTATTCATTTGACTTGACTTCTCAAAATATAAAGACGATGCTTCGAGAAGCTGTTAATGAGGGGATATCCCTCCTTCTGTCGGGGACGAAATAGCGGCAGTCACCGCTGCCCTCACAGATAACAGTCAACAACTTAATTGAAACTATAGATCCTACTTTGCTATAGAAAAGGTTCTTCGCTGTCTTATATCCATAGGCTTACCTATGACTGGAATCTTACTGCTCATCGGTTCTCAGACCTCCTCATTGGCCACATGTCCTTCAATTTTTTGGAGGTCAGGCCTTTAGTCATGTCCTGAATTCATTGGACATGACTTAGATGTCTCACTTGAGGAAGAAAATTACGCTCTAAAACTGGTTTGACTAATCGTCAATTACTCAATACGCAGATGATGTACAGTCTGCACTAAAAAAGAGACTTCATGCATTGCAAAATGTTTCAATCGTTGATCAGTCCTTCACAACGAAAGAGACTGGATAAAATTATTCTTTTCCACCTTTACATTGCTCCTCTTCGCAAATCGCAGCTTCCCATATCTTCCCACAGACATCATTTCATGTTGCTCTAATTATAGAACAGTCTTGTGGCTGGTGTCTGATGGCAGATGGAAATGAACTTCATCAGCCGCATAACTCCGTGCCGTGATATTTTCCAATGTGACAGATCATATTTGAGAAGAGGAGGAGTTTGTGTTTATGTGAAGAATTGAATTGATTGTATTCATTTGTTCAGTGAACATAGATATCATTAATTTCAATTTGTGTAGTTGTATTTGAAGAGAACGAATATCATTGTGTTATCTGTTTATCTGCCTGCATCTATGAGTAGAGATGATGTACCATTACCTTTGCCATCTTTAATGAGTCAAAGTTATAACAGCAATTTCTCGTGCAAAAACAGCATGGATGCAAAACAATGCATCAAAGACGAATGGGCTGTGCAATTGTCAACAAGATAAATGATACTTCAGACGACGCACTTTCACGCTTGATTAGTTCTTTTCTTCTCCACATGTCGCTACCGAAGCAAAAATTTTAATGTTTTCCGAAAAATTTTCATGAGATCCTAATTTGCAAGAAACCATGAGGAACGCAAGATCAAGTAATTCAATTGATTGGCATCCTGCCATCGAAGTAGAAAAGGTCCAACAAGTTCTGAAGAAACTGAAGCCCACTAAGTCTGCTGCCAGTGACGGGCTGAGGCCTCTGATGAAATAACTGACCCTTTGACGCACTTGACTGCTATATCTGTTGAAACCAGCAATGTTCCCAAATAATGGAAAGTTGACAACATCAAAGCTGTCCCCAAGAACAAGCCTGCGAGACTGGGGAATATCAGAGCCATTTTTTTATTACCAGGATTCTCGAAAATTCTTGAAACTGTGGTGATCGAATCTCTAAAACCTGATATTTTTCAAAATTATAAACTCAACCACTTTGGCTTTAGACCAAGAACGTCAACAATACACGCTCATATTCACATTCATGATCTTTTACCACGCATGATTGATCGTCCAGACTGTGTTGCTTGTGCCATCATCGCCCTTGATATGAACAAAGCTTTCGATAGACTTCTTCATTCTGACCTCATTCTTTAACTGCATCGAGCCAATTTGCCATTGCATTTGATTGAATGGTGTGTCAGCTATCTTGAAGGGCGTCAGCAGTGTGTGCGAATTCACTTTTCAACCTGCAGTACTCTTAGGAATGTCTCAAGTGGTGTACCACAAGGGTCTGTTACTGCGCCGTACCTCGTCTCTGTTCATGTGGATTCGCTTCAACCTGCTTCTTCAACAACTCAGCTGACGAAATATGCTGATGAGGTGCCTTGTTTAATGCCAATTCCACACATCCCTGATGAAATGTACGCGTTGATATGCTTTGTCGTAAAGCATGTCAGCGAATTTTCGTCCTCAAGAAACTGACATTTGACTTGCCCCGATCGTTTGTAATAGCACTCCACAACGCTTTTATTCTCAACGTGTTGGAGCACTGCTCTCCTGTATTCGTTGCTATGAGTGTTTCAAATAGTGACAGATTAGAAAAATTAAGACGTCAATGTCATCGAATAATCTGTGGTTGTGACTACCAGAGCACTGAATTTACACCGCTATGGATTCGCAGATAAAATCGTGCCTTGTCATTCTTCCATCAAATCGAAAGCAGCAACAATATTCTTCATCACTTACATCCTAGTCGACTTCAACAGTTGGTGAACAGTTGGTGATGCCTCTCGGCCATTGCCAACGAAGACATGATCCCATTTACAACGTCATTAGTGAATCGCCTTTCATATGTTTTTGATCCTTTTCATGAGCATGTTACTTGCAGGATCCTGATCATTATTATATTTGATATTGAAGCAGTGATGCACGCAAAGACCAACCATACATTGTCATCTGTAAATCTACTTGTTTGTATATATCTTGAAACATGCTTCGTATTGAAAATTTACATTCCTTTGAATTACAATACTACAATAAGTCTCTATCAATTCATACAACAACTATCTAGAGCAGACCAAAGAAAAGACAATACAAAATCAATAAATCACATGGATTTTCTAAACAAAACTTGGGTTTTCTGTTAATCCTGCATATATGCAAATCCAGTCATAAAAACTAATATTTTGATTTGAATCCTAGGAAAACTACATGATAAGAGCATGAAGGTCTGATTTTGTTGTCGAAATTCCACTCAATTCACTGAATATTTGAAATGAAAGAATATTTGTGATTATTAGCTATATTTCATTTTGGGCTTGACAAAACCGCGCATTCAAAGTTCGTGCATATTATTTGCTGCAAGCTTACATGTCGTGCATATTGAATTTTGATGTGCTTCATATTTTATATCTTCACAGTTATCTTCGCACTCCTAAAATGTCTGCAGCAGTCGACATTTATCCAAAAATGAACTCATTCCAATTTCCTATTCTAAATATGTTTTAACCATTTACTCACTACGCAGTCACTAAGTCTGTTTATATCTCTGAATGATAAAATGAAAGCAATTACTTTGTCATGAGACCAATGTGTAATTCAATAATCATTCAATCAAAAATCTTCAATTACTCAGTGTAGGTCTATCATTTGGCTAAATTGAAGGAAAGCTTTGTAATGTAATATAATATTCTTAGGCTACCAACTGCAGTTATAAGAATTAACCGCTTCCCACTGATACGACACTAACACCAAGAATTAAGGCCTACAGAAGAATCTTTATGTCACCACAAAATACAGAGAATGTACTTTGTTACTTGATTCTGCTCATTTATTGAAACTTGGGCTTGGGTTTTAAGGCATATTTTGGCCCAAAGCTTGTATTGGGTGTACCCAATCATCAAAAGGTGTTGTTCATTAATTAATCAATTGTCAATCATTCAATTAATTAGTTGTTGAGTAAAATTGATGAACAAGACATAACTATGCAATGCAGACAGGTATGAAGCTGCTTCTCGGGAATAGCGTCACAATTGAATTCCTGTTCATCAATTTTACTCAACAATTAATTGATTGAATGATTAACGATTGATTAATTAATGAACAACACCTTTTGATGTTCACATAATTTCGGTTATTTCAAGTTACTTTCGATAATCAATCACAGAAAAGCACAAAGCTTCCTAACCGCATGAAATCACCATCTAATTAAGTATTCTCATGATTCATCCCTTTAACTGCTCATTATATTGAGGAGAATGAAAAATTCATGCCATCAGTAGAGACATCACAAGAATATATTTCATGACATGCTTCATGTTATCAAAACGAGAATATACAATGGTATTAAATGAATTTTAATGCCAATAAACTGAAGTGTTATCAACACAATCCCTTTTTGAGGATTCATGAAAAGATCAAAACTTTTACAGAACTTTATACAAAATCATACAAATTGTGCAAACAGTAATTCAATAGAAAACAAGAATTTTAAACATGACAAAAACAGCAAAATGAAAAATTTACACGCAATGAAGACTGTAGAATGCAATACTGGTAAAGAAAGCTTATAATCCATTGTCATCTTCAAATATAACTTAACATACAGGTAGCAAATCTGCAAATACAAAAATGAATGATTCCTTAAACACACGGCAAAACTTTACGAAGCATCTTATCTGCGAAAGAGCTGTTTCTACCAAACATTTCATTTGAAAATGGTACATGTACAGTATATACAGGAAGAAAGTCATCAAACAAGAATTAATGATTCCTCCCAATTTGTGATGAATATGGAGGCATATGACGACAACAATGCTGGATATGTTCATTTATTCGACGGATAAAGAAGAAAAGTGCGTGCAAGAATCAATATTTACAATTGAAATTGGCACTCATGCAGAATTTGCTATTTAATTCATGAGAACGCAAATCATTGTTCATCTGCAATGACTTCTAGACACAGAAGAATAGTACAATATAACCACAAGACATCAAATGAATGAAAACAATATCAATTACACAAGGACTTTGAAATCGATGAAAACTCGCAGATCATTATTGAATATTTGAGAAAATTCTCAATGCAGATGTGACAGTATTGCGGAATTTGGAATAACTGATTTATTTATGCCTTTCCATCTTTTTGTCTAGAACGTGAATGATTGGCTTTTCATTTGAACAAAATGATGTCATTAACAAAAGTCAGACCACATCTTCTACCGGCTTTGTCCTCACAATATCTTTCTGACAAAGTTTATCTTAGATATTTCTGGTACCTGATCGATGTTTTGTGCGGCTTCTGAATAACGGACATCGAAAAAGTTGACAATTCTTCCAGGCGATCGGAAGCAATTTTAAAGCTTGTTTAGAACTGTGTGACTTTTGACGCTCACAGCGCACTGAAAATCGGTCAACGCACAGAGTGTCAATTGAAGTTTTTCAAAACATTTTAAACTCGCGGATGATTCCGCCACTGTGCTTCTGACACAGAGGAATTTATAGCCCATTGTGCATCTAACGCTGAGTGCATACCACTGCATTTCAAAGTAATTGACTGCCGTCATGAGTTTTATTGTAAACAGTGAAGTTCCTATGAAAAAATAGTCACATCAACTAAATAAGAACGTAAACTGCATTTGCATGTTTATGACACAATGACTGCTTGGCTAATTGTCAAGCTTGTTCCGTAAATCTGTGGTAAAAATACTCGTCACATTTGAAAGACTCTCAACTCATCACATTGGTTTTGATAGATCAATTGTATGATTGAGATGCATGCATACAACCTGAATGGATGCACTACAAACAGAACACAATCACGCACACATGTCAGTTTCTACTTAGTCTGTCAAGGGTCTTTATCGGTCATTGCAAATAAACGGGGAATGCCTACTTTGAGGCGATGAAACAGGTTTTCTGAGACAGAGGATATACAGCTGCACTTATTCATATTCTCGCAAGCGCTATTGGTCAACTGGCTCGTGTTTGATGTATTAATTATCTTTTAAGAATTGTTATCGTATTTCCATGTGACTTTTATGCAAGCAAGCGTTTTCAGTTATGTTTCAAGAAAGTCACATACTCGTCGTAATTATTCACGGCAGAGCTGGAAGCGGGCACGGACCTTGGACCGACAGGGCTTGGGCCTGAAATATCTAGCATCCGGCCGCCGATATTTATTATGTCTGAAATTAATTGCATTTCCCTCATTTGATCATTTCAATTCTCTGAATCAATTTATTTGATGACTTATCAACATGACTCTTCAGCAAAAACATGAAAAAACACTGATATACGAACGGAATAAGTCAGAAATAAAAATGAGTCAGAGACCGCATCAAGTCATCAGTTAGCTGATAGGCGGCCGTCAAATCAAGGAACTATTTCGTCCACTCATTTAAATGAGGAAATTATGTGAGATACGGCGGGCAGAAGCCAGCACAGCATCAGGGATCGTAAGGGAACAAAGACTTTGCATGTAAATAGAATTGTTGGACAAATAAGATGCTTTCTCGACCACTTTGTTTACATAAGAGAATGATCCCCTTCCATTGACAGATAACATAAGTCAACAAGTTTTCAAAAATGCTTTGTTTATCATTCATTGACTGTGGTCAATTTCATCCTGACAAATACGAATCTGAAGTCAGTTTTTTATTCCACCGCTTGTTCTCTAACTGCAGAGTGTCCTAAAGTTAATCAAATACGAACAGCTACATGCGTATTTGATACATGTGACCTCATGAATATTGATTCTGGCTAATTCCACCCTGACAAATACGAATCTGAAGTCAGTTTTTAGAATTCCTCCCTTGTTAGCTTATTACAGAGGGCATGAAAGCTTCAATTGTCCACTTTTCATGATAAAGGCATCACCAACATGATGATGCATTTGATGGACTTATTTAAAACTTGGTGATGCTCAATTCTAGTCTGAAAAACACAAATCTGAAGTCAGATCTTTGTTAGTTTAATACAATATGTTTTCCAAACTTCCAATTTTTGTTATTTTTCATCATCGTGCTTAAGATTGATTAAGCTAGGTGTTTCATCTATTGACAAATGTGAATGCGAACATAGAGCGTCATTAGTCAGAATAATAAAAATGAAGAATACACGTGGTCTAGAATATCGCTACAAAATTCACATCAAAAGTGAACTGAGGAAATTATCTTAATTTGAACTCATGCACTTTCATCATTTCGATGAAGAGACCAAATATAATCGCCATTATCGATGTTTCCCTCTGACCATTGCATCGCCTGTGTCCCTGTGTTTTATATCCTGGTGAAAGCTCCCTGTTGTTCACTGAAAGCTCCAGTATTTGATCAAACAAGTCTAAATCAGCGTGAAAGCAATGCAATTTGATTGACATATTACAACCCAACTGTTCGCAAAACATCACTGTTTTCACTCGAATTCTCTTGATGGTCTTCTTCATGATTTTCGAGAAGCCTCTGAATAAAAGATTGAAATGATATTCATGTATTTCTTCCAATTGCTGTCATTGAATTTTCTAGTTCAGTTGTTGACTGTTCAGCATCAGACAAGCTAGGGAGCATGCGACGAATCAAGTCCGGCTATCTGGATTCAATCATTTGATTAACTATTTCACTAGCCCGAGTTTAATATATGAAGTTTGAAAAATCGTTTTAGATGCTGGGTTCATCAATGGGTTGTCTTCCACATTCTTTTCTTCGGCAGCGAAATTACTGCACTGAGATCATGTTTCACTTTTAATGATCGCCTCTCTTGCGACTGTCTCACATACACAACATGCAAGGATGTGTGGCAAAGCTATTTTTCAGACCCATTATAATCGTCAGCTTTTTATAGTCGGCACACACACATGCCACTGATGCTCACTGCACTGAAGCAACTCCAAGACTGTTTTGACGGTCATTTTTCATATCTGTTGAATATGAACTTGTTGTATTTCCATTTTTCAGAAGCACAGCTATTAAACTGGACTTCGGGCTGTCAATGAACTGACGACAGTCTGAGAACATTTCGAAATAAGACGTCCTATTTTCCTTCAACTCTTAATCTTACCATGATATTTGTGTCATCTGATTCAAGACGACTGTGCAAGACATTGATATCGAACTGTTACAGTAAATTTAGCCTATTCAATATATGCCTACGGTCCTTCTTGCACGTAGAATCAACCTGTTTGGAATGAATTCTCAGAAAATACTGACACCAAGAACGAAGTGTGCTTAATGTGTGGAGGCTATAGATATTGAAATGCACCTTCATGTAATGTACCATAGATTTTGAAATAAGAGATTAATAACTATCTAATCAGAACTTAAATGTATTACATTATGAGTAGTGAGATGCGTGTATTATTAAAAAAGTTGAAATATTTTAAATCTTATATATTTGCTTTAATAACGGTGGAATGAAAAAATGAACACTATATTCGTGATATAATTGTATAAAACCGTAGAAAAATACAGGTAAACAAAATCTTTGTTTGACAGTGAGTGGCCAAATTCCATGTCGGGAGTTTCATGCCTTTATCTGAGTGAAGGCATTTCCTGTATAGATTAGGTAATTAAGGATTAAGTCTTGTCAAGCACCACCACAGATCTAGAAAGGGATAGATGGACTACTCCCCTATTTGCGTGAAGCCTGCTTTCCCTGCCACGCGCGCGCGCACAATCCCGGTATGTAGGCAAGAAACAAATGTCGGCATGCACGTGTCTGTGAGAATGTAATGATAACAAGCACATTAACTTTCAACGACGATAATAATTGATAACGAATCATAGGAATGTTGACAATTCCTGATGACCTGCAATGTCATACTTTCTCACTCATCATGATTGCTTACATAAATGTAGCTTAAATAGAAAATTAGGTGCATGCGACGTAACGTTTTATTCAAAAGAAAACTCGGTAAATCAAAATTTATTTGCCTCTAAAGAGAATCAGCTTCATTGCCTGCTGACGTGATAGGACTTTTGAATTAGAGATATTACGTTCAAAATATATCTTACCGTACCGAAAGAGGCGAATTTTGACATAATTCGACGTGATCAGCCTGATAAGTTTTGTTAGATGATCAGAGTCTTGATGAAAGTCATGGTCATAAAAGTGGTCTGCAAAAAGGGTAGGAAATAAAGTTTTTACATCAACTTTCTGCAGGACAAAATGTTCAATTTTCAAATCAATGTTCGATACTGTGGGGAGGAGGGTCACATCGTGAACACCCGGAAAAAGAGAGCGGAAAGCTACTTCAGCAATTTTTACGATACTATATACAGCGAAACTTGGAGTGGATAGGCCTCCTCTCTGCTTTGCTGAAAACAAACGGGTGAAAGATACATCCTTCATACTGTCTTCATCGCTCTCAAACAACGCACCATTGCATTGAGAGCAATCTAGGAAGTGCTGGCATCGTTTCGCCACATAACCTGAAACGTAAAATAAGATATTTAGTCTCCAGTCAGAATCACAGTTCTGGAAACTCGACATCCAACAAGAATAGCGGAACTCAGTGTCATTATCCACCTCATCATCTGAGCTCAACTTCAACTCAGGGATTCCACTTCCTTGCGCGGATATCTGAGTCTTGATCCACATCCATGGGTTCCGATGATGGCCCTGGTGACTGAGACTCGGCAGAAGTTGCATCAAAAGACTGCTCAAAAAGATTGCGCTGCTTTGGGGATCGACGCTTTTTGGAAGGTGTTTGCAGATAAAGGGGGAACGCTTCAAAAACAGTAGGCACTGCGTCATCCTTCAGCTTCCTTCGAGTTCTGGGGCGAGTTCCATACTGTCCCTTGTCATGAATAACACTTACGCCCTTTTTATAGTCATCATCGGTGAAATGAACACTGCATACGCGTGATGAATTCTTAGAGGGAGTAAAGTTCTTACGTCGAATGTTATGAAGCCACTTCTTCAACAATTCGGGGTTTTAGAACGGAAAGGCGTGAAAAGAAATGTTAGAGTTTTTCGAAGCACGGTTCTGGCATCGCGGAACACAACATGAGGTAACCATTTCTCAAGAAATGAAATTTCTGTAAACAGTTTTGCAAACCTGTTCGAAAATTTTATCTTTCTTATGCCTTTTGAACACATGTTTCGGATTAAGAGTAGGAGAATTGATAGCAATTGCCTAGGGCGTGAGGATTTTATTTATTGATAAAATCGCCATTTAGCGTCGGTAGAATGCATGTCAAATTCAATTTTATCTTGTTGAAGTATTCCGACATCGCCACACTGTGTTATGACACTCATCCCAGCTTCGTTAAGTACACAAATTTTGTCACCCTTATCAAATAAATTATCATCAATTGAAAACAACACCACAGGTGTCAATTGCGATCAGCTTAGCGGCCGTCATTTCTTGCCTACATACCGGGGGCAGGCGTGGCGGCGATGGGAAGTTTTCAGGCTTCACGGCTGAAATAGGGAAACGCGGAAAGCAGTCCATCTATCCCTTTCTAGATCTGTGAGCACCACACTGTTGCTTTTCGACTCTACACGCTGTAAATGTGTTTTCTAAATTGAAATGTGCCAACTAATGTGCAGATGATGTTAAACAATAATCGAATGGCGATTAGCAAGTGACATTTCTCTGGACTTTTGGTCACTAGAGTCGATTGAATAATTAGTTTAACTTTTGACTTAGTGACTTAGTTTTCCTTGCTTCAATCAACCTAAATATAACTTACAGGAATAGGCAGTTATCGGTACATCAAATGAGATCCAAATTCAATGTGATAGACAAGCGCGTTATAGATGCACAATATTTATAAAACAAATGAAAGTTTACTATCATATGCTTAAATATTCACCCTATTGCGCAACAGTAGTCAATGTGCATACAGATGGAACACAGGCCCTGCAGCATACAATCATGTAATCAATAATCAGCTTTATAGAACGATTTTGAAGGCGATTGCACTCAACTAATGCAGTCGATATTTTCATTAAGGCAGGCAAAGTGCGCAAAGCGATGAATTATGTCAACCGGGCCCAGATAAAAATTCATCCGGGGCCGGGCCGGGTCAGGTGGGTCACGGATCACACGTGGAAGGAGACCCACTTCCTCCTCTGATTCATACTAGGTACTAGAACACAGCACAGGCCTCATGCATGAAATCAGACACACTTGTTTCCACTGTATATGCACATTAATAGTTTGTAAGCTTGATTGATGGGCTGGGATATTTATTATAATCAATTGTAATGATAAAAAATTGTCAACTTTCAATAAGTCGGAGATCAGAGTCCCTAAGTCTCACAGCTTGAATTTTACAAAACTTAGATTGAAATTGAGGAAAGTTTTCCCAAAACTAAACTTCTCAAGCTGTAGAGTTGTTCTAAAAGAATATCACTAAAACAAGACAATGAGCAGTGATGTAACAAATCACGTTGTTAACGTTGTTAAAATGCGTGACATTTTCTCTCTGTATTATATCAGCTGTTGGTATGAGATGACATCAAATACGTCACTTCTCTTCACTGGATTTCTATGGGTGATATTTTGAAGCTAAACTGCTGAATTTCAAAGTCATTTTCTTAAATGCCAATCTTACACATTGTATGTTACAGGGACATTCAACTTTTTCAATAGTCGTGTGAAGAAGTTGTGATACAAAATTGATGTCATCGTACAAGAGAAGAATCATCACGAGTGAAGAGCAGCAAATCTTTGTTCTATCAATTTCGATGTGAGATATTTCCGCCACAGATTACTTAAGCATTGATGATGAGACGTGTCCTGCGTCCTCCGCAGATGAAAACTTTCCCGTCTGGGTAGATATCAGTCACTTCCGGCTTCCCTGCATCTTCATATGTAAATGTGTTTCCATCCCTGTCACAAAACTCACTATCATCCAGATATTTCTGTTCCTTATCATCAGCGAGGGAGGTGGCCATTGCCACGTCCTTTTCTCCGACGGTGCCTCGAAACTGACGGATACTGCTGATCTTCTTGCCGCCGAATAAAGGCTCCAGAGCATCACAGACGTCTCTGAAGCTCATCCAGCCGGCGTGGATGGACGGCAGCTGGCACTTCACGAATTTGTTCGGATAGCTGAACCACTCACATTCGGTGATGATTCCCACCACAGGATGAGAGGTGTCAGGAGTGAAATAGTCGGGATGGTAGTGAATGGACAACTTCTCACCACCTGAAAGAATGAAACGACAAGCAGTGTCAGTGAAGGACATTGTCGATTAGAAACATGAATCTTTTGTGTGAAATCTTTGATCTATTCGATGCATTTCAACCACAACAGACGAATTCACATCATCTGATTATTTCGATTCATATTAGAAAGTCATTTCGCTGATCATTTATCAATATTCATTAACAACGGTGATAATATTGCATTTTTCAACAGCCAAGATTCTGGAAAATAAGTTCATCAATCTTCAATTGCTGAAAATATTAATTGTAATTTGAGGCGGAATCCCAGTAAGGCTGATAGTAGCCAAGAAAACCAAAACGTCGTTTTTCTAATTAAAAGCGCTTAGATCTTTCGACCGGCACTGCCGGCCATCATCAGAGGAACTGACTGTAGAACCAGCCACAGATGACAGTTCACATTACACAATTAGATTCTATGACTCCGCTGCTGTGAAAAACACAAGACACAAAGATAAAAATGCCTAAGTAAGTAAGAACACTACTGATTACAAGTGAAAAGTAACACCATAAAATACGAAAATTAGGTGAAAGAAAAGGTGAAGCATGCCCTCAGTGAATCTTGGCACTGCTTGTGTTGACTTGACTTTTCTTCTTTCACCTAATTTTCGTATTTTATGGTGTTACTTTTCACTTGTAATCAGTAGTGTTCTTACTTACTTAGGCATTTTTATCTTTGTGTCTTGTGTTTTTCACAGCAGCGGAGTCATAGAATCTAATTGTGTAATGTGAACTGTCATCTGTGGCTGGTTCTACAGTCAGTTCCTCTGATGATGGCCGGCAGTGCCGGTCGAAAGATCTAAGCGCTTTTAATTAGAAAAACGACGTTTTGGTTTTCTTGGCTACTATCAGCCTTATTGGGATTCCGCCTCAAATTACAATGAATAACCCAGGCTCACTATTTACAACAATGCGTGACATATTTGGTGGAAGATGTGTTGTGATCTTTAACAAAGTTATAAAAGAAGAGAAAAGATTGGTATGGATTGGACATTCGCTGCGTTTCCTTTCTTCGTGTCTGTCTCATCGTGTTCTACCTCGTTCTTTGTGGTTTTCTTTACCTGGTCGTTTTCGCGACGATTTGCAATTCCACTGGCAAATTTCCAAGAAGGTTCTGCATCGAGAGATGGGATTCCTGAGTGCGCAGAGGCGCAATCTTCTTAATGAGGTCGGCATTCGCAGAGCTTGTCTCGCTCACATGATGCTCGACGTGGATTTGTGGCAGCGAGTAGTGGATTATTTGGACGTAGCAACGTCGTCGTACAGTGATTCAACTGCGCTTCGCTTCGAAGAGAGGCTTGCTAGACTCTTGGATTTGCATGGCTTCTCGGGACCGATTACTACTGTTCGATCGGATCGCGTTAGTGTGCACAATGTGAGTTCCATAGTGTTCAGTGAAGATGAGCACGCTGTGCTTGAACGTGGCTTGAATTTTTCCGTGACTGGCAGCTCCATCCCCGTTTCTGACATGGTCGCATCGATCGAGTCAGCCATCTCCTCCTGCAATCCCGATGAGAAGGCTTACGTTCGAAAGAAATCGGCGGATATTCTCAAGAAACACAGACCGGCTCGACCCAACCTTCCACTGTGCGAAAGGGAAGCGATCAAGCGGTTCAAAAACAATGAAGATATTGTGATCTTGCCTGCAGACAAGGGCAACGCGACGGTTGTTCGCTTCTAATCAGAAAGATTGAATGAAATTGAATTTGAAGTTTTCAGCTCAACCATAATTCATCGTCAAAGTGGGAAGATACTCAGAAAGTCTGAAAGCTGTCCGTGCGAATATTCAACTCCCGAATGAAGAAGGTTATTCTAATGAGGAAATTGCGAAAAGAATGAAAGTTTCGAATGGAAGTGTATTCAATTCATTGAAAAGAATTAGAGAAACGGGTGCCTTGAAGACTTGAGAAGACTTCGAAGACTTCAGTACAAGTTGATAGACGAATAGAGGGGGAAAGATCCTTTTCTAGCGGCAGCCGAAGTTGCTCAAGCCTCGTCTGAAGAAGGGATAAGTTTGAGTGTCATTCAGATCAAAGTTCGTCTGCGAAAGTCTGGATTATCCTCAAAGAGAGCTGCGCAGAAAACCCCCACTTACTGGAAAATTGCGACGTCAAAGAGCTCATTTTGCTATTGAATATGCCAACTGGAATGAGAACGAATGGAACAAGGTCGTGTTTCCTGACGAGTCGTGTTTCAAGCTGCACTATCATACCAAAGGAAACGTCAGACGTCCTGAGAATACAAGATTCCTTTCCAAGATCGTAGGGTTTTTTAACGTGCAACTGGACACAATTTGTGCAGTTCTAAATTCAAATGTGCAGTTGGTTTTCTTGATTTGTGCAGTTAAAAAATTGTAGTTAGGAAAATAAGTAAATGTAAAACGTAGCAGAAAGTGGAGTGCATGGCAAGATATGATGAATGATTATTACATAACTTACGTTACAATAGGGAAATATTAAGACATGACTTGTTGTTGAAAATTGAAATTTGCAAAAAGATTGACCTTTGTGATTGCTCGTCAACTGTGAGGCCTAACTGTTGGTTGCACTGTACTCTAGGTGCACATTTGGAGAGATCTGTTTGTCCTATACGTCAGTGCGCCATTATCTTTGTCTAGAGGCCAGGGTGATGCGGTTCGTTGCTACTGCCGCTGCCTTTATGAATTGGTATTTGCAAAACTTATAAATGTACTTGCAGTTCTAGCAGAGAACATACATGTGCATGTGATTCAAGCAGAGAAACTGTTAGACAGTCATGAAACACATTTCGTAAGAGACCGAGTCATGGACAAAGAAGGGAAGTTTTTTGAATGTAGGCTACATGTATGCCATGACTTGTAACTTGCAAGTTTTGCATGCTGCATGCGAATCATCTAGCTCAAAGGTGGGCAGACGTTTCTAGTAGCTGACCACATCATGGATCTGATTAGCTTTGTGGTCAGCTAATTCTGCAGCAGACTGCTATAGAAATCAGAACTATTGAAATGACAATACTGTGAGGAGAAGACCTCTGCATCCTTTTAACAAAATATGAAAACCAAAGCCAATGCTTTATGTGCACATTTGTTATCAAGAACGATGCCCAGCCAACATTTTAACCTGTGGTTTGTTTTACGATTGCCAAAATATTCTGTTCTCATTGAAACATGTGCTTTGGGACTTTTCCGGAAGTTTACCACAGGGATGAATATAGAGTTTCCAGAAACATCAACCATGCACAGAAACTGCACCCACAAGTCTGTACAGGAGCAAGACTTCGGAAAGCTCAAATACTTGATACTTGCTTTAATCCGTGGAAAATATTGCAAAAGTACCGGCAGTCTTAACAAAGGAAATCTGCTGATCCATCACCAAATCTGCATTTAAAACATTTTACAAAATCCAGGTAAATACACAATAAATTGGGACTGTATTGAAAGAAAATTCTATAATATATACGATGCGTCAGGACTGAAACCGGCCGGAATAATCACAACCAGCCAGCTGGGGCTGACAACGTACAACGTCAATCAAAACTGATCGCATGCCGCTAACTTCAGACAATGTTCTACCATCCACTGTCAAGTGCTCAGGCAGTAGGCGCTACTGGTACTACATGTGGTTGCATTGAAATCCAATCATTCATTCTAGCTCCTCGAGATTATTGTAATTATTCGAGATATGAAACAATCTTTCGATCAATAGGCTAAGGAATACACAATTCTTACAAAATTCATACAGTTAACCAAACGACAAGATATCATAGTCATTACAGCAGCACAACAAAAATCAAGCTCCTTTTTCTTTTGAGGTCGATTTCTATTAGCGCTAAATTTATGCAGAAGTTGGCAGCACTTAGGCGTCCCGCGCTTTCAAAGGTCGATGGAAACAAGGTGGAACCTAAAAGAAAGCGCAGCTTGATATTTGCTTTGCTGCTATAAAAATTCTTGTAGGCTAGAATATAGGATTCTGAAAACTTTGTTTGAGATAAAGTACGTTTAATTACATGCATAAGTTAGTAATGTTTTTCCTACTTAAGAAACAGTTTGCAACAATGTCAGATAGAACACGTATAAGTAGGTGTCTGTAAATATGTTACACTTATTAAACATGCTTCTATAATGCTGTTTTTCTTCTGATTGACTCAACAATTTCTTCTGGAGTGAATGGTCTTCTATCGCTAATGGTCAACATATAGGCCCAATAAAATTAACCGGAAGGTCGGTCTTCAAAATTCATGGCCACAAACGGGCCGGCCTGTTCCAGCACGGTGATGTGCAATCACAGAAGAAAGAGAATATAAGAAAATTGGTTTGACGCTTTGAAACTGATTATTTTATCGTATCAAACTAACTTTTCTCACGTTAAATAGGTTATTTCTGTTCTGATTTGGTCGATGATTTATCGAGATGATATGCTCCTGAATCTCTGAGTGAATCTCGAAGATGAGGACGATCAGATGCATTGCTTCAAATGTTGGAGTTTATTTAATTTGAAATGATTCTGTTAATGCTGTAAAGTGAAAGGATTTCGAGTTTCCGTCGAAATTAATGTTCATTGAATAGTGCTAACTGGGCTCAAAAAACTTTCGATGACTGGCTTGGAGAGCGTAATAGGAAGATCTTAGAAGCTGGGTCCAGTGAGTTGATGTATCTCTCGGAAGAAGGTTTTGCTACACTAGGAACAATGTCTAAAGGCAGCCTCAACTCTGCATTGCAGAAGTTTGTTTTCGAAGTAAGAAAGGTGAATGGGGATCGGTATCCAAGTGAAACTCTCAGAAGCTTAGTTTGTGGGATTGGATCTTGGTTACAGCGCGTGGAGAAAAAACAATGGCGACTATTTTCAGATCCAGATTTTGCTGATGCGAGAACAGCATTGGACGCAGCAATGAAAGTAACTGGCGAACTTAATGTAAATCAACCAAAGAAAAGAGCATCACCGATTACCGAACAACAAGAAGAATCGTTGTGGGAGCGAGGTTATTTAGGTATTGATAATCCCAAAAAGTTGAACCGGACATTGATTTATCTTCTAGCTATTCACTTAGGGCTTCGAGGAGGAAAGGAAATCCGAGAGCTAACAGTTGGTCCTGAGAGCGAATTACAACTTCGAAAGATTGACGACCAAGAGGTTTTAGAGTATAACGAAAAAGTGTCGAAGACGAAAAGGTGTGGACTTAAAGATCGAAATGTAGATCCAAAACGTGTTAAGATTTATCCTATTACCGATCGCAGTCGATGTACCGTTCAAATTTACAAAACCATGATCGAAAAGCGACCCCAAAATTGTGTTACGACAGCGCTTTTCTTGCAATCGCATTCGCACTATTCGAACGTACGATGGTATCTATCTTCGCCGATGGGTCACAATACGCTTGACATGACCTTTCGGACGATAATGGAAGCTGCAGGAGAGGACGATCGCCACTACAGCAATCAAAGCGGCCGACGCACAACGGTCACGAGGATAATCGAAAAAACGGGTAAGTCAATGAAACCGTAATGAAATATTCATTGTTCATTTTAATTTTTTGTCATATATAAATATTTAAGCGTGATTATATGTATCAATAATGGTCTGCTGCCGAATTTTACTGAACTTTTTCTGTAAGCATAGGTGGCATAAAAGCTTACGATTTATACTCGCATCAACAATAAATAGATTATTTGAATTGCATGCATTATTTTATTGAAAATAAGTTTTTATATTGCTGTATGTATTGCTGAAAATATAATAAAATAATCGTAAAAACGGGCAAGTCAATGAAACCGTAATGAAATATTCATTGTTCATTTTAATTTTTTGTCATATATAAATATTTAAGCGTGATTATATGTATCAATAATGGTCTACTGCCGAATTTTACTGAACTTTTTCTGTAAGCATAGGTGGCATAAAAGCTTACGATTTATACTCGCATCAACGATAAATGGATTATTTGAATTGCATGCATTATTTTATTGAAAATAAGTTTTTATATTGCTGTATGTATTGCTGAAAATATAATAAAATAATTATAACAAAATAATATGAAAATATAAAATGATATGATTATAATATAAACATATAATAATAAATATATATTGTTGTAACAAATGATTTGAATTAAGTATTCTTTGAAATATTTGAACAAGAAATTGATATAATTTATTAGGACGTTATGTGTATAGAGACTGTAGTTAGACTGGTAGTTCAGTAATTATATTTTTAAAGTATGTCTATCTCATAAATTTGTTCATTAGTTAAACAATAAACTTTGAGACTTTTAAAACTCTTTCCAGGCGACAAGCAATTGGCAAAGACGGTGACCGGTCATCGATCTGAATGTATAGACGTTTACAACGCCGTAGAAGAGAAGCGGATGAGGCTAGCCACAGAGGTACTGAGCTCGTCCACTGTTGCTTCCACGTCAAGTTCGATTTTAAATGTTGTGGAACCTGTTGGTAATAATGTTAGTGGCACAAAGCCATTCGACGTTGCCTCGTTTTGTTCGGGTTTGGGCATCACGCCAAAGAAGATCAGTGTTACTCAACCGGATGGCAGTAATGTATCATTCGAGTTCTGACTTCGTATCTTACCCTTGGTAGGTTCGATTTTATTCATCGCTAATAATCTTATTTTCTGACTGTTTTGAGTTTACATGCTATTTGGTGTTGCTAACTTATTTGATTATATTTTGTTATCTATGCACTTCTTTTCAATATGAGGGATTTCTATGCGTAGTTAATTTGCCCCTCGTTTTAACAGGGACAGGGATATTACGGGATTTAATGAGATCTCTAGATAGCAAAAAATACATTACTAGATAAACTGGCATAGTTTAATAGCGCTAAATTTATGCAGAAGTTGGCAGCACTTAGGCGTCCCGCGCTTTCAAAGGTCGATGGAAACAAGGTGGAACCTAAAAGAAAGCGCAGCTTGATATTTGCTTTGCTGCTATAAAAATTCTTGTAGGCTAGAATATAGGATTCTGAAAACTTTGTTTGAGATAAAGTACGTTTAATTACATGCATAAGTTAGTAATGTTTTTCCTACTTAAGAAACAGTTTGCAACAATGTCAGATAGAACACGTATAAGTAGGTGTCTGTAAATATGTTACACTTATTAAACATACTTCTATAATGCTGTTTTTCTTCTGATTGACTCAACAATTTCTTCTGGAGTGAATGGTCTTCCATCGCTAGTGGTCAACATATAGGCCCAATAAAATTAACCGGAAGGCCGGTCTTCAAAATTCATGGCCGCAACCGGGCCGGCTGTTCCATCCCGGTGATGTGTAATCTTAGAAGAAAGAGAATATAAGAAAATTGGTTTGACGCTTTGAAACTGATTATTTTATCGTATCAAACTAACTTTTCTCACGTTAAATAGGTTATTTCTGTTCTGATTTGGTCGATGATTTATCGAGATGATATGCTCCTGAATCTCTGAGTGAATCTCGAAGATGAGGCCGATCAGATGCATTGCTTCAAATATTGGAGTTTATTTAATTTGAAATTATGCTGTTAATGCTGTAAAGTGAAAGGATTTCGAGTTTCCGTCGAAATTAATGTTCATGCTGACTTACGGTTGACAAGAAGAACAGAGAAGAAGTGTCAATTGTCCTGACGTAGCAGGGTGAAGCAAAGATTGATCAAGCGCACTGAAGTGAATTCCTCCCTAAAACTTACTCAGAGGCAAGCCACCGGAAGCGAAAATCCTAAAGCTTGGTATTTGGGGGACTTACGGCAGAATCCGGTGCCATAAGAAATGAAGGCCTACTGAATGTTGTTCGTACAAATAGTCAAGAGTGATGGAAAGTTTATCACGTCGGAACCTCTCTTATAAGAGTTTGATCTGCAGTTTTCCAAGATCTGATCAAATTTTGTTGAATAAGTTATCACTAACAGATGATTCTCCAAACATTTGTTAGTGAGAGAGGATCGAGGAGTTCGTTGAGTTCCGTTGGCAGCCTACTTCTCATGGCGCATCAGCAACGGACTGCGCCTAGCACGAGAGCAAAACAAAGGTGCCGAGTATCTACATGCTAATCGCATTTACACATTTAGGCTATATAGATAGCTTCACTGCGCACCGCCTAAGCTCACATGTACTCTTTCAAGAGAGTGCACTATATCCTACTGTCTTTACACATTTGATTACATATATCGCTTTTGATCATTAACAGTGCGGGTCAATCGCTCACATATACAGTGTATAATCGACTACACTGTGGAAATGGACGCAATGGACTCTGGACCTACATGTAGAAAAAGATTCAATGATCCTACAGACTTTATCCTGTGGGAACCATAGAAAACTTCAGACAAATATCTATAGGCCTGCTGTTTTAGGACCTGCAGGCCCTTATCATTCCCATTGTAATAATTTTGGTTTTTCACTGGTTGTCTGAAAAACCAAATGATTTGTTTTGGTTTCCTAGAAAACTAATACCGCCATGATTTGCTGGAATAACTTTAGTTTTTAACTATTTAATTTACTATCCTTTGGTACATGTACTGATTCGAATCCTACTTATCTGGCAAGAATCCTATATGTTTCCTACCATAACCTGTGAAACCTAGTAAAATCCCTAAAAGTTTTCCTAGTAAAATCCCGGCAGGTTTTGTAGGAACATTAGTAATAAGTAGTATATAGTGTGACATCCGGCACGACGCTTCGCTTCGCTTTGCTTGCGCCGGATGTCACACTTTTGCGGGTTTTTCAAAAATCAAAATTTCAAAAATTTCAAAAATTTAGGTAGACTTCAGATTTCACGTGGCCGAAGGCCGAAGGGCGAAAATTTAACCGTTTTTAAAAATACCCAATTTTCAAATTTTTCAAAATCTCAAATTTGAGAATTACAATTTTTACTCCCAAAATCATGACCGTTCCAGGACACCGAAAATCATAAAAGTTAAGAATCTCAAATTTGAGAATTACAATTTTTACATTGAAAATCATGACCGTTCCAGGACACCGAAAATCATAAAAGTTGAGAATTTCAAATTCATGAATTTTATCCATCTTTCAGGTTTTTAAAATATATCATGTGACTAAAAATATTTCTTTAAGAATGTAACACAATATCTTAGAATGCCCGTTATTGTTACTGCTTTGCACTCTGATGAACCACCCAATTGTAGGGAATAGCTGCTCCCGCATACATGATATAATTGCAGCTGCTTATCGCATTCCTGAGCCATTGAATTACAGAGCAAGCAACCCGTATTAAAGATTAAAGATTAAAATGACGTTGAATATATTGCAGCATGTAGAAAGTAAGACTTCATTTACAATTCCATTAATCATAACTAGTGACTGTTTTCTTTCTTCATTGCAAAATGCCAAAACGTACTGCCGCGGAAGCTTTTTCGTTTTACATGCCGATTTTACTAAACTTAATTAAAGAAGAGCACAAGGAAACTGCGAATAAATACTTTGAAGAGTGGAAGTTAGAAATTCAATCGAGAAAGAAGAACAAATTGGACTCTCAAAAACAAGTGGAGGATATTACAGTAAAAATAGAACAGTATCTGACCACTACTACAATTCCTCAGTTCAATGTTACAAAAGAACATTTCATTACCATCGAAGATAGTGCTACTATGATTTCAAAACTGATTGCAAGTGATAAAGTGCACCATGGGTCGTTGCTGAGAAGTGCTGCTTATCAAGGTTATGGATTTAAAACAATTCTGGAATTGAGTGACAATAAAAAAACAGATTTGTGGAAAACTTGGAACTATTTAGAATTTCCTATAACGTAAGTTATTGTTATTTCTTGATGAACTTATCAGATCTAATTCTACCACACGTATTATTTTTAAATTCATCAATGCCCATTAGTTTTGTTAGAAAACATTTTAAAGAAATCAAAATTTATATAGAAAAATTGGATCAACCGACAACTATAGAAGAAATGAGGTTTGGTTCCCAAGATGAATGAACATTAACTGTGTTGTTTCACTTTTTAAGATATGTGCAATGTACATACATATTTGATGTATACATATTTATGAAGACTTCTTTATAAGTAGTAACACATTTTGGATTATTTTGAAATGTAATTCTATTTTCTTTTGTTCTCCAGTCTCATGGTAGAAGACTGACATTGTATAGATCTATATTTCAGTATGTAACATAATCTTTGGTATTTAAGAATGATTCATGGAACTTAGTAGTAACACATTTTGGATTATTTTGAAATGTAATTCTATTTTCTTTTGTTCTCCAGTCTCATGGTAGAAGACTGACATTGTACAATTGTATGATAAGATTGATTGTTGTATTATTATATTTGATAT
Source organism: Prostheceraeus crozeri (assembly GCA_907163375.1). NCBI lineage: Eukaryota > Metazoa > Platyhelminthes > Polycladida > Euryleptidae > Prostheceraeus > Prostheceraeus crozeri. Next base: position 440,157 of record CAJQUW010014950.1, read on the forward strand.
TTAAGAATGATTCATGGAACTTAGTAGTAACACATTTTGGATTATTTTGAAATGTAATTCTATTTTCTTTTGTTCTCCAGTCTCATGGTAGAAGACTGACATTGTACAATTGTATGATAAGATTGATTGTTGTATTATTATATTTGATATTTAAGAATGATTCATGGAACTTAGTAGTATTGCATTTTGGATTATTTTGAAATGTAATTCTATTTTCTTTTGTTCTCCAGTCTCATGGTAGAAGACTGACATTGTACAATTGTATGATAAGATTGATTGTTGTATTATTATATTTGATGCAAAATACACTGCCGTTGTTTTCATTTTTCTGTACAAGAAGTAGACATTATTACAGTTATTGGAATTTATTTCATTTAAAATGAATGATGAAAATCCGACAGTTATACTGAGTAATATAGGCGATATATGTCCTCAGGTTAATAACATGACTGAGTTTTTAAAAATAAACAGCAAACAAAACCACGTCAAATTTCGATTTAAATGAGATTGCTAAGCAATTGGGAATAAAGAATTTTCACATATTGATGAGTAATGAATTACTATTGATAAAAGATGTACGAAACACTAACTCTACTAATAAAATGTAACAATGTAACGTTTTAATTTAGATTAAATTAAATCATTTCAAAATCGAATAAGTAGTAAGGAAAGACATCATTAGAGAACAGTTTTAAATCAATACTCCCCCCCAAGTAGTAAGGAAAGACATCATTATGGAATAGTTTTAAATCAATACCCCCAAGTAGTAAGGAAAGTCATCATTAGAGAACAGTTTTAAATCAATACCCCCTCCCTTCTGTCTTCTAGGGGTCCCTTAAGAAATTTTTTTATTATAAAATGAGCAACATAAAGGAGTTTTTTAAATTATATGGAACGCAAAACACGACAAATTTCGACCTAAAGAAAATCGCATATGAATTAGGAATAAAGAATTTTCATGTTCTAATGAGAGTCGAATTACAATTCCTAAAAAATAAGCCAACAGGAACCTTCAGTTCCCGGAACAAAGTTCCATCAATAACTATAAATTTCATAACAAATCTTCATACGTCAGACCAACAAGGAGTACATTGGTCTGCAGGTATCTTTAATAAAAATCGAGATAATTATTATTTCGACCGCCCGGAGGCTGAGAACTATTGGTTCGACTCTTATGGATTGCCTCCAACAAACGAAGTAAAAGAATTACTTGGGACGGGAACATACAATACGTTTCAAATTCAAAAACCAGGCACTACCTATTGTGGACAATTATGTTTATACGTTTTGTACAAATTACAAAAAGGAGTACCATTTCTAGATATTATGTTAGAATTGAAAGAACCGTAGGTTCTATGGCTACGCCTAATAAGGGAATTGAATAAGGGAATTTAATTTCCGAAAAACGTTAGTTCCAATAATAATGATAATGATAATTAAAAATCAGTTCGTTGTAATTCATTTTGATAAAATCGGCCTCTGATATTTTCATCATCTAAATCTTTAATTTCATAAGTAATCGGATAAGTTTGATTTATTTTACAAATTTCAAATATTTCTTTAGTCCAATAGCCAACAAAGCCTTTTTCAAATTTATTCTTATATTTAAATATTCTAACTCTATCTCCAATTTTAAATTTCGGCTTAAGTTTCTGCAAATTCGGATTACTCTCATTCGAATAATTATTCTCGAAAAGTTTCTTTCGGATTAAATCAGGGTCGTCAGAAGCATTCTTTTGAGTTTCTTCAATACCAGAATGAACTTTATTATTGTACTCTTCTACAACTCCTGGTAATATCTTCAACCATTTCTGATTTCTTTGCTCAGTAAATTTCTTGAATAATTTATTTTTTAACGTCCGATTGAATCTTTCTATCACTACAGCTTTTCCAGCGTTTTCAGTTGAATAAACAGTTTCAAATAGTGGCTGAACGTTTCGGTTATAAAATTCCGATCCTTTATCAACAAACAATTTTTTTGACTTTCTCTTACTTTCTTTAAAGATTTCTTCAAACGCATATTTAACTGAAAGACCACTTTTATTTTTTAAAGGCTTTACCCAAGCGTATCGTGTATATAAATCTATAACGGTCAATGCGTATTTATAATCTTTTTCATTCGGCATATGAATAAGATCAGCACTCCAAATATCATCTTTATTAAATACTTTTACTTTCAATAGATATTTCGGCTTTCTGTATTCTTTATGAATTTCAGACGCATAGCGTCCTAGGTCATTCGACATTTCAGACGCGTAGGTTCGAGCGTTGCTCTCAGACAGCTTTGCTGTCGATTCATTTAAACCCTGGCCGAATAATATTTTAGCTTGTAAAGCTTTCTTAACAAACATTCTTTCAATTTTTTCTCTAAATGTAGGATTTTGAATACTATCTAATTCTTGAATCATCTTCTTATCAGCTGCTTGTCGAGAACTTAGATCATGATTTCGATAAGCTAAATCATGCCTGTAAGCTGCGGCATCTACTCTATTTATCGGTTCTTCACCTGGTTTCGGATTATTATTCTCATCTAGTCTTATATCTAATCGAGTTCCTGGACCGGTATATGAATGACCAGGAAGATGTTTTTCTTTCGAATATTTACTCCAAATAAATCCAGGAAAGTTTTCTAATGTTTTTTGTATGTCACCTCCAATATGCTGACAATTTGAGTTTTTATTTTTGTTTAATAGATAATTTAATAAATGTAAATTAAAAATTTTTAATTTAATTAAATTTTCGGAATTTGTAGAATTCATTTTAAAAGATAAAAACAATTTAAAAGATAAAATAAATGTTTACCTTATGGACCAAAGGTCCTGAGGTTATTACCGAATCATACTAGGACTTAGATATATTCCAGAACCATCTTTAGTTTCTTTAATTTCAATTAAATCATCAACATTGTGGAGAATATTTTCAAGAACTCGTTTTCCTTCATCAACTAATTTTAATTTACTAATAAAATTATCTACTATTCCGTCACCCCTAGCAACTTTCTCTAACTCTCTATTATGTCGTTTTTGTTCTTCTAATGCTGCCTTCTCTGATTTATATTTTTATTTACTGCTTGGACAATACCAGCTGTCCCACCTGCAACACTTCCTGCTGCTGCTATGTCTCCTATTATTAGTGGAATTAATGGGAGAATCCCGCCATTCTTTTCTTCTTGTAATTGAATATTCTCTATCATTGGTTTACTTATGTAATTCTTTTTTTTGTTAATCGTAATAGTTTTAGGGGTATTTTTGTCAACAATATTACGTAATTTTAATTCAACAGTTTTATTATTATTACTTTTCGCTTGCGACATTTTTAATAAAAAAATTTTAAGTTATCAAAAATTTTAATCTATTCTAGTTATGAAAAATTTTAAGTTATCAAAAATTTTTAATCTATTCTAGTTACAAAAAAAATTTTATTACTTATTACTAAAAAATTTTAATCTAAGAATTTAATTAACTTATCGGACCAAAGGTCCTCAGGTTACTAACCTATCCTAGCCATCTTTCCATTAAGAATTTCAATAGAATATTTTACATCTTCTAGCAATAAACCATAAGCCATCAATGAAGTTGTGGAATCTTTCTTTTCAATATTGATTGTTACATCACAACCAGTCTTGATAATATCTTCAGATTGTGCACTTAAATCGAAACAGAAAACAGGATATAAATGTCTCCAATCTCCAGGAGTTAATTGTGGTTCAACTCCAAATTCTATACAAAGATTTCGATAAGAATCATATCCTTCCATAAATTGATTATTGGTATCATCGAATCTTAATGGATCAATTGGATATCGGGTTTGATTTAATGAAACTTGTAAACTTCGAATTGTATTAATATGGAAGAGATTATTGTTCTTATCAAAACTTGGAGAATTATTTCTTTGAAAAGTTAGTAATAAATATCTTGGAGTATTCGCAGTTCTAGTAAAATGCCAGTTAAATCTTTGTTCGGAAAAAGTTACTGAACTAGCAGTACGCTTTAGAAAATTAACTGGAATTGGTTTGTTAGTATTTAATCTTTTTGCAATAGCTGTTTCAATCTCTAAACTAGGAGCAATATGCTTTATCCACCATTCAAGTCTATCAATTTTTAAATATGCTTTTTTGCCAGTCTTACCAAAAAAGATTAATTCATTATTTGCTGTACGATGAATTATTAATTTAAATTTTAATTGATATGATATTTTATCATAATCTAAATATCCGAATAATGGAGACAATGACCAATTAACTGTCTGTTTACTTTTCTTGTTAAATTCACGTCTTTCTTTATATGCATCATTATTTGTTTTATTTAAATGTTTTGCAATATTTTCTACAACTTTCGCAATTCCTGCTGCATCTGTTCCAGCGTAAGTTAAATCATCAACAATTATACCATCATTAGTATCAGGAAACCAACCTTCGATTTCATACTTTTTATTATTTTCACCAATTGTTACAAATCTAAGCATTGTATCAATTACACCTGGAGAATCACTTATTGTTTCTATATTTTGAGTTGCAACATCTAAACGCATTTGTGTAAATAATTTTGGAAAAAATTATTCTCTAATGCAATATTATCGGTATCTGGTAATGGTGTTGTAAAATTGGCATCACTATATAAAGAATATTCACAGTGTAAAAATGAATCAGGTAGATATAAATAACTTTGTTGATTATCAACTTCAAAAATTAAATCTCCTCCAGTATTTACTCTACTGGAAGATCCGGGATTCATAGCAATTCTTATATAGTCATTCTTTTTTTGATTATAACTGACGAACGGAGGATCGTCTAATCTAAATTTATTTTCGATAAGCGAAGACATTTTTATAAAAAATAATTTGACTTTTTGTTTTTTCTCACACACAGAAAAAATTTTACTAAAATAATTTTACTAAAATAATTTTGCTAAAAAATTTTACTAAAATAATTTTGCTAAAACATAATTTTACTAAAAAAATTTTACTAAAAAATATATTTTAGAATTTTGCTAGACCAGCTCCGCTACAGCTTTGCTGGTTAGACCGAAGGTTGCTGTTAACACCATTACCTCTTATTTCTTCAATTGAACGATTTATGGCTACGCCTGATTTCTTCTTATGTTTACTATCAGACGGAGCTCCGCTCCTCAAGGTTTCACCCCCTACAGCTATGTTAGCAATTTTATTTTTTGTTTCCTCTGAAAGTTTTTTTAAATTTTTTAGTTCTTCAGAATCATTCCTAAGTTTACGAATAGCTTCTAGTTGTTTTAATTCGTTTTGAGACTTGACAGCATTTGATATTGCACTAGCTGTACTACCTATAGCAGCTGCTCCTTTTGCGGCAGATGTAATCAAATCTTTATTATTTTTAATTAAGTTAACGATACTTCCAATACCAGAAAAGATGCCAGCCCCTTCTTTTTGGACGGCACCTGCGGTGCCTAGGAACTCTTGTGTTCCGATTGTTTCTACACTGTCATAATGGTAAACAGATTTCATAGATGGTTCATGAGCAATTTTTTGATTTGAAGCAAAATGTTTAAGATTGTGTTTATAAATTATAGGCATTTTTTAAGATTAAATTTGACTTTTGGGAAAAATATCTACGTGTTAAGATTTACGTTTGTGAACGGACAACAACTTCGAGATAACTTTATTAATTGACTGTTGCACTTTATCTATTGCGTCAAGCAGCGTGTGATGTACTTTAATTTCTTTTCTATTAACTTGCATTTTCTGCTGATTAATCTTCAATGCCGTTTTAAGTGCATTTAACTTAATTTTAAGAACATCTAATTGTCTTTTAACAGGATCTAACTGTTTTTTATTTCCTTTAGAGTTTTCTTGTAAATTTTTCTTTAATTCATTTTCTAAATTGATTTTAAGAGTTTTCAATTTATCAACTTTTTCATTAAGTGAGTTTACTTCATTTATTATTCTATTCATCTTTTTCATTTGTTGAGTAATTTTAGAACTCAATTCATTAACACTTTTTTGGAATGTAGTTTGTAACTGCTTTAATTTTTTTTTAATTCTTTCAGGTAGTTTTTCTATTTCATCTTCTAATTGTTCTTTTAACATTTTTATCTGATGTTTATTTTTAATGACTGCAGATTTTAAATTTATAGAAAGTAATATTAAAATTTTTGATTGTTCAGAAATCTTTTTAAAAAGTTTTGCTATATCTGCTTCTAGCTCTCTATCTTTTTTATCAAGTTTTAATAATTTTTCGTTTAATGATTTGTCATTAAGTTTAAGCAACTTCAATTCATTCATCAGTGGAACCAAAACATCGTTTATATATTTTTCTTTTAAGTTATTGATTTGTGTATCAACATATTGTTTATTTGTTAACTCTGTATTTTGTTGCGGAAGAATAGAAAGATGCAATGGACCAGATAAAACGTCTCCAGTTTTCATGATATAATTTTCTATTTCTATTTCTAATTCACGATTATTCGGGATATATGCACCTCCACCAACATTTGGTAACATCATTTTTAAAACAATAAAAAAGTAAAATTTTTTCTAATAAAAATAAAAAAATGGAAAAACCAAATTTAAAAAAATTATATTCGTCCGCATCATCCTGTTCTTCTTATTCGACGAGATCAACGGGATTTGAAAATAAATGTTTTGATAATAATAATAATAATAATCCATGTATAGATGTTAATATTTTATTTCAATTACAAGCCGAAATATTTAGAGAACAGACTAAAGGTTTACCTTCTATAGAAACTAATTATTGTCTATTTCCAGGTGATCCATTTATTAAATTTATGGAGATTGTAAGTAAATATAATGATGTAGCTTATGTTGAATTAAATAAAGAAAATATGGTTATAATAGGTCATAATAATGTTTTCGGTTTTATTAGAGCAGTTTTGCCGATTAGTAATACTGATTGGATAGAAACTAAAATTATTAATTATATTAATGTTAAAGAATTAGTTAAAAAATTAAAATCTTTTTCCAAAGAAAAAATTAGATTATTTGTTGATGAACAAAATCAATATAACATTCACATAGAGAGTAAAAAACATAATGAAGAATTATTATGTCAAGTTTATTATAGAGACACAATTTATAAACAAGAAACATTAGAAATGCCCCAAAGATATGATGATGATACATATATAGGATTGTATTCCAATTTAAATATTGATTTATTAAAATCTTATATAAATGGTTTAGCTCAACAAGAGAAAATTTATATGTGGACAACACCTTATACTATTAACAATGACCATAATCATAATAAACGAACCGAAGGTTCTAAGGCTTTGCCCGATCTTAAAGAATCTTATGATAATAATATAGATGATGATAATATAGATGATGATTCAGAAACATCTGAAAATGGTGTAAATGATAAAAAAGATTATAAAAATATTAGTAATTATAAAAATTTATCTAAATTTCATTTTCTTACAATTGAAAATAATAATGATGGTATAGTTGAAGATACTGTTAGACAACTATGTGTCGGGTCTACAAAATTTAAATTAGGATTTACATCTAATCAATTTAAAATTTTATCATCTTTAATAAAAACTAAAAGTGATTCAGATTATGGTGGTGTTATTAAATTTTCCAAAAAAGATCAAAGACCAATATTTTTCTCTATTATATTATTATCAGATAAAAAATGTAATTTAGAATTAGATATTCCAATAAGAGAATGGTATCCTATCAGGAAATGGTATCTAATCCCAAAAAGTGTAATTTATGATGATGATGATGAAGAATCAATTTATGATGATGAAGAATCAATAGTTAGTGAAAATAAATTTAAATTATCTTTTGATAAAACATTATATGATGAAACTTAATATGATAAAACTTAATAGAAAATACCAAAATATTCGATAAACATATTTTCATATGTAATAAAATTTTTAGATGTAATAAGTTTTTAGATGTGATAAGTTTTTAGATGTAATAAATTTTTTAGATGTTATAAATTTTTTAGATGTTATAAAATTTTTAGATGTTATAAAATTTTTAGATGTAATAAAAAAATTATTATTCCCACGTGTCATCATCATCACTTAAATTACTCTCACAGATGATTGTTTGAAATATTTCAGCTTGAATATCTTCTCCGTTATAAGGTAACATAATTTCATTTTCATCAGGTGCTTGACGTTTAAGAATATTTATTTGACCAGAAAATTTTTTTTCTTCAGTATTATTATTCTTATCAGGAATACTAATTCCAGTTTCTAAAGATCTTTTCCATGGTTTATTAACTGTAGTCGATAATGTTTTCCCCGAATATAATTTTAGAAAATCTTCTACTTTATCTTGTGAATATCCTTTGAATGTTTTCTTTTCACTAAGTCTCCCTTGCTCATCTACAGTAATACAGTATTTTACTTTAGGTGCAATAAACATTGCAAAAATAATTCCACCATTTCCATAATCATTTTTCCCTTGACACAATTCTCCTCCAACATATCCAGCAGCGTCTAATTTATTAAAGAGCTCATTGGAAATATATATTGAATCAGTATCTGTATAATGAATGTATTTTTCTTTGAAACCATTAATTTCTAAAATAAAGTTATTCATGATTCTTCTAGAGTGAGAAAGAATGAAAGAACCTAAGTGTGATGGCATGAATGACGTCTTCCCATCTTTTACAATATTAGTTTTGAGAAATTCATCATCTTCCATTTCTACTTTCGCTAAATATTGTTCATCATTTAATTTTTCATAATCTTTTACTTCTTGAGTGAAATGTTTTCTCAATGTATTCTCATTCCATAAATGATATTTAGTGGTTATATCTTTTTGCACAGTTTTGCCATATAGCGAATTCATCAATAATTTAATTAACTCATCACCTACAGTATTTCCTTCTGTTTTATATCTTTTTCTCAAATTAAAAAGTTTTTCAATATAATTTCGAAATGGTGAAACTTGATAATTTTTTTCATAAATTATACCATCAGTAATATGTAAGATTTTTCCCCCACATCTAACAATTTCTTGTATGTCTACAGAAGTTAATACATCATAACATATACCATTTCTAAACCTGATTACTTTTACATGAGAATTATTATTTTGATTTTTAACTTTATCTGTTATAGGAACTGGTTGGAAAAACATATCATTCGGATATTGAAACACAACAGAGAATATTCCAGTTTTAGGTCTAAATGTTTGAGTATTAAATTTATATACTATTTCCCGCTCTTCTTCTTGACGAAATTTTCTAGCTGATTCAGCTTTAGGGTATTCTGAATTTTCATCATACATAGCTGATGGATATAAAGATGTTGCATCAAAAGCCATTAGAAATTCATTTTTTTGTTCAAGTAGTTGATTTGAAATTTTCTTACAAATTTCAGTTTTATCTCCTAAATCTCGATACTGTTTCATTAAATCTATTAAATTACTTCCAGGGGACAAACCCCCACCAGCGTAGCGACCAAGGGACAAAGTCCCCCCAGCGCAGCGACCAGGTAAATACTGTTTTAATATTGGTAACAAGATGCCACAAAATGGCGATATGTATTTTCTTATATTTGCTGAAACTCTTCCACCTTTAACAGATTTTCTAATATAATTTCTAGCCCATAAATCTATATGAGAATGAATATTTATATTGTCATTTTGTACGCTTTTCATCCAACCGTTAAATGTTAAAGCAGAGGATGTTAAATTAGTAGTTATATCTTCACCAACTAAATCTTGCATAACATTATTATATTTGTAGATACAAAAAGCTAAGGAAAGAATATCGTTAACTAAATATGGTCTCCATTCATTTTCTTTTTCTTTATAATTTTCATGTGTTATGTCTCCAATTTCATAATTTAATTTACACACATTCGTAGGAATTTTAAAATTCTCACACCATTTAGAAAGACTTGTTTTTACATGTTGATAACTACATTTCATTATAATAGTTTGAAGTGCTAATTTACCTGAAGGTGAATCTTTTTTCATATTGTTTTTAAATCTAAAAGATTTTTGAATGTATCTACTAACACATTCAGTTGTATAAGGATTTTGTAATGAAGCAGTCAATATTCCTCTTGAAGTTTTAAGAGGCGGTTTAGATAATTTAAAATTAGCTTTTATCGGAAAATAGGAATCAAAACCTGATGAATTGTGAGCTATTAAAGTTACTCTCGAATAATTAAATTTTCCAAGAGTTTTAAAAAATTGATGGATCGGACATACGTCCTCTGGGTTTCCCCTGATTGGACATTCATCATCCTCAGTTCTCGTAAATATTTTCACACAATTTTGAAGTTTATTAAATTCTAATTCAGTTAAATTATTATACTCATTAATCTGTTTTTTAAGTTTTTTAATTTCACCTTCATCTTTTGATCGTTTAATTTTAATCATATCACTTAACAAACGTGTTTCTAATTCTTTCAATCTTTGTTTCGGTAAACAACATATAAATTTATTAAAATTAATAGCTCCTACAGCATAAGGAATAGGATGAGCTGTTGAACAGTTAGGATCGGGAAAAGTTTCGAGATCCCAAATATATGTTGAACCATAGTCAATTTTTTTCTTTGTTATGATTTTATATGGACGCGTTGTTAGATTTTCATCAGTAACTGTTTTATATATGGGTTTGAAATTATTTTCAATTTCTCTAATAGCTTTTAATTTATGAGATTTATTAATTAAACAATAGTGACCAATTGTTGAACCTGCGTGAAAATAATTGTAATAAACATAATTATGAAACGTTTCAATTCCTCTAGGATTTAAATGACGATTGGCAGGACTATAATATTGAAACACATTCTCCAAAATATTTATTGAATTGAGAAAATTTGCAGTTTGACATTACTCCTGTTCTAGATGTGGCTTTCTCTTTATATAAAAAATTATTAAACATTTCTTTCATCATTTCTCCTTGTTCTTCATTAAAACCTCGTAAAACATTATAACATTTAATAAAACAAAAATCTTCAGAAGGAATATAACAATATTCACCGAAATATTCTTTGATTCTATATTTCATATTAATCCCTGCCCCTCTATGCGATCTTTGTACTAACTTCATTCCAAAATCTTCATATTTAATATTACCTGTAAAAATCCATTCGTTAGCATCGGATTTCTCATCCAGATTCGAAAACCATGTTTCAAATGATTTTTTATTATAGAAGGTTACGTAAAAATTTTGAATTATATTTTCCTGATCTTTAACAACTTTTCCAAGTAAATTAATAATTTTACCATTTGCTAAAAGTTTCCGCATATCATTTACTACATTAATAAAAGATACATTTTCATATTTAATTTCATTTGGATTAAATAAATTACATAAATCATCACCAAGTTCATCCTTAATTCTATCATCAAAAAAGATATCAGTAATAGGAGTTTCTAATATTTCTTTTGTTCCACTTTTCTTTTTTTTAGTATTACGTCTAATACTACGCCTAGTACGTTTCTGTTTTTTAATACGTTTACTACGTTTACTATGTTTAATTTGCGCATCAAACTCAGCAGTTTGTTTCTTGATTAATTCATCAATCCTAGACGTTTGTCCGAGAGACATTTCACGATTCATATTTTTTAAAAGAAAAAATTAATTTTTACATAGAACCTCGGTTCTGTTTTTGCATATACACAGGAATATGTAATTGATGTAATGTTTCTAATTCATGTGTTGTTAAATGTTCTTTCTTAACCAACCACCATAAATTATTATATGCCAAAAATACTCGGAAACTTCTTAAACAAAGTGGAAAGTCTTTTGTTTTAACACATGGTTTAATACCATGTTTTGTTTTATAATCTGTAACGAGCGCTACGTATTTATGATGATAATAAAATCTAACTTCTTTCTTCGAATTTACAGGATTTGTAGGATGACGATAATCTTTTAAAACTGGTACATGCTCTATCTTATAATCATTCAACATATTTTTTTTATTTTTATTAACAAAAAATTTATAAGAAAAAATTATTCGTACACTCCGCGAAAATATTTTCTATCGACTTTCAGTCAGAGAACAATTGTTCGATAACTCTATCATGAATTTTTTTATCAATATTAATTGTAATGAATCCATAATCTTTTGACCAAGCATTGTTACACGATTGTTTAAATTCATCTTTATTTCTTACGCATAAATCTCTTAACAAATCACTTAAGTTTCTTGCATTTATTTCAAATAGTATAAATATATTTGCATTCTTTCTAATAACACTTCCGTCTAATGAATACATACTTTGTGTTAAATAAAAAACACTACAGTTATTATGTCTACCTCTTGTGAAATAATTTCTCTGAACTGACTGATTTCTATCATTAACACAATCATCAAAAATTACACAATGTTTCATTGTTTTATCTAGTTTACTAGGATCTTGCATATTACCACTATCATCTATTAATTGTATTTTTATATGCTTATTTTTATTAGATTCTACTAACTGATTATTTTTTGCTGCTTCTTCACACCACGAACTTATTTCTTCTTCATCTTCAGATTTTTCATATTCTTTGAATAATGAAGCAATTGCTGTTTTTTTAAGATTATTTTCAAATCCATATTTTAAAAATTGATAGACGGGTTGTTCTGCTGTTGTTGTATAAATTATAAGATTGTTATAATCCAAAAAATTTGGAGTCGTTAAAATTTTAAATAATAGATATGTTTTTCCACATCCTGATCTTCCACAAATAACTGACAAAACTTTATTAGATAAATTTGGATGATGATTAAATTTAAGTTTTTTTTAATTTAATGGGGGTACTTCACTCATTTTTTAATAAAAAAATTTATTTTTATTTTATTTTTGTTTCTAAAGAAGAAGAAGAAAATTAGACTTCTCTAGCTTCGCGTAGGAGTTTATACCTCCCGAACCAAAAGATCTATCATAATCTCTTCACCTCCAAAATTTTTTCTTGCCCTTTTTCATCAGTGATTCTAATGCCAATGTTGTTAATAGTTTTTCTTGTAATAGGGAAATATATTAATGTTCGTGGAATTACATTTAGTCTATAACCAATGGGTACAGTAAAAGCTGGAAAACTGAATATTAAATTTGATAATTTACCATTTATATATCCTCCTTCAATAATGTCACAATGTACAACAATTGAATTTATTTCAGTTATTTTTGGAATCTTCTCACCTAAATGATAACCTTGACTATAGGTTTGTTTATTAAATCCTAATAGCTTTGACAATGATCTATCATGATTAAAATCAACTTGATGATTTTCGTCTAAAGTAAGAGAAAATTTATTAACTGCCGGTTCAACTGCAAAATGTAATTGTTTCTTATCTTTAAATGGTATACCTAAATGTCTCTTAATTTCATTTGATATTGTTTCAACTTCGTAAGAACCAGGAAGAAAAGTTAGTATTTTCCATGTTTTGCCTTTATCAGTAGAATATCTAAATTGATCATTCACATCTTTTATAACATTTTGAATAGTGTTAAATGTAGAGAAACTAGTTAATGCAATTTGATAATTTTTATTTTGTTCCAAATGTTGAATGGGTTCTAAATTACAAGTGTGTGATGAAGTAGTTGTTATAATTTTTAACGTCGTACTAAATTTTGATGAACCCAAAATCTCTGTCAAATTTTCTAAATGATTATTAATTTTGTCTAAATCTGCTGAACACATTTTTAAACTAAAAAAATTAAATAAATATTATAGATAAAAATCGTAGATAAAAATCATAGATAAAAATCATAGATAAAAATCATAAATAAAAATCATAGATAAAAATTAGAAACAACATATTTCAGCTACACTTTTATAATCCTCTTCATTTAGAATCTTCTTTTCTAACAGTCTTTTCAATATAGCATGAATTTCATTGAAACTAGAATTATGTCCTTCTTTTATTGCAGATATTAAAATATTTAATCTACTTAGTAATTCTTGTGGATCATCTGGTAAAAATATGGTTGTTTCTGTTTTCTGTTTTTCAGATAAACCTTTTCCTACTTTAACTCCCGTTGATAATAAATTTTCTAATTGTTTATAACGTCTAAGAGTTTTTACTGCACCAACTCTATCTAACATAGCTTTATATTTTATAAGATCATCTACAGCATAATTATTTAAATCTGCTCCTCTTAAAAGATTAACAAAATTTCTATCTAAATTAAAAGGAGATTTATCTGGTGAAAAAATTAAACCTCGAAAAGGTTGTGGAAATATTTCTTTTTGTCCGAGATAAAATCTAGGTATTGTTTTTCCATCTATAAATGAGATAGAATGTTCAAATTGCATAGATTTTGGTAATTTCTTATTAATGTTTGATTCTAGTAATCCATAGTCATCTAATATAGTTTTGTGCTCTGGATCTGTTATATCAATTTGTTTAGCATTATTTGTACTTTCTTTTTCAAGAGTTTTAAATGGTTTCATAGTTTTCTCAAAATCAGTTTTTACTTGCTCGGTTTGCTGCATTTTTTCAAACATATCAGATTGAATACCAGCTTTTATCATTCTATGTTGAAGATGATTTTCTTTCATAATATTTCTTTGTTTTATTAACTCTTCTAATTGTTTTATTCTTTTAAAATTATCAGCTCTAATTTTATCCATTTTTAAAATATAATATTTGAATTTTGTGGTAACATTGGAATACAGCAAAAACATTTTACTGAACAAATTATTTTTTTATTGCTTTGTTGTCTGACATCTTTTCGTTTAAAGTTTTCTCGTTTTAAGTTTTGTTTAATAAAGTTTTGTTTAATAAAGTTTTGCTTAAATTTTCGCTTAAAGTTTTTAGCTCTTCTAAAAAAATTTTATCATTTTCTTCATTAGAAATTTTACCATCACTAGAAATTTTGCCATCCTGTCTATTCTTATCATCAACTTTTTCGGACTTTAAATGAAATGGCGTTTTATTAGCTTCATTAGCTATTTGATCAAATTTTTCAATCTCATCTAACGTAATAACATTATCATCACATACTCTTTGAAAGTAGTAATGTAGTTTATCATAGACTTCTTTAATATGTAAATGCTTAGTTTTTAATGATTTTCGTTTCTTAGTTATTAAAGATTTATCTAACATTGTAACAAGTGAAGTTGCAAAAACACCCGTACCTGTTAAAGCTGTAGCAACTACTGGAATTACTAAAACACCTGAAGATATAACAATTGTTAAAGCACCTAAACTTATTGTTAAGAATATGCCAATTCCTTGCGTTACATTCTTAACTTTACTCCATCTCTTTCTTAATTTTTTATAATGCTCTAATCTTAATAATAATTGAGATTCCTTATCTTTCATATAGCGTACTCTATCTTTGTGTTTTTCTTTATTCATTTTTTCAATGTTAATCTTTTCAATGTCCATTAAAGTAGAACTACGTTCATATGATAACGAAGGATATATTCTTGCGGTTTCTTCCATTTTTGTTTCTTCCATTTTTAAAGAAATATTTTGAATAAATATTTTGAATAAATATTTTGAATACAATCTTCTGGTATATTGAGACTACGTGATATTTTGAGACAACTTAAATTTTCACCCTTCGGCCACGTGAAATTTGAAGTCTACCAAAATTTTTGAAATTTTGATTTTTTGAAAAAAACCCGCAAAAGTGTGACATCCGGCGCAAGCGAAGCGAAGCAAAGCGAAGCGAAGCGTCGCGCCGGATGTCACACTATATACTACTGTAATAGCTCTATTCTTGATAGGATCTCAATAGGAAACACCAGAGAAATATAATTGACCAGAACAAGATCTTAATAGGAAACATCAGAGAAATAGATTTCTCACGTTTTAATATATCGTCAGTGATGACGTGATGATTCATTCACAGGGCTTCAACCGACCTCGATTTCGCCAGACGACGTATATCTATGACGTTATTATTTAAGAACGTCGATATCGAAAAACGTTATTATTTTGAATACAATCAATCGACATCGTCATTCATTTGTTGGTGAACTTCGAAGACGGTGAGTTAGTGTGCAGTAAAAGAGTGAATGTTGTAGAAAAATGGTATTTCAAGTTTGTTTATAGGACCAAAATGTCTGTTGTCCTTATCTTTTCATTGTAATTTCTTAAACCGGTTCTTGGGGGTAGGAACCATCTCCACATCTCTCTAGGAGTCATGGTCGTCCATGGGTATGGGGCCTTATGGGAGGGCCCATGGGCCCGCCAGCCATGGGGGGGGGGGCCTGGGGGAAGGGGAAGTTTGATACGGTTTCAGCTCACGTAAGCTACTTTAAGTATAAAGACGATGCTTTTTCAATCTTTTGAAATACATAATTTTTTAGTATTTTTTTATTTTCATTATAATATAATGATACGCCACTGTGTAATGTATGCAAACATTATATGATCAGCGAAATAGGCCTACACAGCAAAGCTTATAATCAAGACTATAAACAGCTAAGTTCTACTAACTAAGGGCTCATAGTTCAATATAACACAGCATATGTCATCTTACTATACCAAGAGTATTGCTTGCTTAAAAAGGTGTGTAACAGGGCTACGTGTAGAAACTAAAAGGCCTGATACGAAACGTGTAAAATTAATACCAATACGAAGGTACTTAAAAAGGTGTGGTGTACCGGTGGTTCCGGGGCAAAAAAACATATCCCATGATGGGCCTGGGCTGGCTTTCTCGTCCCATGGACAACCATGCTAGGAGTAGCTGGCATGTTTTTATACCACTTATACTAATTTTTATTTCACTATAGAGAGCTGTTCATAAAAAACGGACCATCTAAATTGTGACTAAGTTCAATCGATTCTCATGCCTTCCAATCTTGTCACACATGAGCGCGTCATGCATTATTCGAAAGCTCACATTCTCAGCTTTCAAATAAGCTATCATAAACTTGTATCCGTTATTGTGCTGCTTGGACAGTAGTCAAAAAGTAAATATCACTCAATTTACAACTCGTTATTTTTCAATAAGAAAATACATGTATGTGAACATGATTATTAATGAATCAGACACGAGGAGAACGAGCATTCTCTGAGCTTTCTTTTGATATATGGCTCATCGAAATCGATGGATCGGGAGAGAAATAGTGATGCCGTAAAATTATCAAAAAATCATATTGTTTAAGATAAAAAGTATTTGAAAATATCATATTCGGCCAATTTTTCATAAAAGGTTTTCGTGTTTGGTCTCTTTAGAATCCTTACGATGCAAGAAGTAAGAATAATGTAAGTGTTATTCAAATCAGTTCAAAAGTTATTTTTCAAACTTCATTCAACAATTTCTCATGACAGCTTAAGCACGCGAACCGTTGCAAGGTCAACATTGTTGACTCCAGAGATGGAAAACGGCCGCCGGCTTTTACTTTTTTTTTAAACAGCAAATTTATCATCAAGCAAGAGATTTCTTGTTAAGGGAGCGTCTTTTGATCACTCAGTGAAGCCAATTTAACTTTACGTTCTCTACTTTTTCTTTTTGTCTAAGAAATGGATTTCTCGTAAACTTTTTCTTGTAAAAATTTCTATATTCAAGTTCTATTGGATGAATTAGGTTTAAATCCAGGCGATCCTTTGTTGAACGGTGATAATACATATTCTCTAGTGAAAGATAATATTTATGATATCATCAAGTATCACTCTGATTACATTGGTGAACATTTCAGCATTAACTGCACTGACAAAAATCGTAAACTTCCAAAAATGTTCTGGTTGCCTAAGGTGCACAAGAATCCATACAACTTTCGTTTTAAAGCTGGTGCTAAAAGTTGTAGCACGAAACAGCTATCTGTTGTCATTAACAAGGAACTGGCGATTATCCGTCAGCATTTTAAGAACTATTATCATAAATATTATATTTCATTTTCTACATACATGTACATCGTAAACCGAACGTATAGAAATAATTGGGAACGTTTGGCCCCATAGAAATCCTCAAACATTCTCTTAAAACTCAAATTGATTTGATCATGTTATAAATAGATTGCCAATAATGTGTAATTTATAATCATGATATCTTCACTACCGGTGATGTATTCATTGTCAATTATCAAGGTTTGTTGATATCTGAGATATCTCAGTTGAACTAGAATAAATAAGAACTTTTGGCACATAGAAAATTTATTTGCATAATATCTATATGCATAAATATCTAGGCGTCTTTGCATTCTCCTATGTCTATGACTTAAATCTGAATCTTGTAAGATATCTGACAAATCACATCCAATTGTCTCTAAAATTGATACTTTTCTTGTAATATGCATCAACTACTGACCGCAGCTTAGAAGAAATTAAGGAAAGATTTACGGTAAGACATTATTCAAAGTAGCTTAATAATAAGTATTCAATTCTACAAATAAGTAAAGTAAGAAATTTTGGCGCTATTTTGCATCGGCTTTTAGAATTTTGGTTTACGAATTTTTATCGATATAATCAAGTTCTTGTCTGAATTGGCAATAGCATACAATGAAGTGCAAAGGTTTTTGCCAATTTAAGTTGCTATCAATGCTGACACATAGGCTCATAACGACCTATACTATACTGGTGGGTCTATACAAATCATGACATATCACATTAATAGATAGATAATTTCCAGGCTTACAAGATTCATGTTGTAGTTTCAAAATACATCACGATTACAACTTATTCAACCATGAATAATCATTCCTGTTTCAAAAAAAATTTACATGCTATTGGATTTCAGCGACAGTAAAGTATTTCGACAGAATTTCGTTGTAAAAGTTGGTTCATCTCCTTTGGTATGCTGTTTCTGAGTTTTGCTTTCCCTCTAGTCCAGTAACCAGTTCTAAATCAATGTGATGACCTGTTATCGGTTATGCGTGACTCACGCATATGTCATTTTCAAATCAGGCAATCAGCATATTTCAGAAAGTCAGAATTTTAGTTGTTATGCTCAATGAAAAATATTCTGTGGGAAAGATGACAACTGATTTCTGTTTCCCAAACATTTAAACTAATCTTATCATTTTGATAACTTTTTAGATGTATTTTTCAATTTACTATGCATAAAAAAGCACAAGAATAAAATAAAAACAGATATGCGTAACATCTTACGATCATTTTTTCAATGGCTTTTGATTTCATTCTGAACTCCACAGAAGGATTAGAAGCATTAAATAGCTTTAACTTGAAATGTCGATAGAATTAGCTAAATCAGTAACTATCAACTTACATACAGTTTAATAACAATTTTGTTCACCTGTGTTATGAACGGAATTTATATATAAGACATACTATATATAATATATTATATAATGTATAAGACAATGTATGCATGTATTTCGAGTGCAATAATCGCAAAGTGAATGCTATAGCAAGCCATGTATTACCTTGTTAAATATTTTTTAGAAATTTATATCAGTGCAAAATCTATGTAGCACTGACACTGCTGCAGTGTGCATTACTTTTCAGAGCATACGTGCAATTATTGGTAAAGATTGGATTCTTAGAAATCGGAATATAAACACATTGAAATCAATACTTCAAATGAGGACACTATTGTATGATATCTTTGAATAACATGCAAATATTTAATGATATTTGTGAACATACTTAACTTTTCCTAGTATAAGCTGTATACAATTACAAGTAAGATTACTACGATAACATTGTAAACATTTTGCATACCGGTATGTTATGTTGTATAACCAACTTTCTTTTTTCTAAGCTGCACGTTGAAAAAGTTTTAGACCCGTTATGAAAATAGACTAGGCCAATACTGTATAACCACTGATGAGCTGTTTGAAAATAGTATAAAATTAGTATGTTTGAAAATAATTTGATAGGTTACCTGTTGTTGCTCTACAATCTAAGCCTACATGTAATCACGCAAACCTATTTTTTACAGATGTTAATCGACTGCTGTAAATATTGTCGAAAGGCTTGAAGAAATTGTGTCTGCTGCAAAATCAATTGACTTCAAACCTGGATCCAGTAAGCTTTATTCGATACTTAGTCTCATTTTGGTTTTTTGCACTTGTAAGTTCAGTAAATGTTGCTCTAAACACATATTAAATTGTTACATGATGAAATTACTGCATTCAAAAATTGAGTTAGTTAAATCATCATTCGTGTATTCAACGTGTTAGGCCTATCGGGCGTATAGAAAAATGCCATTGGCCTACATGTAGACAACTGTAAATTCATTGTCTTATTCTTTCCAGGATTTCAGGATGGAAACGGCTGATGAGGAGGAATCGGCAAGCAGATATCCCACGTCTTCTACTCCTAATCGCAATCCTCTTGCAAGCTTTCATCCAACACTGATGATCTTTTGGTTTCAAAAAGCAAAGAATGTCTCCTCAAGAGGATAATGTTGAAATTGGAACGGTGAGTTCGATGAGCTGTTCAACAATGTAGGTTAGGTATACCGTAAAATGGATGACGTGCTTGAAACAACTGTCTAAAGTTCTGAGTGCTTTTGAACACTTTTGTCGAATCAGTGTAATGATCAAATATTAAAAATAATTTTCATGAGATCAATTTGATCTTTCTATAATGTCTCACAGTGAATGTTCTCATTTAATAGATCCATTAGGCCTACATACGGATACCGGTACAAAATTCCGGTAATTACAATTTACTGAATAACATAAAAGACAATGATTATAAGCCGTTATATTTAAAGTTATCTTAGATGATGCCATAGTAAAATACTGCTACACCGTGCGATGTTTATGCGTGGACAATGAATATTTTGACTACCAAAATTGAATCTACTGATCTCGAAGCGAAGCTGAGAGATTCTTATGCGTATAGCCACGCATAGCCATCGTATAACAGTATATTATCTTATTCCTAGCTAGTGAAGCCACAGTCATAGAGCGGGCATACATGTATACTTGCATTTTTTATTGTGCGGCATATATTTTCTTTTTATACCGCATTTTTAGAACATGTATATAGCGGAAATTTACATAATACACATCACTTTGATTATACTTACATGTACAGTCTGACATCCAAAAGTAAAGTAACATAACTGACATTATTGGTAATTTACGGTTTTTGTGCCTTACTTTCAGATAAAAATTCAATTTGTGCACATGCATTCAATGCAACAAATGTACTAGTATATTTGAGCATCAGTCATTAACAAAATCAAAATGCAACACAAAAAGAAGTTCAGAGATGATCTTTGAGATTGTGACAAAAGTATTGATGCAATCTGTCAATATTGATAACCGCAATCTTAAAAACATTCACCATAGCTTCTTTCAGGTAGAAAACTGTGAATCTTAGACTTCTTATCTTGAAATTATAACAAATCATTTTCAAAGTACGAAGGAACATTCTTTCAATCTGCAGCTCACAAAATATAATAAGTTGAATTACTCTCATAATGAAAACCTTGCTTCAGTAAATGTTCATCTTTGGCTAGTTGTGATTGAGATTTCATCCAGCAGCTTTATCTGTAGACCAACTGTAACAACATGTCCATTGTAACAAGTAACACCGGTCCTCCCTAAATAATTCCAAATACTAACAGTGTCAACTTATTCCTTACAAATTCGTGTGATACAATGCTCAGTTTGTAAACAATTTTCATAACATGTAAACTTTTGAAATCAAAGGAACGATGAAAGTTAAAGGAAAAATAAAGGAAGTAGGAATAACTTCTTGTCAGCAGGTGGTTAGATTCAAGTTATTCAAGAAATTATGTCACAGTACATTTTGTCAATTGTAGTTGATGTGAATTGAAAGCTTTTCAAATGAATAAGATTAAACTCGTCGACTCAGTCTTTATTCAACTAAACCTCACAAATTAGTTAGATTTGCATTTCAAATGCATGAACAGCGGAAACAAGACAATCGTAATTAAAAGCAAATCGCTTGTCTTCTTACAAATACAACCGAGATAATCTCAAACTGATCTAACATAATTGACTGACGCAGATAATTCGCAGTAACTTTAATAGCTAGTGGTCATCGATGTCGCTCAGTTCAACAAGTCCAATGAGGTGATTATTGCACTATTTGTACAAATGTAGTGAATATGTAGCAAAAGATAGAATACAATTGATGGTCAAGAACAGGAGGCTGTTGCTTATTGTCATGGTGAAAAATCCACTTTTTCTCTCCTTCAGAGTTTATTGACCAAGTTATGAGGTTATTTACAATAAAATAATTAAAAAGCCAACGCTTCGTGCCACTGACACTTCGATGGGCCGACTTCTGCAAAACAGCATTTGATGACACGCATTAAATATGGAAGCAACGAAACAGAGTTCAGGTGGCCTACTGCGTAGTTAGAAATTAGGGAGCTCGTATTTGCGGTTAATGGCTGGTGCAAGAGATTTGATCAATCGAGCTTCAATAGCGCAGTGGATTGCAGGCTTACCGAAGCTCGATTGATCAAATCTCTTGCACCAGCCATTAACCGCAAATACGAGCTCCCTAATTTCTAACTACGCAGTAGGCCACCTAAACTCTGTTTCGTTGCTTCCATATTTAATGCGTGTCATCAAATGCTGTTTTGCAGAAGTCGGCCCATCGAAGTGTCAGTGGCACGAAGCGTTGGCTTTTTAATTATTTTATTGTAAATAACCTCATAACTTGGTCAATAAACTCTGAAGGAGAGAAAAAGTGGATTTTTCACTATGACAATAAAGATAGAATAGTGTAAAACAGTGAAAAATTCACTAGGAAGATAGAGTTTGACGATCATTGCTTGCAAACGTGAATAGAATATCATCACTTGACTCGGATAACTGTTGGAGAGCTTCTAAGTAATGAAATCAATGGGTACTCATTCACATGCAGGAGTTAGGGGATTTTATATTTACATGTGCACATCATATTTCCTGTCATTTACGTGTACATACGACCGCACGGCAAGCTCATTCATCAGAGTAATTAACTGCCACATTTCCAACCATAAAATTCATCTGCATTTCTACAAACATTTCATCTATAACAAATATGTTGCCTTATCATTAGAATTTCTCAACTTCAAGACCATCTCTAATTTCAGAGATATCGAGATGTCAAACGATCACATTCTGAACAGCATGTCTGCATAATATAAGGATAAATGGCACACTCGTTCAATGGAGCAATTAATTATATCAAATATCCAAACATGACATTATAGCTACATGCACACTTCTATGAACCTGGAAAAGTCATCCTTTCCGAAAGATAAATTTTCATTATATTTGCAACTTACCGAAACGTTCTATGACTAATGTTATCCTTGAGCTCAACGACTCCGTCTCCGTCTGCAGCTTCTGGTTGAACTCCTGTTGTTGCTGACGAAGCGCCTCCACGGATTGTTTCTCCGTCTGCAGTTTTGAATCAAAGTTGCGTTGTTGCTGACGAATTGATGTTTCCAAAGACTGCTTCTCCGTCTGCAGCTTCTGGTTGAACTCCTGTTGTTGCTGACGAAGCGCCTCCACGGATTGTCTCTCCGTCTGCAGCTTCTGGTTGAACTCCTGTTGTTGCTGACGAAGCGCCTCCACGGATTGTCTCTCCGTCTGCAGCTTCTGGTTGAACTCCTGATGTTGCTGACGAATTGATGCCGCTAAAGTCTCCTCCTTGTCTTGCAGTTTCTTAACGTTTTCATCTTGTTTCCGAACCGTTTCCTGAAGGCCATCAATCTTCTCATTTAAAATCTTCTTTTCATCTTTTAGCTCTGTGTTTGTCTGCTCCAATTGATGCATGTGGCTTTGCAGGTCAATAATACTTTCGCTCACAGAAGCAATGGACGCACTTAATTTCGTCACTGCATTTTTTAAATTGAAATTTTGCAGTTGTTTATCCGCGAACATTCTTTGAATATTTGCAATCTGTTGATGTAAGTCCGTTATAATCAGCTCAGCTGTAACAAGAGAGAGAAACTTAATTTCTTATGTTGAAAGTATCCTGAATTTCTAGGAAATACGCTCTTAAAAATGTTTGAGTGACATTTCAGAGACTACAGAAACCATTCATGCCATTTCGAATGCAGTAGTTTTCTGTTAGAAGGATTGAGATTTCAACTTCCTGTTCAATATGCAATAATAATTGAGTATTCGAGTAATTTTGAGTGTTTTGAATAATCAAGAAATGAACTCTCCCACAAAACTTGCACCCAAATATTGAAATACACATTGATAGCTGAGAATTCAGGAATTAAAAGAGCGTTTTCTAGGTCATCATGTATAGCATATAACATTTCAATTGATGTATGGAAAGGGATAATTCTATTGGATAAGACTTTTCTTGAATACAATTCGATTATCAATGTTGAAAAGGCAGTATTGCACTCAAATATCACATTGGGATGCGATGGCGATCGAAACATGTATTAAAGTGAAAACGTCTTGGTTGACCATTGATTTTGTGTTTGGGAAGAACAAAAGAGAATTTGATGCTTTAGATACATTTGGGCGATGTATTTCAGCCTATTCATACAGGCCATCTTCAAGCACTGTACAGTGGCATACATAACAGAAGTGTGTTTGAAACATTTGAACAAATATTCATATCAAATTCTCTGCCCCACAACTGTAGCCCACAACCTGGTTGGAGACAGAACAAGCTATCATACCTGCTACTGGTATCCGGAAATCCAGTACTATCTGTCACCTTTTATCATTTCCATGTATCTTTTCTATGTCACCCATCCTAGTTGTTCAAAGTTTCTAGAATATTCCTGTTATGGATAAAAAAGCACAGCGCCTGAATATATAGGTTGAAATATATCGCCTTCATTCATCTACAGCATCAAATTCTCCTTCGCTCTTCCTCAGCAAGAAAAGAAACATGTGTTTGTTAGAGAATATTTACGAACATCAATGTCTTATGGAATTGAAGTTTCTCATACGAAATTATATATTTTCTATTTAATGATCTAGAATTTGATGTTATCACTTAGCAGACAAATCAAGAATTTGAAGTCATTTATCAACAACAAAGATGAGTTATCAGATTTTTATACTCTGGTTTTCTAATTTCTGTGTACATAGTAGTTCACATTTTGTATCCTTTCTGTATCTAGCTGGCTTAGTCCTTTTATTTTGTATAGCTTGAGAACGGAGTCATAACTGCGAAATATTGTTTCAAAACTAACAAAATAAAATAATTCTATCAAACACTTTATCCAATAATCAGCAGCAAGGTTCACAGCGAAAAATCATAATTCACCCAAAATTCCATAAAAATGCTGCTTAAAGAAAATTGCGTTCTCTTTTCTGGATGACATCGTATTATTGCGAACTTTTCAATATACTCGTATGCCCCAGCATTCAAAGTGGATTTGATTTTGCATGTTGTCATCATCACTGAGTATTTATCATGTGCTTGACGAAGAATAAAATCATCGCCACAAAAACTTCAAATTGCATACTTCGCTGATAATGTGGAAGTTACACAAGTTTTGTGCAGTTGAAGAACTATCCGTGGTTCCTTCGACTGTTCTCTAATTCTTGGTTGACTATACAGGCGAAATAAGTGGCTCTTCAATTAATAATAATTCTGAACTTATAGATGGAGTATTGATGAAATCAGATCGATAGAAATAAAAGTCCGGACTACCAAGCTGCCAGTAAAGTCTCCCAAAGACAAGATGCTCCTCCTCTCAGTGTCATCAGTAGAGTACAAATTTCAGTGTTTGTGTGGTCACACCAAAAGGACTGTGGGTGCGCGAGTTAGGGAGCAAAGGAGGCCGGCAACCACCGCGCTCAAATCGACCATGTCAAAGCAATGTCACCCCGACACCTGATGGTATGTTCACAGCCGAAGGAAAATGTCAGAAAGCAATTTTCTGTCCTTCATGTCTCTCCTGATAATACAAGGCTCAAATTCGTCAAAGCAGTCCATATCTTCAGATCGACAGTTGATCTGTGCAAGAATTCACCTTCACCTTTAGTCAACCTTGGTGATTGTGCTCACTTAATTATTTATTACTATATTTCTCTATTTATTTATTAAATCAAAATAATTATTTATTTATTTATCAAATTTAATTTGATTCATTCATTATTATGCATTTTGTCTTTACCATTGCTCTTCATTCTGTGCTTATTTTCGTGCACGGTTGTATCTTCTGCAATTGCCTGCATTTCTCATGGTTATCTGTAGGCCTCATTCATTTACTTGTCACTTTGTATCAGAATGTAATCAGCGCATTCCGCAGTTCATGTCAATTCCAAGTAATTGTTGTTGTTGTGGTCATGTGATCCGATTTTCACTCGTTGTGGATTGTGACACTCAACCTGTATCTACATTTCATTTTATGGTGTTTCGCTTGAAGCAGAACCATCGGAGGGCATCGTGCTTATTTTGAATCACAAGAATCGAATGAGAAATCTACTTGTGGTGTTTTTCATATGCATAAATATAATTAATTATTCGAGTGTGATAAATAAATAAAATGTGTAAATTCCCTTGCATAATAATGATCACATAATTAAATCTTTATTTCCGTGTCAAATTCATCAGGACTGTTCTGTATTCCTTACTTTTGGTGGAAGGCGGCGTTCGTATTTCCAACTCCTTTGACTGTTTGCTACAACAGTTGGCAGGAATGCTCTGAAAAGATTCTTCCTCGTGAGATATTTTTCGTCCACAGCCCATGCAATGGAAATCAATGTCGCAAAACTCTTCATCCAACTCCTTGTTTATATCGGTACGAAATCTCGCTAAGACGTCAGTGTAGGAAATCCGTTTTTGCAATGTCTCCCAGGAGATTTTCTGCTCATTTATCACAACGTTTATTGTCATCTTTTGTCTTTTCTCAACTTGAACAACACTGTTGGAGATATTAAATATCGCACCAACCATTTCATCATCGTTGTCCAGCTTTCTATGTCCCAGTATGAGATCAATCTCTGTATCATTCTCAAAATTAGAAACAATACGTCTCAGATCTGTTACCGTGGCAAACTTTGATATTCTTGGGGACACATAAAATCCATCTGATAATTGTATTGGAATCGTTATGGGATCTGTCACGAGGATCCCATCCTCAGCAATATTCAGATCACTTAACAAAGTGTCGGAGGGAGAGATGCCTTCTCCTTGCAGTGCTGGCGACTTTGAAATGTCTCCGATGACGTCACCAATTTCAATCACTCGTTGTTGAAGTCCCTGATTACTCAAGACGTAGATGCTCCTTGTGGCGTTGATGATGAATTCATAGAGCTGCCTCCAAGGAGCTCCGAAATGCTTTAATATATCGAGAAGGATTCCAACAAAGAAAGTATGACTATTGTCCAATTGAAGGTGTACAAGTTGTTGTACCTTCTCCTCTGTCATATCGTCTTTGTCCGAGTCTTCTTCAACTTCTCTTCCTTCTTCTCCTTCATCTTCGCCCTCATCATCAGTTTCATCTTCAAGTCCTTCTTCTTCTTGCTTCTTCTTCTGATCATGAAAAGCTTCTTGAAGAGTTCGTCTGAGATGTTCACTATTATCAGTGTAACGAACATCCTCAAACGTTACACACGTTTTATCCCACACATCCAAGAAATATATATCAGGTTTTAACTCTAGTACAACAGTCTGATGTTCTCCAGTCAATGAGAACATCTTGGAGTCCATTGTCAGCAGTTCTTCATCACACCAGAACCTTGCCGCACTGAGGTTCAGTTCTGGAGCTATAATCTGATTGATGTGGGGAATCACTTCCTCCAGCGTTTGACTCGGCCACACTTGCAGCTGTTGAGCAGAATCAGTGCCACCAAACACTTCAATCGTTATGGAGACTTCTTCTTCGTAAAAGAATCTCAAAAGTCCAGGCAGCTGTTGTGGTATATCTTTCAGCTGCTGCTCTTCAGAGACTGGAATCCCCTCTTCATTCAAGAATCGGGTGGACTGCGATATTTTCAACTCCTCCTTCCACTTGGCAGCAACTTCTTCAACGGTGGCGGTTTTGGGGAATGAGTACAACATATTTCTTGCATCATCTGCACCTTCAATTATAACAGAAAGTTTATCTGGAAATGAACATAAAATTCTTAATGAAAGTTACAGAAAAGATGTATCAACGACTCACTTTTTTGCACGATTGCAGCCATTATAGAAGTCTGTTTTCTAATCAATAAAGAAAACAAGCAGATGATGAAAGATTCTAAAAAGCAAAGAGAACGAGAATAGAAAAAACTGTGTTCTACGAAATTCAAAAATCTGTGGCACGTACATTCTATGCTTTAATACAGGGCCAAAATTTGCACATGACGTATTCTGTCCTTAAATTTCTATCACACAGTCTTGAGGTTATATAGTTCTGAAAAAGCCTGAAGTTCTGAAGTGTCCTTGATTTTGCGATACTTGCTTGATATCAATCTGTCTGACGTATTCGATAGATTATCTCAATTTTAGATAATTTCTTCTTTATTTATTCTATCGAAATGAAGGGGGACAATCGTAATGAAACAGCTTCATTCTCAGCTTCTGTGTTTTGGCTGCATTCATATAAAAAATCAAATAATTCCGCCAAGTATGTATGTCTGAATTTGCTCCACGAAATAGAGTACATCATCTGTCGGACGCACACAGTGTGCATGAGAAAATGAAGTTTCGAAAATCAAAAAAATGTCGTCGTGTACTCAGAGGCAGTGTATCCCGCAACACCTCCGCGTGGCAACCTTATTGTTCTTTTATTAAATGGATATCACATTTATTCTATCATGTGTGTGTCCGACAGATTTGTCTAAAAGTCAAAAAAGCCGCCAGTTTTTACACAGATATTTGCACGTTAACACCAATGCGTAGTAGCATCTAAGGACTGATTGTGCCCTATGCAGTACACCTGCAGATAGGAGAACTTCGCCGTTCAATCTTAGACATTTCATGTAATTTTCGGATTAGGCCTATAATATTTTCAGAAATAGTCGGACTGAAACGAACGATGACTCAGAAGATTGTGGGAAAGAGACTATCTTGGGCCGGACATGTGGCAAGAATGAATGAGCAGAGGCTACCCAGGCGAATGGAGCAAGAAATGAGTGTGCGAAGAAGAGGAAGACCGAGAATTCGTTGGAGTGACTGTGTCAAAAGAGATTTCCAGAAGGCGGAGGAAGATTGGAGAAGTTGGAGAAGCGACGCAGAAGACTGCGCGAGAACTGCGCACAAGGTGGTTGAAGTATGGAGCGGCTGACATTTTACTTGACTGTGTTTCCTGATATCGTTCCATGTGGTGTTACCCTGATGGTTTGTGGACTGTAGCTAGTTTGTGTTTCCATGAATTTTTATGATGTATATGAACTGTCTCCTTTTTATCTTGTTTGTATGAATCCCCCTACCCCAGTTATATGGGAGAAAGGGGTTGTTAAAATAAAATTAAATTAAAATAAATTACAATGGAAATTGTAGTAAGCAAGTTACAAAAGGCAACCAAAAAGATGAAAACTAAAAAATGGACACAGACAGGATACCGCAGCCTCTCTTCGTCACGAAAATATTGAAGACGACAGTATCCACTTGTATTTTTACCAACACGAGCTTCTTTAGATCGAAGACAATATTAGTTGTGAAAAGCGGAACACTGTCAAGTGTACACCGTTTAAAATAGCAAAAGTAAGTGTTGAACTTCACAAAAATTGTCCGTAATTATCTGATAAATTTGATGACGTCACAACTGAAATCAGTTTTAACAGAAAACTGCAGTTCTATTTGCTTTCTGTTCGGACTACAAAAACTGAAAAATAAATTTTAGCTGTTAATTTTAATGTTGATGCACATTTTTACAGTGCACAGTTTGCAGTGTGCTATCTGAAGAAAGTTCAAACAGCATTAGACGATATATCTCTCGCCTATGTCTCTCGAAAATTGATGCTTTGTGTATAAAACTCTATGGAATTCTAAGGTGCCCTCATCAAGTGGAACAAGTTGAATGTTGTCTCTTCTTCTTTCAAATCATCTTCATAAACATCGTCGTGATGGAACATTCAATGACTTTTACATGATTAGCGAACTCACGGACCGAGTTTATGACCACTTTGACTGATTCAACATCACCAAACGCGATACGTTTGGAAGTGTCATCAATCCTATCCATGGACCTTTGCGTGATACGAAAGTATAATGCCATTCAAAATCAACTGATCAACCACAATATAAAATTCCTTGAGCGAAATTGTGATGAGCAGCAATCATCTCAAGCTAAAACGTTATGAACTGTATCAGGACCAACTATAGATGACCTATAGTTGATAGCGGCGTACGGGAGGTTGTTCAGAATCGTCATGAGAAAAAAGTGTCCGATCCCTTTATGAGCCAAATTTTATTGTTGTGATAAAAAAGAAATTACAGTACCCGACGTTTCAGCATGCGCGGCCTTTATCAAGGGTAGGTGAGGAGGCATGTACGCACAATGAATATATACAAGTTTGAAACAATAAGATGAGTGACCGCTCAGTTCAGTTCATGTTTCCTGTTCATCTTCGGTTTTAATTTGTCGATGTGATTAGCCTCTGAGATACGGCTTTTAACAGGATTGTCAAACTTATCAATAAGTTGTATTCAGAAATCGCTGATATTCATATTGACGTCATTATGTTTAATAGAGGCATGAACCGATAACGCACTTTTGGAGTCTTTAAGTTTGAGGCTTCTATTGTGCTCTTGAAAGCGAATATTGAAAGGCCTATTGGTGGAACCAACGTAAGTGACACCGCAGATGTTACAGAGGAATCGATGTATCGATTGCATCTCTCATTGCAATTGTAGTAAGTTGGAGGAGATTTGCAGACGTCTCAGGAACAGTCGCAGTCAAATTTACTATTATTCAAGTAATTGGCTAGAGATTGTCCAGGTTTAATGGTCATTCTGATGGGTATATCGTATTTCTCAGCGGTGCGGGTCAAGCTTCTGGAACATTTATCACTAACAAAGTCCAAAGATACACCACTATTTATTTTTTGTTCACGTTCTGGGTTTTTTTTTGTTTTTCTGTTTATAATTGTCAAAGTCTTTCTGACTGTTATTTTTTAGTCTGTTGGTAAGTATCGCGGCACACTCATTGTATAGATCCTCATCGGAGCATCTATCTTTGACATACTGAAAGCTGCTACCTACAAAATTAGATTTGATATGAGAGGGTTTGCAGTTTTTGTTGTCCAGAGTAATGCCTGAATGGAAATCTTCACTATACCATCTGTAGTGAACTTCACAGTTGGATACATAAATGGAGAGGTCGAGGAAATTATATAATGATCTTCAACATATCGTAGACGGTGGAAGTGCGAGATAAACAGGAAAAATTTCGCAATCCTGCGATTCACTTGTTGTCATGAACTTTTTGAAGAGAACGAAATTGCTGATCGAGATAATAATCCCATGCAGCAAATATGCAGAATGGTCTGTCCAAAACAAGCATTTTTTATTTCATTTTGCTGTGAAACTTTGTAGCTCTCACTATAAGTCAATACTCAACGTGAAGCATTTTTTCTCCTGGCTTCAAAGAGGTTCAGAGAACTTTTCATGTTGTCGTTCGATATACATGTACATGTATAATGGAAAAACCTTTCATAAAATATCTGTTGTGATAAACAATGACCCCTAGCATCAATTGTGAATTAACTGTTACACCCTAATCCACATGCAGGCCTAGTATGCTTCAATAATTTGTTTCAATTAACTCTTATTAATTATTAAAATAAAAATCAAAAACAATGATGAAAGAACTCTTTAAGAAATAAAAAAAAGTCAGACACATTCAAATTTGGTGCACCTCTGAATTTAAAGTCACAATAGGACTACAGATGTCGATTAGAGACTAATGACTTGTTGATTCTGATAGTTGAATATTCGTGAATCAATACTGTTCAATGTGCATTCTAAATTGATGTCATTTCCTGATACAGTAAATATAAAACATCTTGCATTAGTTAAACTCATTTCAATTTTCAATTCAAATTCTGAAAAAGCTGTGTTATATGAAGTTTCAGTTAATCATGTTTTCTATTTATAGATAGACTGGTAATAGATGCCGATACTTTAGTGGACAAAGCACTTACAACAACTATAGTACTACAGTGCATTTATGTTAAGATATTCATGCGACGAGTAAGAAAAGCAAATCCTTTCTCTTCATTGGTTGTCAGGAGTGCTCTGAGGTCAGGTTCAGATGATGGAAAGATATCTATGGTATGCAGTCTATAATTAGATTGACGATTTGTGCTGTCAAATAAGTTTGAATCTCAGGAAGACGAACTCCTGTCGGATCCACAGGTTGATTTGTTTAGACAATGAATTGCATGCAAAGATATACTCCTGCAATCATGTAAAGAATGATTCTCTTTCACTCAATTCATTTGAACTTACGATTCATAGGCTATTCAAACAAGAGATAATTCCTATAAAGTTTTCGGGAATAAATATAGGAAAAGTCTTACTCTATGTACGTCCGACAGTGTTTGGTGGAAAACTTCAGCACGAAGTTTTCTCAAAAGCATAATCTTAATTAGCGGTAGCATTGACATCAAATTATTTCAAATAGAGAAAATTGATGCATCTGAGACTTTCATCACACCAGAATTACTCCTGTCCTGATAATATCAATAAACAGAACCAAAAACCTATCACAACGACGTGTTTGATAACGCAGCCTCATTTTATAAAAGAGAGTTCCATTGGTGATTTTCTCACAAAACGATTGTGTGTGTGGAATGTTCATGTATTATCAAGAGCATATCAGTGTTAATATCAATCGTAATGAATCAGAATTATTATTACAATGTACGCCCGACAGATGACTTTTGTGAATTTCTAGCCTTTACAGCACAATTTCACGAAACCTTTACCAAGTGATTTTGATCAATAATTCAATGAAAGTAGTGCTACAGGTAAGCGACACGAAAGCTGAGGAATTGAGCCGTAAAAGCACGCTAATTTCAATTCGATGATTCTGTTTCAATTGGGGCATTTTCTTGCGATTTCTAATGACAGAATTTTCGGAAGGAGTTAATAACTTTTCCATGTGGATGACAACCAATTTCGTAACAGATCCAAAACAGTATTAGATTAGATGTACTACAAGATCGTAAAGAAAATCAAATAATTTCAAATAAAGTCTTGAACTTGATCATAAAGCGCTGATGGTCAGACAGTTGAGTCCATGAAATGTTTTGAGACATTGTCATTAATCCACAAGACTAAAGATCCGTCCATGACTCCGCCAATTGCAATCCAATTTTTCTGTACTTGGAATTCAGCCCATCAACAATGGCTACTTATGACATACATAGACAGTTTCCTCCAACAGCTGCAGGTTAAATAGCATTTTAAACCATCAATCTGCTGCATCAAGTTATCAAATATGGAGATTGTTCGCTTAATGTGACATTTTTCAGTCATCAAATTCCGAAAGTGACAGCAGTGTTCGGATTCCAGACTCGAATCATCTCCTAAACCGGCTCCTCATCGCTAGATTCTCCCATTTTCATGTTTTCTTTACCGAATTCCAAAACTTTAACCTGACCTATGTTGACGATATTGTATTAGAAGTAATTATTAATGGAAATCTTTTGAAAGATGGTAAAATAATATGAATATATAAATGAATGTTTAATTTGAAATTCTCAATCAGCGATCTACATACTGAGCTGACCTAGAAAGATGCGATGCTGCTGTTTAGTTGCATGATGCAAGTTTGATGTAAATAAAAGAGCACTAGCAATTTCATTCAATACTCAATGAACCTGCTGAATGGTCTGAATGGCCGAGTCCGGGCCTAGAACGAATGGTCCACGCCGGGTAGCGGCCTAGAGTGAATGGTCCACACCGGGTTGTCGCCAAGAGTGAATGGTCCACGCCGGGTTAGGGGCCAAGAGTGAACAGTGCGGGTCCAGACCTGAAATGCCTGCCGCTTCCAACTCAGAACATACGACATGCCAAAATGACTACTACTTTGACTCACTAATCGAAACAGCTTATGGGATTGTCGATTGATATAATCCATTAATTGAAGAAAACGATGCAAAATGATGCAGTGTAGCAAATAAAAAACTATTTAGACCTGAGTTGAGAATAACTTTTGAAATCTGCATTACTATGTTGAGCCTTGTGTTCCAAAAGTCCTCGTCGCCTGCGAAGCTGACTGATAATCGAAAGCAACATCAATATATTCTTTTTTCAATTCCAAGTGGAATACAGAAGTCCATCTGTTTTACGACAGTTACAATGTTTAGAATTCTGATCTTTCAGCTTGAACTGCATTGAAGAAGTAGCGTACAGTCATCATATAGACCTGCACTTGACTTTACTGAAATGAGTGGTGACAGTGAATTATCTATTGAGCAGAAACTCCGCTTTATTCTGGTTGTACATGCATCTCTCAGTGACAGCTGCAAAGTGTTGTACTTCTTCCTCGTGGGTATACGCTCAAGCACGTCACAGAATGAGCACATGAACTCAAGTCTTCAATAGGAACAAAATGCTTTCATAAAAACTTAATTCTATGTCATGATGCTTATTTCTCCTTAACCGAAGAATACATGATGAACGCTTAAACCAACTTCATGTGTCGGCTGTTTGAGAAGCCTCAACACCAATCATGCAACCAAATGAAAGAAAGTGAATGTTTGTAGTCTCGTAGTAGTCTACATCTTGACATCAAAGAGGGATTTAGAAGGTGTTGATTCTAGTGACAAGGACTTTTGGAACACTCGGTGGTTGAGATATCCGATATTTATTATGCAAAATGAACAATCACTTACCTCAGCAGTGGAACACTGTATTTCCTTTGATAAGACTTCCAACGATTGTCAAAAGATGCAGACAACCTCGAATGGATTATCTGAAGAATATAAAAGGTCAGACAAATAGTGACTGCTATGTGCAGAAAATCATTGATATAGTTGAGAATGAATGCTGAAAAATTCAACATCTGCTTGTACGTGTTTGACACACCTTCTGATTAATAAAGTGAAATCCTAATTAGAACAGACATTTTGAACATCGAGAAATATCATTGCCGTTATATTCAACGCGCTGTTTTATGACCTACTTGATGAGGAGACTGTGAGGCAAGGTATGTTCTACCATCGTGCAACATTGTTCATATTTACCATCAACAAATGAATGTTGTCCATAAATGAATAAAAATCATCACTTATGTAAACAATGAAACACAATGCCTTGTATTACAAGAATCCAACGATTGTCAGAAATTGCGGGAGAATGTCCAAATGATTACCTGCACAGTAGAACATGAAGCATGTAAAATGAATCAGTTGCAGCAACTACAATTTGGTCTCCATTTATAGTCGAGTCTCATTACTCCGGTATTACACTATGCGTTTTCCGTCACTTTCTTTTACCGGTCGGCAATTGTAATGGTGTTTTACCGGAAATAGAAAGTGGGTTTAAATGACCATTACTTAAAAACCGCGTTTTTCTTTTACTCCCCGAGAGTAAATATGACTATCTCATGTGTGTATTTTACCCCTTTCAATATTCTTTAACCCCCATCAGCTATCAATTGAATCCCAAATCAGAATATAAAACGAAATTTCCATTATACATTATATTTCTTAAGGTGACAACCGTTTACTAATTTCTTAAGTCTTACACCGTTGTTGCTTACATAATACGTGTTTCTACCTTTAACAGCATCAATGGTGTACACTGTAGTGCTCCAAGATGTCTCCAACTTGTTGCCCTTACGGTCGTCTCTCCGCTTGTTCCTGATAAGCACTTTATCACCAACCGAGTGCTCAGGCGGTGCATTCCTTTTGCGATGGTAGCTTCTCATTCTTTCTTGGCTCTGCTTTATCTTAACCATCATGTTGTGATGAAGTATCCTCCTGGCTTCATTCTTGACTGTTAAGTAATCCGCAAATTCCTCGCTGGTCATACTCGTAGATCGCGAATCAGCTGCCTCGTAAGAAGGGTCAGAGGGAAGTTTCGGCTCGTGTCCATAAACTGCTCGGAATGGTGATACGCCCATTGTGCTGTGTCGACTCGAGTTGTACGCCATAAGTGCGCCTGGAAGATCTTGATCCCAGTTACCAACAAGTCCGTCTTCTTCGACACGTTTCTTCCACGTACGTCCACGGGTCTTCTTTGCAGAGACCGCACCATCAGATTGTAGCATTACATTCATTTTCAGTAAACGATTGCATGAAAGACCACCGTAACCCATGTATTTTATAGGCCAGTGTCTACAACTCAGTGACCTTAACTTACTGCCGTTCGACAGCAACAGTACATGCCATAGAAATTCTAATGTTGACCAATACATGCAGGCGGAAGCAGAGAAACGACGGAAATAGAATACGCTGATTATGTTGTGACTTTCTTTAACCTAGGGGGTCATTTAGTAACGCAGATTTCTGATTCTCTTTTTCCGATCAGCAAAACAGTTGAGGGGGTAAAAGAAAAGCATAACACCGGTCTTTGCTTATCCGGTTGTCGCTTTAGTTCGTCCAGTGGTCTGGGATTTTTGACTCAGTTTTGATTAAGGGAAGGTTTTTCACCAAAATAACAGCTCATTTAGATCTCTTGATTATCCGTTCTCTCTTGGGAAGCGGAAATGTGAGATGGTTGATCTATTTGCTGCTTATGAACAACCAAAAAGGTGGCGTCATCGAGGTGCCGCTTGTCAGATGTGTCGATTGACACCCTGTCGAGGAAACTCTCATCGCGGAATATAATAAGCCATATCATATGAATATGTTTTACAATAATAATTTTCACCGATGAGATCTTTCTGGATTTCCCCAAGGACATCATGGCCATTTTCCTCCACATTTTATGGTTTCTTTTCGGTTGAACTTAATATTGCATTTCTTAACGAGTGTGGTGTATTCAGCAACATCATGACAATGTTATCAACACAAGTTGCTCAGACGTCTTGAATTGTTTTAAGACATGCCCTTCATTGCTTTCATGATCATTGAAATATATCCGAAATATAGACCAAAGAATGCATGAAATTTTACTGCGAAGAAGTAGCGCACAGTCATCATATAGACCTACACTTGACTTTACTGAAATGAGTGGTGACAGTGAATTATCTATTGAGCAGAAACTCCGCTTTATTCTGGTTGTACATGCATCTCTCAGTGACAGCTGCAAAGTGGTGTACTTCTTCCTCGTGGGTATACGCTCAAGTCCGTCACAGAATGAGCACATGAACTCAAGTCTTCAATAGGAACAAAATGCTTTCATAAAAGCTTAATTCTATGTCATGATGCTTATTTCTCCTTAACCGAAGAATACATGATGAACACTTAAACCAACTTCATGTGTCGGCTGTTTGAGAAGCCTCAACACCAATCATGCAACCAAATGAAAGAAAGTGAATGTTTGTAGTCTCGTAGTAGTCTCACATCTTGACATCAAAAAGGGATTTAGAAGGTGTTGATTCTAGTGACAAGGACTTTTGGAACACTCGGAGGTTGAGATATCCGATATTTATTATGCAAAATGAACAATCACTTACCTCAGCAGTGGAACACTGTATTTCCTTTGATAAGACTTCCAACGATTGTCAAAAGATGCAGACAACCTCGAATGGATTATCTGAAGAATATAAAAGGTCAGACAAATAGTGACTGCTATGTGCAGAAAATCATTGATATAGTTGAGAATGAATGCTGAAAAATTCAACATCTGCTTGCATGTGCTTGACACACCTTCTGATTAATAAAGTGAAATTCTAATTAAAACAGACATTTTGAACATCGAGAAATATCATTGCCGTTATATTCAACGCGCTGTTTTATGACCTACTTGATGAGGAGACTGTGAGGTAAGGTATGTTCTACCATCGTGCAACATTGTTCATATTTACCATCAACAAATGGGTGCTGTCCATAAATGAATAAAAATGAATAATTATCACTTACGTAAACAGTGAAACACAATGCTTTCTATTACAATGATCCAACGATTGTCAGAAGTTGCGGGAGAATGTCCAAATGATTACCTGCAGAGTAGAACATGAAAAGTGACCATTGTCAGCATCTGTAGATGTTATTATCATTCAACAAAAGAAATATTGAAGACTGAGTAATGAATATCTCAATCCTTCAGCTTTCAACATAGAACATGAAGCGTAAACTTCGATATTTTATATTGCATTGGCCTATATTTTATTGCTGACTTGAAGTAGGCGCTGCCTTCAATCATGCAGTGTTCAACTTCAAAATGAAACAGTTTCGTACAATTTAATCAACAGGATTTTACATTGTCAACTTTCATGACATAATTGAGGATCTCTATAATCCACGAAAGCTGCTGAACAAATTCTAAACAAAATTTTTAGGCCAATAAAATATCAGGAGTTCTTAGAGATGCCTTCATATCTCTATTGCAGTTGTACATAATGTCTAATTTCATAATTACATGATAGCCACAAAACATTGCTCATTTAACTAAATAGGTTACCTTATGAAGCAGAAAATACAAATTTATTATTCTTTCTCATTCTCCTTTTGAAGTCTCTACCTCAGTTTTATCAATACGTGTTGTCCGTATTAAATCATCATAATATCAACATGCGCTATACGAGAGCATTATAGCTAGAAAGAGCTTTGAAATCACTTCAATTCTGATTCGAAGGATGCTATGAAGAGCATCATCATTTGATGAAATGATGTCATCGAATGCTATAGTATTTCTATGATACATGTTTTGAAAATCAATAATTAAAACAACGGTCGATGTTAGCTTTATGGCATTGAAACTAAGTGATTATTCTATGTGATTGAGATCATGAAATATAAATATTGAAAATACGACAACACATAATACAAATTAGAACAGCAGGTAAATTATTGTCAACAGACTGTAAAGTTAGTATAGTGTCTGTGTTCAGATCCATCAAATGATAAGATTACAAGTAACACAACACTTAACGAACTGCACGTCGAAACCAGCTCTAACATGTGACTTGAATAGCATTACCCTCGACTTTGTGACTGTCAATGGTCTGTTGAATTACTGCATCTATAAATGATTTTATATTTGATTACAAGAGCAATAAAAATTATTGTCAAAACTTTCCAAACACCATGTGAACAACTAATGTTAC
Organism: Prostheceraeus crozeri; assembly: GCA_907163375.1. NCBI lineage: Eukaryota > Metazoa > Platyhelminthes > Polycladida > Euryleptidae > Prostheceraeus > Prostheceraeus crozeri. The sequence goes on from CAJQUW010014950.1 coordinate 479,043, forward strand.
AAAATATACTTTGCTACTCAAACCTTATTCCCAAGAATACCGAAACATTCGCAGATCCATATCATCAAATGTTCACCTCTAAAAGCATTTAGTTGATTGAAGGCTTAACAATTGATTGCAATTGATTGGTTGTGAGTAGGGCTGTGTACGGTGCACCGGTTCTTTTGGGAGATCCGGTTTTTGGTCCGGTGCACTGTGAGGTAAGGTATGTTCTACCATCGTGCAACATTGTTCATATTTATTGACAGAAAGTGCATCGAATATAGAACTACAGAAATAACATTTCTATTTAATAACAGATATTGAAAATGAAAACAACAAAAATGCTCAAGATGTACAAGATGAAAAGTCAGTTTACAAAGTAGAGAAAGATAACTATCTAGGAAATCCAAAAATCGAAATTTTCTGTATACCTATTATTCCTGAACATTTTCCGGACATCTATAAAAAATCAACTCAGAACCCTCATAGCCGACTATGTAGTCAGGCACTAATTGCAAAATGTTATCTTTGCATTTTTTCCTGCATCAGAATTTCTCACCTCCTTTTATTCTGTTATCGTGTTCGTCGAATTAGAAAATTATACTAATTATTTTTTATACTTTTATTGACTTATGATTTCATCTGCTTTTATTATAGACATCACTTTTCTCAATTTACCGAGTGAATTTCGGAAAAGTGTTTCATCTATTTCATGTAATTACTCAAACATATTACACTATTCAAGTCCTCTTTAACCCTTTCAAATAACTTAATAAATGGGTTAATGGGTGCTCATATTTTTCTCGCGGAAGAACAAAAAGTCTTCTATCTGACTTGGGAAAGCTTCCACTCTATACAATTCATAAAAGAATTGTTTACTTATGAAAAACATAGATATTGAATCAGCAATGATAACTACATAGCTTTTGCGCTCTTATAATTTTCAACATGCTCATGATCAATTTAATCGTAAGTAGTAAGCAAGTGACAAACACTCGACCGGCGCCCCCCCCCTCTGGAACGGTAGAGTGTCGTGGTCGGCCGCCGTGGTGCTTCGGGTCTGAGTCCCCCCCCTCTGGAACGACAGAGGTTGTGGTCTGTCGTGGTGTGCCGGCCAGGTTGGTTCACGTTCACAACATGTTCGCTGACTCCCCCCCCTCTGGAACGATAGAGTGTCGTGGTGGACTTGGGCGACCGCCAGGATTAGTCTTGAGGCTATAGTGTGTGATGTTTTTGGTGCAATCTGCTGAATGTTGGGTTGTAAAATGGGTTGTTTCGAGAGGAAGGAGTGGTCGGATGAGAAAACGGAGGTCGGATTCGTGTTCAGCGTGAAATTCTGCATCGGTAGGGTGAGTTTCAAGGCAATCGGTGAGAAAAAATTTTCAACATTTTTCGAAAAACGACAGAGTTAGAATTTGGGACGTTTTGGTGTGTGTAGCGCCCAAACGAAGCATCGGATGAGAAAACGGAGGCCAGATTCGGAATCTACGTGAAATTTTGGGTTAGGAAGGATGTTTCCAGCGAAATCGGAGAGAAAAAATTTTCACTGACGTCCCCCCCCCTCTGGACAGCTTGCTTCGATTTTGGCTTCCAGTGGACGGATTTTGTCGTGCGATAGCTCGTTTGAAAGCTAAGAGTTAGACAAATTCAGTGAAAGAATCGGCTTGTTCCTATCTGTCTTCGTTCAAAAGTTAGAGCGGTTACAAGATTTTAGGTCGGAGCTCGCTCACCTGAAAAAATCCTAAGTGTCCGAGTGACTTTGTATGGGTAAAATTTTGAAAATTTTCCAAAGTGTGGAATTTCGACCTGGGACCGCCACCAAAACATTTTTCATCAAATTTTGAAATTTCACTGACGTCCCCCCCCTCTGGACAGCTTGCTTCGATTTTGGCTTCCAGTGGACGGATTTTGTCGTGCGATAGCTCGTTTGAAAGCTAAGTGTGAGACAAATTCAGTGAAAGAATCGGCTTGTTCCTATCTGTCTTCGTTTAGATGTGAGACGCCATTTAAGATTTTGGGACATTGGCGAAAAACGACAGAGTTAGAATTTGGGACGTTTTGGACTGTAGCTTCAAAACGAAGCATCGGATTGGAAAACGGATTTAAGATTTGGAATCAGCGTGAAATTCTCTATCTGTATGGTGAGTTTCAAGTCAATCGGAGAGAAAAAATTTTCAACATTTTTCGAAAAAACGACAGAGTTAGAATTTGGGACGTTTTGGTGTGTAGCGCCCAAACGAAGCATCGGATGAGAAAACGGAGGCCAGATTCGGAATCTACGTGAAATTTTGGGTTAGGAAGGATGTTTCCAGCGAAATCGGAGAGAAAAAATTTTCACTGACGTCCCCCCCCCTCTGGACAGCTTGCTTCGATTTTGGCTTCCAGTGGACGGATTTTGTCGTGCGATAGCTCGTTTGAAAGCTAAGAGTGAGACAAATTCAGTGAAAGAATCGGCTTGTTCCTATCTGTCTTCGTTCAAAAGTTAGAGCGGTTACAAGATTTTAGGTCGGAGCTCGCTCACCTGAAAAAATCCTAAGTGTCCGAGTGACTTTGTATGGGTAAAATTTTGAAAATTTTCCAAAGTGTGGAATTTCGACCTGGGACCGCCACCAAAACATTTTTCATCAAATTTTGAAATTTCACTGACGTCCCCCCCCTCTGGACAGCTTGCTTCGATTTTGGCTTCCAGTGGACGGATTTTGTCGTGCGATAGCTCGTTTGAAAGCTAAGTGTGAGACAAATTCAGTGAAAGAATCGGCTTGTTCCTATCTGTCTTCGTTTAGATGTGAGACGCCATTTAAGATTTTGGGACATTGGCGAAAAACGACAGAGTTAGAATTTGGGACGTTTTGGACTGTAGCTTCAAAACGAAGCATCGGATTGGAAAACGGATTTAAGATTTGGAATCAGCGTGAAATTCTCTATCTGTATGGTGAGTTTCAAGTCAATCGGAGAGAAAAAATTTTCAACATTTTTCGAAAAAACGACAGAGTTAGAATTTGGGACGTTTTGGTGTGTGTAGCGCCCAAACGAAGCATCGGATGAGAAAACGGAGGCCAGATTCGGAATCTACGTGAAATTTTGGGTTAGGAAGGATGTTTCCAGCGAAATCGGAGAGAAAAAATTTTCACTGACGTCCCCCCCCCCTCTGGACAGCTTGCTTCGATTTTGGCTTCCAGTGGACGGATTTTGTCGTGCGATAGCTCGTTTGAAAGCTAAGAGTTAGACAAATTCAGTGAAAGAATCGGCTTGTTCCTATCTGTCTTCGTTCAAAAGTTAGAGCGGTTACAAGATTTTAGGTCGGAGCTCGCTCACCTGAAAAAATCCTAAGTGTCCGAGTGACTTTGTATGGGTAAAATTTTGAAAATTTTCCAAAGTGTGGAATTTCGACCTGGGACCGCCACCAAAACATTTTTCATCAAATTTTGAAATTTCACTGACGTCCCCCCCCTCTGGACAGCTTGCTTCGATTTTGGCTTCCAGTGGACGGATTTTGTCGTGCGATAGCTCGTTTGAAAGCTAAGTGTGAGACAAATTCAGTGAAAGAATCGGCTTGTTCCTATCTGTCTTCGTTTAGATGTGAGACGCCATTTAAGATTTTGGGACATTGGCGAAAAACGACAGAGTTAGAATTTGGGACGTTTTGGGCTGTAGCTTCAAAACGAAGCATCGGATTGGAAAACGGATTTAAGATTTGGAATCAGCGTGAAATTCTCTATCTGTATGGTGAGTTTCAAGTCAATCGGAGAGAAAAATTTTCAACATTTTTCGAAAAAACGACAGAGTTAGAATTTGGGACGTTTTGGTGTGTAGCGCCCAAACGAAGCATCGGATGAGAAAACGGAGGCCAGATTCGGAATCTACGTGAAATTTTGGGTTAGGAAGGATGTTTCCAGCGAAATCGGAGAGAAAAAATTTTCACTGACGTCCCCCCCCCTCTGGACAGCTTGCTTCGATTTTGGCTTCCAGTGGACGGATTTTGTCGTGCGATAGCTCGTTTGAAAGCTAAGAGTGAGACAAATTCAGTGAAAGAATCGGCTTGTTCCTATCTGTCTTCGTTCAAAGTTAGAGCGGTTACAAGATTTTAGGTCGGAGCTCGCTCACCTGAAAAAATCCTAAGTGTCAGAGTGACTTTGTATGGGTAAAATTTTGAAAATTTTCCAAAGTGTGGAATTTCGACCTGGGACCGTCACCAAAACATTTTTCATCAAATTTTGAAATTTCACTGACGTCCCCCCCCTCCCTCTGGACAGCTTGCTTCGATTTTGGCTTCTAGTTGACGGATTTTGTCGTGCAATAGCTCGTTTGAAAGCTAAGAGTGAGACAAATTCAGTGAAAGAATCGGCTTGTTCCTATCTGTCTTCATTCAAAAGTTAGAGCGGTTACAAGATTTTAGGTCGGAGCTCGCTCACCTGAAAAAATCCTAAGTGTCAGAGTGGCTTTGTATGGGTAAAAATTTGAAAATTTTCCAAAGTGTGGAATTTCGACCTGGGACCGTCACCAAAACATTTTTCATCAAATTTTGAAATTTCACTGACGTCCCCCCCCCTCTGGACAGCTTGCTTCGATTTTGGCTTCCAGTGGACGGATTTTGTCGTGCGATGGCTCGTTTGAAAGCTAAGAGTGAGACAAATTCAGTGAAAGAATCGGCTTGTTCCTATCTGTCTTCGTTCAAAAGTTAGAGCGGTTACAAGATTTTAGGTCGGAGCTCGCTCACCTGAAAAAATCCTAAGTGTCAGAGTGACTTTGTATGGGTAAAATTTTGAAAATTTTCCAAAGTGTGGAATTTCGACCTGGGACCGTCACCAAAACATTTTTCATCAAATTTTGAGATTTCACTGACGTCCCCCCCCCCTCTTATCGATTGCATATTCACAGGGTATATAAGAACGGGATCGGGAGAGGAATTTCACTAAGTTGAGAAACTGACTACAGGTAAGTCGTTTCTCTTGAGGTCCGATATCGGACTTCTGACTTTACATTGCTGATATCAGCTAAGGTGTCAGACTTATAGGTTAGTCAGTATAGCATGACTGACCATTTGATGATAGTAGGCCGAAATCTTCAAACGGCTATAACTTTGCTTCTACAAGTCCTTTAGACTTGATTAAAAAAACATTCGACAGCGTTTGCTATGCTGAAGGTGACAGACTACTTATAAACGTTTTATGAGTAGTACTAAAATACTGAAAAATTTAAATTCATATTTAATGATAATAATTAAAGTTTTTGAATAAAAAGCAGTCGTTTATGAGTCTCTGTGACTTGGGTCGTTTCCTCTTGTAAATAACTCCACCGGTTTTCATGTCAAAACTGGGGCCCGGATACCAACACAGTGATATGACGCACGCTCTGTCCGATCGAGGTTGGATTTGTGGGTCGAGGCCTTGGAGCTGGGATAAGATCCCCTCTGAGTAATGCCTGTAACGGATTCAAGAGCTTAACACCCAAACGGTTGCTGACTTGCTATCAAATGTTTGGTGACTTAGTCTTTCAATGCATATCAGCAAGTAGTATCCTATAAACACTTGCTATCAAATTTTACTCTATCTTTACAGAATTATCATGACGAAAGCGAGCAACGCCAAGATGCTAGTGGGCAAATGCAGTTGTGGCAAGATTGCCAGAGGTAGCGAACTAAAGAAACATTTAAAAGAAAAAGAGGGGACGATGGGCCATGAGAGGAAAGTGATGTTGAGGTTGGGTGTGTCTTGTCGGAAATGTGTGATGGGGGATGAGAAGGAATTTATGAAGGCGCATTTGCAGTGTGAGAGTGGGAACATCGGAGAGAAGGGGTTCAAGGCATGGTTTGAGGGAGAGTTGTTGGAAAGGGAAGAGGTGAGAAAGGCGGTGGCAACGATTCAGGACGTGATTGGGGAGAAAGTGGTGAGGAATGCGAGTGATGTGATTTCGAGTGATGGGAGTTCGAGTGAGGAAGTTGAGTTGAGAGCGAAAATGAAGAAGAAGGATGATGTTGATTTGGATGCGGTGATGGAAGATTTGTTTGGGGACATAGCGGATTTGAAGGAAGAGTGGGAGGGGGAGGAAGTGGCTAAGCCGATGGCAGCGTCATCGCCACGGCAGCAAGAGGCGTATGATACGGAGGTATTTGTGAGAATGAAGGATTGTGTGATGGCTTTGGAAAGTAATAATAGAAAAGTTTTGAAGGAGAATGAAGAGCTGAAGGTGAAGGTTGAGGGGTATAGGGCAACGAGGGAAGAGTTGGAGAGCTTGAGAAAGAAGGAGAAGGAATGGATGGCGGAAAGGAGCGAGTTGATGAGGAAGGCAGGTTTGGTGGAGAGTTTGCAGGCGAGTGTGTCGAGGAAGGATGAAGAGATAGAGCGGATGCGAAGCGTGGTGAAGGAGACGGAGGAGGTGAAGGTTATTAATAAGAGGTTGACGGGTGAAGTGGAGCGACTGCATGAGCGTTTGAAGTGTCGAAAAAGGAGAGTGTATGACGTCCATCTTCCCCTCTTTGAGAACAATGTATGCGACGCCCCAACCATCACCGATGACCCCAACGTGACCCAACAGTGTTATGAGGGCGACGGAGTCCGATGTCTCCACATGAGTATGGACATTACCGGTCAGCTTGAAGACTTCGTCGTCCGAAAAGTTCGGAAGAAAGTTCCCAGTAAGCTTCCTCAACATGATCATTTTTGTAGCTCATCTAATGTCCTATTCTTTTTCTTTCAGAGTTTTTGCAGAAGTGAGAGGAGTGTCGGTGGACGGAGAACGACCCATCGGCTCTTTTAAGGGCCAACCTTCTAATGCAGCTAAAGCGGTCCCAAGCCCGCCACATATCCTCGGATATGGAATGCAGAGGGGAAGAAAAATAATGAATGGAATGAAATGGGAGGACACTCACGCGCCACACGCAACATAACACACTTCTCTCTTCCGTAGTCTAACAAGCTCTTTACACATGGATCGCAGTCGATTGCTATCCCTGTATCAGAAGTGTAAGCTATCTTAATTTTATTTGACACTATTTCATCTATCATCATCGTCCATATGAAATGTTTTAAGATTTACAAGTTAGACTAAGCGTGCTACTATTTCCAAATGAAAATGTATACATGGTTAAATCATCCACTTAACCCCATCCGTAGTCTAACAAGCTCTTTACACATGGATCGCAGTCGATTGCTATCCCTGTATCAGGAGTGTAAGCTATCTTAATTTTATTTGACACTATTTCATCTATCATCATCGTCCATATGAAATGTTTTAAGATTTACAAGTTAGACTAAGCGTGCTACTATTTCCAAATGAAAATGTATACATGGTTAAATCATCCACTTAACCCCATCCGTAGTCTAACAAGCTCTTTACACATGGATCGCAGTCGATTGCTATCCCTGTATCAGAAGTGTAAGCTATCTTAATTTTATTTGACACTATTTCATCTATCATCATCGTCCATATGAAATGTTTTAAGATTTACAAGTTAGACTAAGCGTGCTACTATTTCCAAATGAAAAAGTATACATGGTTAAATCATCCACTGAAGCCCCATTCAAGTACGTCAGTATGAAAGCAAAGATAATATGAAGTAAAAATTTATTATGGCATGTATTTCAAAAGGTCTTCATCGTCAATATCGTCCCAGAGTCTGGCTTCACATAGATAACAAAAACAGTTCAGTTGCTTTAATCGTTCTTCCACTGAAAGCCTCACTTTATCAATATACTCCCACTCTGCCATAGTTCGTGGCTGGGAGTTAGGGGTGTACCACTCCCATAATTGGTGGAGGAATTTCGTGCTGGTGATCTCCATCACATCGTCAGTATCGTACTGGAGATACTTCCACCTCACGCCTGTTAAGTCGGGACACTCCTTCTCACATACACTCTCCTCTTCCTCGTCCGCTGGTAATGATAACTTTCGTATATTGTCCAGATTGTATGTCTTCTCCACCTTCGCCTTTCTTGGTGCATTTGGTGTAACGAGCACCTTTGCTGATGTGCATGGAGAGGAGAACTCCAATGCGGTATTTGGTGTTGTTGGAGGACTTGTCATGTTGTCTTTGAAATGCTGACTTTGAATAATGATAACTTTGAAATGTTTTCTAATTCTTAAGTATACACAAGCAGCCAATCAGAATGAACATCCAATGAATGAAGAGAATGAAAGTATATAAGCAAAGTGACATCCGTATCATTTCACTCTGTCTTTGAGACGCATAAGTGAACTGTTCTCTGACGAATTCTGTATTTGAGGCGTACAAGTGAACTGCTCTTTAGTGAATTCCAAATTTGAGTGACGTCTCTATCTTGTTGAAGTATCAAGCTTAAACATAATTTCGTTCAAATGGTAAGTTGAAAATTTCCTCTCTCATCTCCCTCAAACGTGTAGCTAATAGCATCTTCCTCAATTTCAGGCATCAACTTCATCACCAACACCCTCCCTTCTCGAGGAAAGTTTAGAGTTGTTGAGTCAAGGTAGGTTGTAACAATACACTGAGACTTGAACAGAGATGAAAGAATGATTTCTCTTTCAGGTGATACCAGTTCCATCTCGTGCGAGTCAATGTCAACATTGTCGCGGGAATGCGACGATCGGCAATGTGCTGACTGTGGACGCATCTTCACGAGGAAGCGTGATCTCATCCGACACATCAAGCGAGGTGTTTGTAGACCTAAGCCGGCATCAATCTCCGAAGGTAGGGATGATTCTGTTAACGATGTCTCCTTTTCTTGCGATTTATGCATTCAGTCTTTCGAGACACGTTTTGAACTATCTTCGCACAGACTTCAACATACACACACGAACGATACCTACACCAACGGTACCTCCTCTATCCGACTCACTGAGGTGTCCATAAATAATTTAGTGAGGAACTACCAGATGGACTCCTCAGAAACCATTGCTAACTTTGAGGAATGGTTTCATCAAAATTCATCATTGATAGAAGCGCTCTTCAACAATTTAGACAATTTTAGAATGAAGGCGCTCATCTATCTTAAAATAAAATATGTAAAAATCGACCACCATACTGGACAAATAATAGAGAGGTTGGAGTTTCACATACCCTCCTCTCCTGCAACCGAAGTTGTAGACTGTGAGTCTTGGATAAATTTTCATATCCAAGGGTTAAAATTAAATATAGATAAATTTAACGAGCGTGATAGTGGACTCGTTTTTGATGGTATTGAGACCGCCATGATTAAAATCAGTTTATTAGGAAATCATAGTGGTCGAGGCTCCTTTAAACTTCCGAAAAATTTAAGAAATAAAGCAGCAGTCATTTCTGTAGATTGCGAATCGCAATGTTTTAAGTATGCCGTCCTCTCCATTCTCCACTATAATGATGTGCAGATTAGTCGATACCGCAAGAGTAAGTATCAACAGTGGGAGAATGAATTAAACTTCGATGACTGTAATAGTGACGATATGAAAATTAAAGATATAGAAAAATTTGAAAAATTGAACAACATCAAAATAGTTCTCCATGTTTGGGAAAAGGGATTGAAGGGTGTGCGCTACAACTCGCGTTCGAGTTGTTATGAACGTACAGTAAACCTGTTATTAGTAAAACAGGATGATAGTGAGGAATGGCACTACTGCGGTATTCCCAAAATCTCTCGCTTATACCACCACTTAGAAAACTCTAGTAGAGAGTTATATTACTGCGACAGATGTATTCGCCACTTTAGGAGGAAAACTAAATTTGAAACTCATTACGAATGGTGTAAGCGAGGTAAACTGCAAATGGAGCGCATGCCCAAAGATAAGGAGTTTTCATATAGAGAGAATGGCGATGAACTAAGTCCTCTTCGTGTCATCTATGCTGACATCGAATGCTATATCGATGATAACATCCATCGACCAGCAGCCATTTCCTGCTATGAAGTATGGCATGATCACTTTAGGAGTAGGCAAAATAAAATGCGCGTCTGGCAAGGTGAGGATTGTATTTACCAATTCCTACAATTCCTCGAACAGGCTGTAAAATTTCAACAAAAGTATGATGGTGAACTCTATCGCAGATCATTGCATATGACAGCAGATGATCAAGCAAAATTTGATAGCTGCAACATTTGCCCCAAATGTAGGAAAACATTTGACGATGATAAGATTAAGAAAGTGCGCGACCATGATCACATCACTGGTAAATTTAGAAACGCACTCTGTTCAAAATGTAATTTTTCACTTAGGATGAAACGGCGTACATTACCCGTCATTTTCCATAATTTCAAGGGCTACGACAGCCATATGATAATAAAAGGAGGTTTAGGTCAAATGAAAGAGTGGAAGCTTCATGTAATAGCGCAAACGAGAGAGAAGTTTATGGCCATGACAGCAAAAGTGCCTGTCGATAAAACTAAAGAAAATAAGACGGTCTATTTTGATATAAAATTTTTAGATTCCTACCAATTTATGACTGCATCACTGGCCTCTCTCGTGCAAAATCTAAAGTCTCTTCCACTAACACAAAATCTTAAGAAACAATATCCAAATCTAACCGATGAAGTCATCACACGGAAAGGAGTCTTTCCATATGCATATTTTGATGCAATTAGTAAACTCGGCGAGACTTCTCTTCCGCCCATAGATAAATTTAGAAATGATTTGACCGGTGCAGAATGTAAGACCGAAGATTATGATCATGCACAAGATGCATGGATAAAATTTGACTGCCATACATTTGGTGAATATATGATTGCCTACCTTAAGTTAGATGTATTTTTGCTGGCTGATGTATTTCAGGAGTTTCGACGAGTGGCATTAGAAGAAGATAAGTTAGATCCCGTCCACTTTGTCAGTCTGCCAGCCATGTCATTTAAGTCTGCTTTTAAAATGACTGGTGAAACCATTCATCTCTTACAAGATCCAGAGATGTATAATTTATTTGAGCGAGGAATTCGCGGTGGTCTCACATTTGTAAATAAACATAGGTTAAAATCTGAAACAGTAGGTAATGATCATATCCATCTTAAGTATTATGACCAAAATAATTTGTATGGTAGTTCATTATCCAAACCGCTACCTCACTCTGAGTTTAGCTGGTTAGATGATAGTGATATTCAACATTTCTCCAACCCTTCCAACATACTAGCAATTCCAGATGAAGGTGATTGGGGATATTATTTTGAGATAGATCTAATCTATCCAAATAATATTAAACATAAAACCGTAGATTTTCCACTCGCACCCGAATCAGGTGAAGTGAGTAAAGATATGTTTTCCGACTTTATGAAACAATTTCATAAAGATTTAGAATCATGTGGACAACCCGACTATAAGCCTTGTCGCAAACTTTTACTCACCCAGTATGATAAAGAAAACTATCTAGTCCACTTTAGCATCTTAAAATTTTATTTAGAAATGGGTATGATTTTAAAAAGAGTTCACCGCATTATTAAATTTAGACAGAAAGCCTTCCTCAAGCCATATATTGATAGCAACAGCCAGAAACGTGCACTAGCCCAAAATAACTTTGAAAAAGATTTTTATAAATATAAGAACAACAGTCTATTTGGTAAGACGATGGAGGATGTTAGAAAGCGCGTAAACTACAAACTAGTTAATGATGATCAAAAGTATCACAAATTGACCTCATCACCTCTATTCATCGATAGAGACATTATCGATGAGGACCTTATAGGTGTTAAAATGATAAAATCTGAAGTTGAGTTGTGCAAACCCATCTATATTGGTCAAGCTGTACTAGATTACTCTAAGCTTGAAATGTACCAACTCTTTTATAAAATACTAAAACCATGTCCTCTCGTAAAAGAGGTTCGTTTGTTGGGTGGTGATACAGATAGTTTCTTCTTAGGTATTACCACTCAAAAAGATTTAAATTTCAATGAAGTAGGAAAATCTTTAGAAAGATATTTTGATACATCAAATTATCCTGCTGATCATCCACTCTACTCCATCAAAAATAAGGCAAAACTTGGCTGCTTTAAGGATGAGACAGCAGGGAAGGAAATAGATGAAATGATTCTCCTCCGTCCAAAAATGTATTCTATGAAATTAAAGGATAGTGATGATAGCATTAAGCGCGCTAAAGGCATATCAAGATCATTGGTCTCTAACATGAAACATAAGAATTTCAGGAAAGCCTATAGAAATAAAAATATAACGTTTGTCAATATGACAATCTTAAAATCTAAGTCGCATGAGATCAAAACTCATACTTTTAGGAAACGGGCGCTTTCAGCATGGGAGGATAAGAGGTGCTGGTTAGAACACAACATATCTCTTCCACATGGACATCCTGACACAAACATACCACCACCCAAAAGAATTAAACTCACACTACCACATTCAGGAGACGTCTTAGCATAATCATCCTTAACTTAGTATTTTGATGTTGATTTCTGTAGATAAACATTGTTGTTTTATGTATCGCATGAGATTGTTTTTTCCTTGTGAATATGTGTCCACATCTGTACATTCCCCATGTGATGACTTTTCCACTGAAAGACATTTTTCCTATCCCTGTATATTTCCACCCTTCACGAAGTAAAAAGACTTTTTGTATATAACAATGTTTATTGAAGTGCGCTCATGTATATATTTTCAGTGGATGTTGTATAAAGTCTATTGCTTCACATTCATGTACATATTTCAATAAACATATCACAATGACTTCACTTTGTTTTCCGAAACACTAACGTTATGAGGGATTTAGTATCTTTCACGTGGATGCACTCTTGTAAACCATTGGTAATTTTGATAGCAATAGAGGGTATAGTTTGTTTGATGACGGGATGATAGAAAATAGATTCAAACATCTTCTCGACTATTCCATATGAAGCGTCTTTATCATGAATGAAATCACGTAAAATGTATTCTTTTTTCTCACCAACAGAAATAGGTAGAATCAAATCACTTTGAATGTAAAGGTGCTGTTCATGTTTATCAAGTGTCATTGGTGTTTCTATACCAATCGTATGCGCAGCAGCAAACACAGTTTGTAGCATTGAAAAACCAAAGAGTTTTTTCAAATTTTTACTCAATTGACATTGAATGTCATCACCCAGTTTCAGAACAACGCGTTGATTTTCAATTGAAAACGAAATGTGGTGTGTCTTTACATCATATTTACTTTTCATCACATGCTTCAACTTCTGTTGTATATAAGGATTTACTACATGAATGAAGCTTTCAACTGTATGATATAGACGCGGCATTATATTGATAGCAACTTTAGATTCTTCATAAGACTGGTAAATTTTCTTGATGCGATCGCCATAGATGTCCACCCACCATTCATCATTAACTGAATCAGCTTTAGTGTGATATTCATGAGAAGCATACACCACACCGCTTCCAATAATAGGTGTATAATGTCTTACAAAATGACGCAAGGTTGGAGAGAAATAAACTGTAAGTTTGTCATTATATTTCTGAATAACCAACTTATTTTTGTCCGCCATAATTTTCTCTCCATACTTCTTACCCACAGTCTCATTCCATCGTTTTACTAACTCAATAAGTGATAAAGGTTGAACACCACGCTTTTTCAAAATGATGCGTTCTTCGCATTCTACAACATCTTCATCAAATATTTTAAATCTATAATGAAATTTGTTGATTCGATTTGAATAAACTTTTTTAACATTTGCAGTAGCAATTGACGTTAGATGTAGTCCATGGCCAAAACCAAGATGTGGATAGAATTCACTATCCAACCTCAGCGTAAGACCTTTAGTAAAAGAATGAAAGCGGAGGAACTGTCTCCCACTCCAATGATAGATAGTAAACTCATAAGCTTTCTGATTTTTATTCTTCATGATGGAAGTATTACCACTGTTGAATGCCTTAATAATTTTCTCATTCCCAAATGGCTCATAAGAATCTGATTTTATCTGAATCCATTCATAGTTCCACTTTCCATCTGATGTTAAATTGTATGGGAACTGAAATGCATTATTCATCGTTATTCCATCATGGGTGCGAGGAGTCAATATCATTTCTTCCAAATCATTCACATTCTGAATATTGCTATCATAGCAAATACTAGAAACGCCAACCTCCCATTCACCTTCTAAATGCAGTGGCCGATTTAATTCTACTCGATAGTCTGATGGTTTATTTTTGGGAAATTTATTCATAGAAGCATTACTGGGCAAGTAGATTAGAAACGAGTCCTTATTTTCACTTTCCATATTATTCACATTGGAAAAATATATTAGCATACGTTTGCATTAACTCTTCATTCGGAAATGGAGTGTGATACTTGTCACAGCATCTTTATGAAAAGGAATCAACGCACCAGCATCGTCATAAATGGCAATATCAATTTGTGGGATGTAGTTTGATTTCAGCTTTGTATAATGCACTTTCTTGAAAGTATGCTCAGATAAAATACTGCAGCTCTTTGGCTGGTATGGTATCATTGCTAGCAATGGAGCTTCAACATCTCCCACACGTACATCTTCACCAATATTGGAATATATCTGAAAATAGTTAATACGACGCGATAGCGACATGTCTGCGCTAGCTTTGGTTACAGTACCACTTTTAAAGATATTTTGGTCAAAACCCAAAATGTCCATTAGAGTTTTATCCATAATTAGTTCAATACCTTTTCCACTTATAGTGAGAGACAAAGTACCTTCTTTTTCAGAAAATGAAATATGTTGGTCATTAATCACTTCATTTAAATAATCTACAACCAATTTAACTGAAGTAATGATGCGAGGCATCAACACTCTTGTTTCATGTAAGATACCACCGAAAGGCTCTACACACTTTCTGTATAAAGATACGGTCCATTCTGTATCAAATTGATTTGACCTTTCACATGGTAAATGTTGCATATTAAATTTTCCATGAACAGCTGCAGAATGATGTCGCAAGAACTGATGAAAATCTTTTGAACAAACTAATACTAGATCATCATCATTTAATTTACTTATTGCAATATGATTAGATGATTTAATATAAGTCAATGTTGCCACTTGTTTACCATCAACTCGAAGGAGATAATTAAATTTCTTCAATAATGTTTCAGGAGTCATGTTTGTCTTTCTTGGCTTAATCACAATCTTCTTCACCAACGTCTTCTCATTTTTTGGAATAAGATCTACATAATAAGCTTCCTCTCGATATATTAACTGTTTATGACCACTTATGTGGTAATTAACGTTAAAATTATCATAGCTTGTCAAGGCGCTAGCGAGGTAACCTAAATCATTTCTTAAACTTGGACTTAAACCAACAATCCAATCTTTCTCAACTACATGATGTATATAAGTATAATCATCATTGTGCGGAGTAAATTGGGCAATATGTTTACACGCTTTATTCAAGAAATCATATATAAACTTTTTACATGATAAGAGATCTTTCTTTGGCCACTGTGGAATGTATACTCGGCAGCCCTTTTCACATTGGTAAGCAGCTGTACGTCTCATATTAATAGTCATCACCTCATGATCAAAAGTATAGACACAGTTGCTATAAACAAGTTGAGTGACACCCACTTCCCAATTCCAATTTAGCTGTTGTGCATGATCAATGGGAGTAGAAAAGAGTGCGGCTCGATTACTAGTAAATCTCTTTGTAGCCGCATTGCTAAGCAAAATATGATAAAACGACATTTTTATATTGCTAATCTGCAACTTTGCATAACATCATGAAGACTTGGATTTTGGACTCTCTACAATATATCAGAGTTGATCGTGATGGAAACGTACATTTCAAAAATTCTCATGGTCATACATCAAGAGGAATTACATTAACATGGCGACAATTTGTCAACCTCAATGATATCATGAGGGATTTGGAATATTTTGAAACATTAAGATTCATCTCCTTGGGTGATCAAGTTTGGCTTCAACATTACAGAAATGAAATTCAAATCTACCATTCTCATTCCGCAAACTGTTTCTCATTTCGCAAATACAATTGGGAGAAGTATAGAAGATACATACATCGCTCCATCATGACATTTATTCGTCGTGAGTTCATCGCCCTACTATGCAAATCTTAATCAGACATGACTACCACACATCATGAGTTGGAAATTAGATTCCCTACAACGTATTGAAACGGATCATGATCGAAACGTCTATTTCAAAGATTCAACTGGAAATGTGAGAAGAGAGTTTGCTTTATCTTATCGTCATTTTCAATCTCTACATCATATCATGAAGGACTTGAAATACTTCTATATGAAAAGACATTCACGTATTGGAAATCGCATCTGGCTGCGCGTCAACAATCGGCGAATTCAACTCTATCATTCCCAACTTCATACTAACTTCACATTTCATCAAGGTAGTTGGGAAAAGTATAAAAGGAAGGTACATCGCTCAATTTACTCATTCTTTCATCATGAAGCGCCATCGCTACACCATCGTCAACATTCTCCGTCGCTTCAGACTCTACACCAAAATCGATCTCACAACATTACACCAACAGCTTCCAAACAGCAAGTATTACCCGGGCCGTCCTCAAATGTTAGTGGTGAAGATGAACAATTCACGGAATCTTCAACTCTTCCCAAATGGGACTGTACAGATTCTCGGCGCCCTTTCTCATTCATCGGCGCAGTCAATGCGCTTAGAGCTACAAAGACTACTACGTCGGATATGGAAGAGGGAGAGGTGTGTGATGTCGAATCTGACTGTGGACAATATGGTGATCTCTACTCAATTGAGTGACAGTCTATCATTTTTGAAGATTCGTACCAGCAGTTACAGTTTGTGTTATGAACCCGAACTTTTTCCTGCAGCTCTCATTAGTTGTTGGTTACCTGTGCATGTGGCAATCTTTCATAATAGTAAAGTGATCATTACTGGACTAAAATCTCATGTACAAGCAAATATGATCCTAGACTATCTCATTGAGTATGTACGTACCCAGCGGATTGTAAAATAAAAACAATTTTTCCAACATGATGTTTTTATTTCAAATCATGATAGAACTTACAAATCATTTTTTCATTAGAGGATGGATTACATGAAAAGTTTTGAATAATAGATGCAAATCGAGATACATGTAAACGTTTTAAGATGAAGTACAGTACAAAAGCACCACACGTTGATGAAAGTGGATGTTGTAGTATGCGTTCATTTCGCTGATATTGACGCGTATGTTTTCTCAACCACTGCTGTGTTGGTATATTTGGAGGTTGAGCAAGAGAGTCAAATAGTTCACCACGTCGGTCTTCTCCAATAAAGATCGCTTTCCAATGCTCACCGCCTAAATTCTGTGAATGAGTGTTTAGCACAATAAAGATGGGATAGTGATTTACTGCAGGTGGTAAGGTATCGAGTGAATAGACATTATCGAAAGCTTTCAACGTCGCTTCGTCTGCATTACGCTGCACTTTAGTCTTAATATCGTCAGCAGTCAACCAACTCATTAACGATTATACTGAAGAATCACGTCACGATACTTTGTAATTTCAATATTTGAATCGAAGACTGCATAAATTAATACATTGATCGTCTCAGGTAGTGTTCTTTTGAACGTCAAATCCAAACGAATATTATGAGGCACGTTCGCTTGACGATAGGGTGCACTAATATCGCTGTCAGCAGTCAAATCAAATGCATAAATAGTATATCCACTCTTAAACTCTTTCATAGTCAGTCCGTTGGTGTCATCCGTATTGTAAAAGCCAAAGACATCCATAAAATCAACATAACTGCGCATAAATTGATCCGAAGCAAAATCTGGTTTGTAGGGTGGACCAGGATGACTCACACCATTTACACGTAAAGCAATTTCACTTAACTGATTGTGTTTAAAATTGAAAGGATTCTTCTTTATATTACCATTAAATGCATCATTTTCAACCATTGCCACCATGAGGAGCTTCGGTGCTTCCGATGGAAAGAGGCCATCTTTCATGAAACTCTTTTGATCTTTCGGAATTGTAAAGGTGAGAAGCTTTGTATGCTGAACGGGGTAAATGGCATTTTGGCGGTTAAGGCCTTCAGCATGCCCTCTAATGACACTTGGATTCGGTACTACTCGACGAATGTAAAGTGCAATATCTTCCACATGAATTCTAAAATTGTCAACTTTAGCAAATGCATTCAGCGCAAATTCAGGCTTATTCAATGTCAGCTTGAGTCGCATGCTGGTATTACACAGTAAAAACTTTGACTGTCTAAAGAAGTCTAAATTCAGCGGACCATATAGCTGACATACTCTACTATCTTTAATCATAGCAGATCGCTTTACAAAGCCACTGTTTGTTTCAACATCAAATTTTCCTGCTTCATCTCTGTACCATCCCATGGCTTCCATATGACTTTTTTGTGCTGCTGGATGAAACTGTGATACATGATTGAAATATGATTTATAGGGATAATCGCTTTGACCACCTTCCACCTGCTGCTCTCCAATCGTTAGAGAAACATCACGAAGTAATGTAGTCAATGGTAAATTGTTCAGTCCAACTTTATGTGCATCGTCAATAGCAGTTCCATCTGCTTGCTGAATTCTAAACCTCAAATCAAGCATCGCATAACTCAAATCTATGTAGTCATCACTACCACCAGGAATAACAAATTCAATGGGGCCAGCATTCTCAGCTGTTCGAGGATGATAATCTACAATACTTGAACTAAGAATATCTGTCTGTATGGCTTGTTGATCGAACAAACAAAAACCGGAAGTTTTACACTCCATGATTAGAAGTTATAGCAGCGTCGTCGTTTAGCGCCTGATGAATGATTAGAGCCTCTGCGACGTTTGCGTGAATGCCTTTTGACTGAAGATCGCACCTTACCAGCTCCGCGATGTTTCCTCCTTCCTTTATTCATTCGTTTAGGTGATTTCTTTCCTTGAGTAACACCAGCAATGGTCTGCTTCAATGTTTTTAAACCGCGTTCCTTCCCACGATTCAACAAACTGCTCTTAAAACTTCTACCTCTGGAAAGATCACTAGCAACATCACCAGCAAAGCCAACGGCATTACTTAAAACATTTCGTTTTAAAGATCTACCGACATTGGATATGAGAGGTGCTACAACAGATTTCAGTGCACCAAGTATGCTACCTCCACGTTGGCGGCGAGCACCGATGTAAATTTGTCCTCCGCCACTTACATAGGAGGGTCGTGAATAAAATGAGGCAGTTGGATTCATAGCTCAAACCCTAAACATTGTTAGTTACAACTTTGCATGAATCACTGTCGATCACTTAGATGAAAGATGTCGGCACGACGCATCCAAGAGTTCATACTTGAAGGATAACCAGTCCATTTAACAAGACACCATTCTTCACCTTGCCGTTTTTTACATCGAATGATTTTCTCTACCAAATATGTTTCACTTTCAGTGACTACCTCAATCTCATCGCGGTAAAAGCTACCCTCAATTTCTTCATTATCGTAATCTTTCAACTTGTAGGTGGTCGGAGAGTCTTTTTGATTAATCCTTGATACTGTAAATACCTCCTCTGTCCAATTCGGGAAGGTACCCTTTAGCAAAAACACTTTTCACTTTTGAGATACGAACTTTATCGCCAATTTTCACATCACTTTTCACATGAGTGCGTTTACGTTGGAATGATTCGCGCACTTTATCTACATTGTCAGCATTTACATCTACTGGTCTGAGTCCAATAGAACGATGGATAGAGTGATTGTAGGCATGGAGTGTATCTTGTAGAACCTTTGTCCAATTTTGTGTCAAGTTGGCAGTAAAATGTCGCCACAAGCGATTTTTTAATGTGCGATTAAAACGTTCAACGAGTGCAGCTTTATAAGCGCTCTTTACACTAAACAACTCAATGTCATGCCTCTCAAATAATCTTGTCACATGCTGATTTTCAAACTCTTTTCCTTGATCACTCTGAATTCTTTTTGGAATGCGACCTTCTCGAAAAATTGTTTGGAATGCTTTTGCTACTCCTTTCCCTTCTTTAGTTTTTAAAGGTTGAGCCCACGCATAACGCGAGAAAATATCAATGACGTTTAAAATAAAATTATTGCCCGAGTTATGTTTTGAAATGGAGGCAACATCGCACAAATCTGCTTGCCACTGTTCATCGATGTCATGAACAATATAATGGCGGGTGCGGTACTTCTTTTTCGCTTGTTTGTGGAGTGTATAGGTAGCCTGACCCTTTAACCATCGTTTCACTTGTGATTGTGGAAGACCACTCGCTTTTGATAATTTCTTGATAGATGCAAATCCTGCCGGATGTTTTACATCATAATAGATTGACTTCAAACGTTCAGTCGATGACGACTGACTCTTTTTCCTCCTTCTCATCTTTTTGTTTTCTTGCCTTTCTACATTTACAACAACTGCAGCATTTAGCTTTAGCGGTTTTGCGATCGTGTTCACATTGCTTAGGGGTTTCATTATGAGAGCTGGCGCAGCAAGTGCAAGTGACAACGACATTCACCTCTGGCGGCTCATTACATGGCAAGCAACACATCTGCTTCATATTAATAGTCTGAGAACATGTATTTCCTAGGAGGAGCTGTTTTACGTTTTCCTTTTACCAGTTTTAGTGGCGATGTAGATCTACGTCGAGTTCTTCCTCTTGTTTGCTTAGTGAGTGTGGGAGGGGATGTAGCAGGTGACGTCTTAAACCAATTTGTTGGCATTTTCATCGTCTGAAGCATTGGAGTAGTAGCCACTGTTGAATCAAGTTCTTTCAATGTCTCATTATTTAAAGCAAATTTTGGCACATTATGCTTTTTCAATAGTTTAAGAAAGTATGACCAACCAGGTGGAACATAGCCCTGACGGCGCTTTCTACGTGTCGCATACTGAATCAAGTCTTCATAACGTGAAGCATCAATCACTTTATTTTCATCTGTAATGATTTCTCCTCTATCATTTACATTGAGATGGGGTTCAATACTGTTGAAAAGAGATATGGCATGTGCGCGAGATGCTAAAGGTGTAGCAGTCGATACAGAGTCACGCATCTTATTCTTCAAGTTTTTCAATTGCTCAACAGTTTCCGATTGTAATAATACAGCACGATGTGGATCTTTGATGTGAACATTTTGCTGATAATCTATTTCTTTCCTATACATTTGATTTGCAAGAGGTTGCTTTACTTGCTGCATGGCAGTCAATTGTACATATTCATCCTGAGGAATAACAATCATGCGAGAATAAGAACTCATAGTTTGTAGATAATCATGGGAGTTTTCAAAATATCACTTCGAAATCTAAATTCTTCCGGACACTCTTGCGTAAAGTCAATGAATAAGTAACCGTATGGTTTTTCAGTAGCTGCTTGAAAAATTTCAATTAAGGCTTTTGATC
This sequence comes from Prostheceraeus crozeri, assembly GCA_907163375.1. Lineage (NCBI taxonomy): Eukaryota > Metazoa > Platyhelminthes > Polycladida > Euryleptidae > Prostheceraeus > Prostheceraeus crozeri. Next base: position 500,237 of record CAJQUW010014950.1, read on the forward strand.
CTCTGGGTGCAACTTGTCGCGCTAAAATTTCAAATTGACTTTTATCTCGCGGATTCTTGAAAATAGCATAATAGTGTGTATTCAGGTTTCGTGTACGAGCTTCTTTTCCATCAGGAAACAAATTTTGTGTAATATAGATGATAAAACACCTTTTATGGTGTGCTGCGCGAGTGAACATATCTGTAACATCTTTTGAATTCTTACTTTCTTTTAATAAATCATCCAATACAACAACATCATTAGACTGAAGTTTATCCACTGGAATAATTCCTTCATGTCGAATAAAGTTGCGACTTTGCAATTCCTGAAACAGCGACGGTTGATAAATACCATAACACCAAATCACTCGATTGATAGGTTCCTTAAACAACTCCCTTCTTTTATCCAATAAATTCAGCGTGAAAACAGTTTTACCTGCATGAGATGGACCTGATACAGTCAGAACTTTATCACATTGAAGTCTGAAATCCATTTTATTACTTTGAGACTCAACATTTGCATAATTAACGCTTAGAGCCAAAGATATTACCCAATAGGTTGCCCACGGCAGGAGCTATCATTGGAAGTATTGCTGAAAGGAAACCGCCCTTTTGTGTTAGAGTTTTCCTCTTTCTTTGAAGGGCGACTTTAGGATTGGAGATGAAACGCAATTTCGTAGCATATCGCTTAAGTAACTTTCGTTGTTTTGGCGCTAATTTCTTCGTCCTCAACTTCCTCACATGAGAAATAATTTCACAAATGAATTTATCGTTAGCATGTCGTATAGCATTGTATCGCTGATTTGCTTTCATTCGTCGGAGAGCTTGAATGGCTGAAGAAAACTTTTGACTTTTACGTTTCGTCATTTTACGTTTCGCCATTTTCCGTGTTAGTCTTTGCTAAAACCTATCTTTACCACATTTGCATAGGTACTAACTATTGCGACATAAGTGACACTCGAAATGAGCAATGTCACAGTGGTTACATTGGCAAAGTTGAATGCAATTACGTATGAAACAGCGTTGACAAAAAGCATGCTTACATCTCTTGAAGATGCGCTTTTCATTTCCATCCTTTCGCTTACATACATCGCAACACATAGTTTCACCGTTACTGATGTCTATAGCAAGTCTTTTTGAAGATATGAATTTGCTAGCCTTTTCTAAATAATAGACGCATGTACAGAAGGAATATACTTCGAGAGTGAGCAGACATAGCTCGAAAACCAGTTGTGCTACAATCAAGTACCACTGCATTTTCAATTTTTCTTTATGGAAAGTTGAATGTGAATATCTGAAATCGCTTCAATCACTAGACTGCTACCATGATGGTTAAATGCGTTAAGACGTTCAGCAATTTTTATCATATGTCTTTTAAAAAATTCTTCGGGGTGATCTACCACTTCCATTGAATAAGAAGCAAAATGGAAAGAGCGACTTTCCACCTCTTCCTTTCCAAAATGACTAAACTTAATTTTCGCAACTAATCGCGCCATGATAATGCTATCAGAGAATGTATTCATTAACTCTAGAAATAGAGTGCTAGCATCATCGACCACTGCTTCGATGTCGGTCTCATCTTTATGAAAATTTATCACATAATCTTGAACAGCTCCTTTTAAACTTTGCCTATGAAAACGTAATGTTCCGCAGTCGTTTGAGAAAGACATGATCGCCCTTTATCTAACCCATCCATTGCATGAAAACAACAACTCTTCTCATAGTAACATTTATTGAATAACGGTAACAAGCATGCATTATAAATCAATGGTTTGAAAGAGATAAAATAGATACAGCTGGTAACTATCATACAGCGAGCAATGATAACCATACAGGACTTTGGCAGTGTTGAGGTAAGGAGGAAAGAAGCATTGGTTATGAACGTAGCTACTACAACGAACAGACAAAATAGGAACACACAAATCCTTAAAACGTTTCGTGACTTCATGATAATGTTGATTCACTCTACTATCCCAAGGCGGGAGCAAAATATCATCAATGATTAGATTGGGAAATACTTTCCTCTCCTTACCAGGATTATTACAAAAGATGCGTATAACATTGAAAGCAGCTAACCATCGTTTAAAGTCAATAAGAAGAGCACTCTCACAAGAAAAGCCATAGTCTTGCAAATATTTCAGATTAAGTCCATGAATGTGTTTTCTCGCCCATTGATCAACATTGGGATCGCAGTTGGCATGTTGATGATAGACACTAACAATCTGATATGTCCAATTGTTCATAGCAATAGCACTGAGCTCCTGTACAGGTTCACCCTCACAATCCATAAAAATGATGATAGAAGCCTAAAACGGAAATTTACACATCTAAGGAAACGTTCTATAACATATTACAAAATGAAGAATTACATCGATGCTTTTCACGACAAAATACACAAATGATATGATGGCAACGAAGAAGTAAAATGTATCTAATAAGACCACGTCTACGACACTCAAAGCACATAAGCGAATTGTCATAGGGTAGAGTTAGGAAAGGACTAGTACTTCTCCTTCTTTGATTTGCGTTTTGATGTAGCATTCTTCTCCGACTTGCGCTTCGTACCACTGCTGTTAAGGATTTGATCAATTATGTCGTCCACGTTGGGTGGTTTCGGAATATATAGGATGGATTCCATATGCATGGAGAGAGAGGCTATTTTATTATCCTTGTGTCGACCATAATATAGCCATTCACTTTGAAAAGGATATCCCAAGTACCTTCTCCGAGCTCATCACATCTGATGGGTATTGAATGATCTCCCTCCTTCTTATAGTAAGTACACCAATGTGATACCGGTAGGCAAATGTGATTACCATCCCAAATCTTTCTATAGGGAGTATCCTTGTCATCTCTCGCCTTCCACTCTTGAGCAAGAGGAGTAGGAATGTCCATATTTAATGTCACGTACTCCTCAATAATATCAAGTTGGTGGCGAATGTACGGACTCACGGGGATCAGTATGTAGTCCCCATACTGATTGTGCATTATCTTGACATCCGTGGAAGGGAGCATTCCCGTTTGGAGTACTACGCTATGATCATCATAACGCAAGGCTTGTTTAAATTTACGCTGTAGCGGTGTAGGATTATGTACCTTGGATGTTTCTTCCACTGGCCTCAGTTGTAGATGATCTGACCGTAGCGAACCTTGTAACGTTTGACCGCCATTTTGTCCTACTAGTGCAGCAGATGGAGTAGATGCCTGAAAATGAAAAAAGATTGTATTAAGTTTACGTTCAAGGGAGGAGAGGGAGGGAAGTAGCGACTTACCATTTTAGTTGGATAATAGAACAGGGAACTAGAGAGAGAGAAAATGTGCGTCCGTCACTCGTGTGATTCAACGATGGAATGATTCTCACTGTGGAAGGCTCGCTATTTATAAAAAAATGCTTGATTCTCATTGGATGATGATCCTCATTGGACAATAACATCAAGCTGATTCCAAATCTGGCCTCCGTTACCCATCCGAGCCTTCGTTTTGGTGCTACAGCCCAAAACGTCCCAAATTCTAACTCTGTCGTTTTTCGCCAATGTCCCAAAATCTTAAATGGCGTCTCACATCTAAACGAAGACAGATAGGAACAAGCCGATTCTTTCACTGAATTTGTCTCACTCTTAGCTTTCAAACGAGCTATCGCACGACAAAATCCGTCCACTGGAAGCCAAAATCGAAGCAAGCTGTCCAGAGGGGGGGGGGGACGTCAGCCGAAACTTTTTTCTCTCCGATTTCGCTGGAAACATCCTTCCTAACCCAAAATTTCACGTAGATTCCGAATCTGGCCTCCGTTTTCCCATCCGATGCTTCGTTTGGGCGCTACACACCAAAACGTCCCAAATTCTAACTCTGTCGTTTTTTCGAAAAATGTTGAAAATTTTTTCTCTCCGATTGACTTGAAACTCACCATACAGATAGAGAATTTCACGCTGATTCCAAATCTGAAATCCGTTTTCCAATCCGATGCTTCGTTTTGAAGCTACAGCCCAAAACGTCCCAAATTCTAACTCTGTCGTTTTTCGCCAATGTCCAAAAATCTTTAATGGCGTCTCACATCTAAACGAAGACAGATAGGAACAAGCCGATTCTTTCACTGAATTTGTCTCACTCTTAGCTTTCAAACGAGCTATCGCACGACAAAATCCGTCCACTGGAAGCCAAAATCGAAGCAAGCTGTCCAGAGGGGGGGGGACGTCAGCGAAAATTTTTTCTCTCCGATTGCGCTGGAAATCACCATTCCGATGCAGAATTTCACGCTGAATCCGAATCTGGCCTCCGTTTTCTCATCCGATGCTTCGTTTGGGCGCTACACACCAAAACGTCCCAAATTCTAACTCTGTCGTTTTTTCGAAAAATGTTGAAAATTTTTTCTCTCCGATTGACTTGAAACTCACCATACAGATAGAGAATTTCACGCTGATTCCAAATCTGAAATCCGTTTTCCAATCCGATGCTTCGTTTTGAAGCTACAGCCCAAAACGTCCCAAATTCTAACTCTGTCGTTTTTCGCCAATGTCCCAAAATCTTAAATGGCGTCTCACATCTAAACGAAGACAGATAGGAACAAGCCGATTCTTTCACTGAATTTGTCTCACTCTTAGCTTTCAAACGAGCTATCGCACGACAAAATCCGTCCACTGGAAGCCAAAATCGAAGCAAGCTGTCCAGAGGGGGGGGGACGTCAGTGAAATTTCAAAATTTGATGAAAAATGTTTTGGTGACGGTCCCAGGTCGAAATTCCACACTTTGGAAAATTTTCAAAATTTTACCCATACAAAGTCACTCTGACACTTAGGATTTTTTCAGGTAAGCGAGCTCCGACCTAAAATCTTGTAACCGCTCTAACTTTTGAACGAAGACAGATAGGAACAAGCCGATTCTTTCACTGAATTTGTCTCACTCTTAGCTTTCAAACGAGCTATGGCACGACAAAATCCGTCCACTGGAAGCCAAAATCGAAGCAAGCTGTCCAGAGGGGGTGGGGGGGACGTCAGCGAAAATTTTTTCTCTCCGATTTCGCTGGAAACATCCTTCCTAACCCAAAATTTCACGCAGATTCCGAATCTGGCCTCCGTTTTCTCATCCGATGCTTCGTTTGGGCGCTACACACCAAAACGTCCCAAATTCTAACTCTGTCGTAATTTTCGAAAGAAAAATTTTTTCTCTCCGATTGCGTTCAAATTCACCATACCGATGCAGAATTTCACGCTGAATCAGAATCCGACCTCCGTTTTCTCATCCGACCACTCCTTCCACTCGAAACAACCCATTTTACAACCCAACATTCAGCAGATTGCACCAAAAACATCACACACTATAGCCTCAAGACTAATCCTGGCGGTCGCCCAAGTCCACCACGACACTCTATCGTTCCAGAGGGGGGGGGGAGTCAGCGAACATGTTGTGAACGTGGACCCACCTGGCCGGCACACCACGACAGACCACAACCTCTGTCGTTCCAGAGGGGGGGGGACTCCGACCCGAAGCACCACGGCGGCCGACCACGACACTCTGCCGTTCCAGAGGGGGGGGGCGCCGGTCGAGTGTTTGTCACTTGCTTACTACTATCGTAGTAGTGTA